>JAPDOI010000518.1:0-449730 GCA_029168955.1 Aplectana chamaeleonis
CCTGCACACTCCTACTGGGGTCCTGCACACATTTTCTCCTACGACGTCCTGCACACCCCCTACTGGGGTCCTGCGGCACACGTTCCATTATGATGTCCTGGCGCACCTCCTACTGAGGTCCTGCACAGATCCCGTAAATGTCCTGCACACACTTCTACTGAGGTCCTGCACACCCCTACTGGGGTCCTGGCACAGAGTCCCATGGATGTCCCGTACACTCTACTAAGGTCCTGCACACTCCCTACCGGAGGTCCATACTTGCATCCTACTGGTCCTGCATTCTACGACGTCCTGCACACCCCTAATGGGGTCCTGCACAGGTCCCATGATGTTCCTGCATACTCCCACTTACTAAGGTTTTGCACACGTTCCATAATGTCCTGCACACTCCCTACTGAGGTCCTGCACACACCTACTAAGGGGTCCTGCACAAAGTCCCATGTGATGTCCTGCACACTCCTACTAGGGTCCTGCACACTCCTACTGGGATCCTGCACACATTCTACGACGTCCTGCACACCCCTACTGGGGTCCTGCACACGTTCCATGATGTCCTGCGCACTCCTACTGAGGTCCTGCACACCCCTACTGGGGTCCTGCACAGGTCCCATGATGTCCTGCACACTCCTACTAAGGTCCTGCACACTCCTACTAAGGTTTTGCACACGTTCCATAATGTCCTGCACACCCCTACTGAGGTCCTGCACACCCCTACTGGGGTCCTGCACAGGTCCCATGATGTCCTGCACACTCCTTCTAAGTTCCTGCACACTCCTACTGAGGTCCTGCACACATTCTACGACGTCCTGCACACCCCTACTGGGGTCCTGCACAGGTCTCATGATGTCCTGCATACTCCTACTAAGGTCCTGCACACTCCTACTAAGGTTTCGCACACGTTCCATAATGTCCTGCACACTCCTACTGAGGTCCTGCACACCCCTACTGGGGTCCTGCACAGGTCCCATGATGTCCTGCACACTCCAACTAAGGTCCTGCACACTCCTACTGAGGTCCTGCACACATTCTACGACGTCCTGAACACCCCTACTGGGGTCCTGCACAGGTCCCATAATGTCCTGCACACTTCTACTGAGGTCCTGCACACCCCTACTGGGGTCCTGCACAGGTCCCATAATGTCCTGCGCACTCCTACTGAGGTCCTGCACACCCCTACTGGGGTCCTACACAGGTCCCATGATGTCCTGCACACTCCTACTAAGGTCCTGCACACCCCTACTGGGGTCCTGCACACGTTCCATGATGTCCTGCACACTCCTACTGAGGTCCTGCACAGGTCCCATGATGTCCTGCATACTCCTACTAAGGTCCTTCACACTCCTACTAAGGTTTCGCACACGTTCCATAATGTCCTGCACACTTCTACTGAGGTCCTGCACACCCCTACTGGGGTCCTGCACAGGTCCCATAATGTCCTGCACACTTCTACTGAGGTCCTGCACACCCCTACTGGGGTCCTGCACAGGTCCCATAATGTCCTGCACCCTCCTACTGAGGTCCTGAACACCCCTACTGGGGTCCTGCACAGGTCCCATGATGTCCTGCACACTCCTACTAAAGTCCTGCACACTGCTACTGAGGTCCAGCACACATTCTACGACGTCCTGCACACCCCTACTGGGGTCCTGCACAGGTCCCATGATGTCCTGCACACTCCTACTAAGGTCCTGCACACTCCTACTTGGGTCCTGCACACATTCTACGACGTCCTGCACAGCCCTACTGGGGTCCTGCACACGTTCCATGATGTCCTGCGCACTCCTACTGAGGTCCTGCACAGGTCCCGTAATGTCCTGCACACTCCTACTGAGGTCCTGCACACCCCTACTGGGGTCCTGCACAGGTCCCATGATGTCCAGCACACTCCTACTAAGGTCCTGCACACTCCTACTGGGGTCCTGCACACATTCTACGACGTCCTGCACACCCCTACTGGGGTCCTGCACAGGTCCCATGATGTCCTGCATACTCCTACTAAGGTTTTGCACACGTTCCATAATGTCCTGCACACTCCTACTGAGGTCCTGCACACACCTACTGGGGTCCTGCACAGGTCCCATGATGTCCTGCACACTCCTACTAAGGTCCTGCACACTCCTACTGAGGTCCTGCACACATTCTACGACGTCCTGCACACCCCTACTGGGGTCCTGCACAGGTCCCATGATGTCCTGCACACTCCTTCTAAGGTCCTGCACACTCCTACTGAGGTCCTGCACACATTTTACGACGTCCTGCACACCCGTACTGGGGTCCTGCACAGGTCCCATGATGTCCTGCATACTCCTACTGAGGTCCTGCACAGGTCCCGTAATGTCCTGCACACTCCTACTGAGGTCCTGCACACCCCTACTGGGGTCCTGCACAGGTCCCATGATGTCCAGCACACTCCTACTAAGGTCCTGCACACTCCTACTGGGGTCCTGCACACATTCTACGCCGTCCTGCACCCCCCTACTGGGGTCCTGCACAGGTCCCATGATGTCCTGCATACTCCTACTAAGGTTTTGCACACGTTCCATAATGTCCTGCACACTCCTACTGAGGTCCTGCACACCCCTACTGGGGTCCTGCACAGGTCCCATGATGTCCTGCACACTCCTTCTAAGGTCCTGCACACTCCTACTGAGGTCCTGCACACATTCTACGACGTCCTGCACACTACTGGGGTCCTGCACAGGTCCCATGATGTCCTGCATACTCCTACTAAGGTTTTGCACACGTTCCATAATGTCCTGCACACTCCTACTGAGGTCCTGCACACACACCTACTGGGGGTCCTGCACAGGTCCCATGTTGTCCTGCACACTCCTGCTAAGGTCCTGCACACTCTCACTGAGGCCCTGCACACATTCTACGACGTCCTGCACACCCCTACTGGGGTCCTGCATACGACCCATGATGTCCTGCACACCCCTACTGGGGTCCTGCACACACTCCATGACGCCCTGCACACTCCTGCTGAGGTCCTGCACACCCCCACTGGGGTACCGCCCACGTCCCATGATGTCCTGCACACACTCATTCTAAGGTCCTGCACACTCCTACTGAGGTCCTGCACATTTTCCGACGTCCTGCACACCCCTACTGGGGTCCTGCACAGGTCTCATGATGTCCTGCATACTCCTACTAAGGTCGTGCACACTCCTACTAAGGTTTCGCACACGTTCCATAATGTCCTGCACACTCCTACTGAGGTTCTGAACACCCCTACTGGGATCCTGCACAGGTCACATGATGTCCTGCACACTCCAACTAAGGTCCTGCACACTCCTACAGATGTCCTGCACACATTCTACGACGTCCTGCACACCCCTACTGGGGTCCTGCACAGGTCCCATGATGTCCTACACACTCCTACTAAGGTCCTGCACTCTCCTACTAAGGTTTTGCACACGTTCCATAATGTCCTGCACACTCCTACTGAGGTTCTGCACATCCCTACTGGGGTCCTGCACAGTTCCCATGATGTCCTGCACACTCCTACTGAGGTCCTGCACACATTCTACGACGTCCTGCACACCCCTACTGGGGTCCTACACAGGTCCCATAATTTCCTGCACACTCCTACTAAGGTCCTGCACACTCCTACTGAGGTCCTGCACACCCCTACTGGGGTCCTGCACAGGTCCCATGATGTCCTGCACACTCCTACTAAGGTCCTGCACACTCCGACTGAGGTCCTGCACACATTCTACGACGTCCTGCACACCCCTAGTGGGGTCCTGCACATGTCCTATGATGTCCTGCATACTCCTACTAAGGTCCTGCACACTCCTACTAAGGTTTTGCACACGTTCCATAATGTCCTGCACACTCCTACTGAGGTCCTGCACACCCCTACTGGGGTCCTGCACAGGTCCCATGATGTCCTGCACACTCCTACTAAGGTCCCGCACACTCCTACTGAGGTCCTGCACACATTCTACGACGTCCCGCACACCCCTACTGGGGTCCTGCACGGGTCCCATGATGTCCTGCATACTCCCACTAAGGTCCTGCACACTGCTACTGAGGTCCAGCACACATTCCACGACGTCCTGCACACCCCTACTGGGGTCCTGCACAGGTCTCATGATGTCCTGCATACTCCTACTAAGGTCCTGCACACTCCTACTAAGGTTTCGCACACGTTCCATAATGTCCTGCACACTTCTACTGAGGTCCTGCACACCCCTACTGGGGTCCTGCACAGGTCCCATAATGTCCTGCACACTTCTACTGAGGTTCTGCACACCCCTACTGGGGTCCTGCACAGGTCCCATGATGTCCTGCACACTTCTACTGAGGTCCTGCACACCCCTACTGGGGTCCTGCACAGGTCCCATAATGTCCTGCACACTTCTACTGAGGTCCTGCACACCCCTACTGGGGTCCTGCACAGGTCCCATGATGTCCTGCACACTCCTACTAAGGTCCTGCACACTCCTACTGGGGTCCTGCACACATTCTACGACGTCCTGCACACCCCTACTGGGGTCCTGCACACGTTCCATGATGTCCTGCGCACTCCTACTGAGGTCCTGCACAGGTCCCGTAATGTCCTGCACACTCCTACTGAGGTCCTGCACACACCTACTGGGGTCCTGCACAGGTCCCATGATGTCCAGCACATTCCTACTAAGGTCCTGCACACTCCTACTGGGGTCCTGCACACATTCTACGACGTCCTGCACACCCCTAATGGGGTCCTGCACAGGTCCCATGATGTCCTGCATACTCCTACTAAGGTTTTGCACACGTTCCATAATGTCCTGCACACTCCTACTGAGGTCCTGCACACACCTACTGGGGTCCTGCACAAGTCCCATGATGTCCTGCACACTCCTACTAAGGTCTTGCGCACTTTACTGAGGTCCTGCACACACTTCTACGACGTCCTGCACACCCATACTGGGGTCCTGCACAGGTCCCATGATGTCCTGCACACTCCTTCTTCAAGGTCCTGCACACTCCTACTGAGGTCCTGCACACATTTTACGACGTCCTGCACACCCGTACTGGGGTCCTGCACAGGTCCCATGATGTCCTGCATACTCCTACTGAGGTCCTGCACAGGTCCCATGTAATGTCCTGCACACTCCTACTGAGGTCCTGCACACCTCTACTGGGGTCCTGCACAGAGTCCCATGATGTCCAGCACACTCCCTACTAAGGTCCTGCACACTCCTACTGGGGTCCTGCACACATTCTACGACGTCCTGCACACCCCTACTGGGGTCCTGCACAGGTCCCATGATGTCCTGCATACTCCTACTAAGGTTTTGCACATGTTCCATAATGTCTCTGCACACTCCTACTGAGGTCCTGCACACCCCTACTGGGGTCCTGCACAGGTCCCATGATGTCTCTGCACACTCTTCTAAGGTCCTGCACACTCCTACTGGAGGTCCTGCACACATTCTACGACGTCCTGCACACCCCTACTGGGTCTCTGCACAGGTCCCATGATGTCCTGCATACTCCTACTAAGGTTTTGCACACGTTCCATAATGTCCTGCACACTCCTACTGAGGTCCTGCACACACCTACTGGGGTCCTGCACAGGTCCCATGATGTCCTGCACACTCCTACTAAGGTCCTGCACACTCCTACTGAGGCCCTGCACACATTCTACGACGTCCTGCACACCCCTACTGGGGTCCTGCACAGGTCCCATGATGTCCTGCACACCCCTACTGGGGTCCTGCACACGCTCCATGATGTCCTGCGCACTCCTACTGAGGTCCTGCACACCCCTACTGGGGTCCTGCACAGGTCCCATGATGTCCTGCACACTCCTTCTAAGGTCCTGCACACTCCTACTGAGGTCCTGCACACATTTTACGACGTCCTGCACACCCCTACTGGGGTCCTGCACAGGTCTCATGATGTCCTGCATACTCCTACTAAGGTCGTGCACACTCCTACTAAGGTTTCGCACACGTTCCATAATGTCCTGCACACTCCTACTGAGGTTCTGAACACCCCTACTGGGATCCTGCACAGGTCACATGATGTCCTGCACACTCCAACTAAGGTCCTGCACACTCCTACAGATGTCCTGCACACATTCTACGACGTCCTGCACACCCCTACTGGGGTCCTGCACAGGTCCCATGATGTCCTACACACTCCTACTAAGGTCCTGCACTCTCCTACTAAGGTTTTGCACACGTTCCATAATGTCCTGCACACTCCTACTGAGGTTCTGCACACCTCTACTGGGGTCCTGCACAGGTCCCATGATGTCCTGCACACTCCTACTGAGGTCCTGCACACATTCTACGACGTCCTGCACACCTCTACTGGGGTCCTGCACAGGTCCCATAATTTCCTGCACACTCCTACTAAGGTCCTGAACACTCCTACTAAGATTTTGCACACGTTCCATAATGTCCTGCACACTCCTACTGAGGTCCTGCACACCCCTACTGGGGTCCTGCACATGTCCCATGATGTCCTGCACACTCCTACTAAGGTCCTGCACTCTTCTACTGAGGTCCTGCACACATTCTACGACGTCCTGCACACCCCTACTGGGGTCCTGCACAGGTCCCATGATGTCCTGCATACTCCTACTAAGGTCCTTCACACTCCTACTAAGGTTTTGCACACGTTCCATAATGTCCTGCACACTCCTACTGAGGTCATGCACACCCCTACTGGGGTCCTGCACAGGTCCCATGATGTCCTGCACACTCCTACTAAGGTCGTGCACACTCCTACTAATGTCCTGCACACATTCTACGACGTCCTGCACACCCCTACTGGGGTCCTGCACGGGTCCCATGATGTCCTGCATACTCCCACTAAGGTTTTGCACACGTTCCATAATGTCCTGCACACTCCTACTGAGGTCTTGCACACACCTACTGGGGTCCTGCACAGGTCCCATGATGTCCTGCACACTCCTACTAAGGTCCTGCACACTCCTACTAAGGTCCTGCACACATTCTACGACGTCCTGCACACCCCTACTTGGGTCCTGCACAGGTCTATCATGTCCTGCACACCCCTACTAAGGTCCTGCACACTCCTACTGATGTCCTGCACACATTCTACAACGTCCTGCACACCCCTCACCAGGTCCACACGTTCCATGATGTCCTGCGCACTCCTGCTGTGGTCCTGCACAGGTCCCATGATGTCCTACACACTCCTACTAAGGTCCTGCACACTCCTACTGAGGTCCTGCACACATTCTACGACGTCCTGCACACCCCTACTGGGGTCCTGCACAGGTCCCATAATGTCCTGCACACTCCTACTGAGGTCCTGCACACCCCTACTGGGGTCCTGCACAGGTCCCATGATGTACTGAACTTTCCTACTAAGGTCCTGCACACTCCTACTGAGGTACTGCACACATTCTACGACGTCCTGCACACCCCTACTGGGGTCTTGCACAGGTCCCATAATGTCCTGCACACTCCTACTCAGGTCCTGCACACCCCTACTGGGGTCCTGCACAGGTCCCATGATGTCCTGCACACTCCTACTAAGATCCTACACACTCCTACTGAGGTCCTGCACACATTCTACGACGTCCTGCACACCCCTACTAGGGTCCTGCACAGGTTCCATGATGTCCTGCACACTCCTACTAAGGTCCTGCACACGTTCCATGATGTCCTGCACACATTCTACGACGTCCTGCACACCCCTACTGGGGTCATGCACAGGTCCCATGATGTCCTGCACACTCCTACTAAGGTACTGCACACTCCTACTGAGGTCCTGCACACATTCTACGGCGTCCTGCACACCCCTACTGAGGGGTTGCTGTGGTTCCACGACGTCCTGCATACTCCTACTGCGGTCTCGCATAGTCAACCGACACTTCAGCACACCCTGCGACGACTTCTTATCTTTGGTGCGCATGGTACAAACACGCGCCACGCTCAAAAACAACCGTTCCGCATAGCGTCCTCTTCCAAGCCGGACGTTTAGAGTACACCACCCTAGAGAGCAAGGTATTTATTTGGAGTCTCTAAGAAAACAATGACTGATAACGAAACCCGTCATTTTTATAAACTAATCTTGAGAGGCCGGTTTCCGAGATTGAGCCGCCGGTTATGGGCCCAGAAGTCATTATGGTGAGTTCTGACAATTATTTTCGTCATTCCCGTGGCCGATTACCTCTTGTCACAAATTTTCGAGCGATTTGGTCCACGCCTTCCAAAAAAATGGTTTTCGACGGACGGAGGCGGAGGCGGAGGCGGTGGCGGAGGCGGAGGCGGAGGCGGAGGCGGAGGCGGTGGTGGAGAACGTTTTTGCGTACTTTGAGAGGTCATAACTTTAGAAAGCGGGGGCCAGTTATAATGAAAAGTTGCACAAACATGTAATTTCTTGCAGCGCATCGAATGGTGTACAGCTCATACCTTTGGAGATGGTATGAATAGGTGATCTCATTTTAGGGCATCCGCGCGGGAAGAGGTCAAAGCCAAATCCTGGTGAGCGCTTCGCGCTCACCACAATTGGTTTATTTCGTGGGCTCACGTTGCTGTTTTCACAGTGAATAGTGTTTATTCTCATTTTGCGATGAAGTCAACATCTGCAGTTGTAGACAGCCGCTCTTGACACGACCTTGATCCTGCGGTCTGCAATTAAACGTCAACTGGCCAGCGGCTGGACCGCGTCCGCTAAGTTCTGCTCTAATTTTTTCGATTCACACATTTCGAACTCATCCATTATGTATAAGGCGCAATCCTAGTCAGGGATGGGGCAACAAGACGTCGAAACTAGGACTTTTACAGACGTTGCATGCCTTAGCGTGATGTGGATGTCTGTGCGTTTAGAATGCCGCAGCATTTTCTGTCAAACCTTGGAGGATCTGTGAATGTAGGACTCCTAGAGTACTGATGTGATTTTCACTGATATAGCGACAGTTTCGCATTGTGACGTGTTTTTAACTATATTGCCCTTGATTACTATATTACCCATCATTGTGGACTTGTCGCTACTCTGCTGTATAGGCCTGCTTCGCTGTCCAGTGTTCCCCTCGGGTATACTTATGTCATATACATTGATTGTTTTTATACTGTGGCTTGAATATTTGATTTTTCTTGCTCTGCCCTGACTGTAATATGGTTTAGGAGATGAATCTGCTGTGAAAGCGTTTTGTATAGATTTTATGAGAACCAGGTATTATATAGCTACCTGAGAGCTACGGGAGGTGGTGCTAGGTATTCTGGTGCACACTAATCATAGTCAGGGAAATAGATTAATGAGTGAGATCGATTCAATGGAGGAGTTGAATACCCTGAAAGCGCTAAAATTTTGGAGTAATTTAGTGTAGGAGAGGAATTAGGGCATCTTTGTGAGGGAAAAGAGTGTAAAGAAAGACAATTTATTTATTTTTTCATTTATTTGTACGCCGTCACCGGCGTGCACAATACGGCTAGAAGTGAAACGAAACAAAAACTGATGCTAAAAACAACACAATGCATTGAAAAAACTCGATTAATGACAACCAATAGAGCGCTCGGAAGGTTGGAGGTAATGGAATTGTAGCCACTCAGCCTGTCCCGACGTTTCGTGACATTCGACTATGATTGTAGCATCGAGCGACTGAATGGATAAAACAAGGGCCTTACCAGGATGTGATCCTAGGACATATGTAGCCTCCCGCCACTTACAGGTATCTGGGCTAGTAATCAATGTGTATGATGTCGCTGGATTCAACCAAGAAGCAACTGATCTATAAATCTGATCTAGCTAAGTAATAAACGCGAACGAACGACAGTAAAGCTCCAGTATTGGAGAATTCCCGGGTCCGACCCCAGCCTGAAGGGGGTCCGACCCCAGCCTGAACGGGGTCCGACCCCAGATTTCTGTCGGACCGGACCCTTCCTTTCTCCCTCCACGTCGGTGTACTTGCCCGACGTGGGGGGGAAACAACTTTGCCCGACGTGGCGGGAAAATAACCTTGCCCGACGTGGGGGGAAAATGCAGATTTTGCCCGACGTGGGGGAAAATGCAGAGGCTGTGACGTCAGCAATCTGCAATTCTACGCTTCGGATCGCTCCGCTTCAGCTACCTAGTAACTATATTTAGTAACTAATTAGAACGCTATCATTTCCTAAGCTTTCCACCTACTCTTTCATCACCCAATCCACCTTTTTCTCTTCGTACTACCGTGCTGGACTCTCTTTCGTTGTGCTGCTTCCCACCAGCGTCTGCTCTTTCTCATCTCGTCCTTCCCGCTGCTTTGATCTGCTTCCAGTTCGCATTATTCGATGAATTATTGATCGTTTTGGCCCCCACTTGTCCAATATAATTTACCCACGCTTTCGTATCGTTTCGGCTTATCGATACAGTTTGCCCATCACGCTCTCCCACCCTCATCTCCTCTCTACCGTAAGAAATGATCAATCAACAACATTTATCAACAGATATCCATAACAAAACACATAAAAACACCTATTCGCAGGAACCCAGATTTCATAAACAGATCTATTTTTGCGCCTGCTAGCAAAAAATCAATACATAACAAACACTTAATAATTCCACAGGGTTCAAACGACTGAAAAAAGCACTGAAATCTAACAGCAGAGCAATCGGACGGTACATAAAAATGACACCCGATGGTCTCACAGAAAGCCGGAACCTATTTACAGACCTTTTTCAAGACAGCACACTGAAGTTTTTCTCTAGAATTCCAAAAATATATCCGAACTCTTTAAAGCTCTTAGCCTTCAACACTACCTATGAATTTTTCGAGAATATTCGATATTCCGATGGGAAACTTTGTGATGTAATGCTGGAAGACTGAAAAAAGTTCAGATATGCTATACTGCAAAAAAAAACTATTCAAAGTATCCTAAGCTCACAACTATATAGGCATAACCATATTTACACGAGATCTCATTCACACTGACATTCACATCATTGAGGACTATCCATCGCGCTAGAGCTGTGGAATGATTTAGTCTTTTCCAAACACACTAGACTAGTTTGTGTGACCAAGCGAGCTGTCTGTCGAACCGAAAAAGGTGGCTTATTTCATTGTATACTAGTGGGTTGCCTATTCTAAAAAAGTACCAGGAATAAAAAAAAGCTGCTAAGCAAAAAAACCATGCCGCCTGTTTAGTATCGTTTTGCCGAGGTATATTATTCCTCACCTCGGTAAAGCTGATTAACAGGAGTTGAACTTTATCTCCCATGTATAAGCTCCTCCAAAAAGGACGCCAACTTTTGCGAATTTCAAGTTCACGCAAGATTTCCCTCGTAGAATTGACTCCCCAGAAGCCAAAATGAAGATGAGGGAAACAAGAATATCTGATTTCATTTATCACACAGTTGAACCATATGAAAGACAAACCACAAAACGAAACATCTAAACGGCAAGTTAAAGAGACTAAGGATAGAGGAAAATCATAAAGCAAATAGAGAACAATTATATAGCAAAAAGCATAAGGGCAATTATAAAAAATACGAGCCAAGAAAGGGTGTTGATAATAATGATGAGGTGGATCGGTGAACTGAGACGTGTAATGACGAGTAGAGACAGGTGAAGTATGCAGGGGGTGAATGTGAGTTCAAACTGACAGCTGGGAGTTCGAACGGAAGTTGTCGGGACCTAAGCCGACGTCGAGGGTTTCGCCCCTCGAGCGTTCAAACGCTGTTCCGATTGCTATTAGGCTGGGGTCGGACCCGTTGAGTGCCTGAGTAGGGAACCAAAACCATGCACCATCTATCGCGCAGGCCAACCAACCAGCTCTTTCACCAACCCATACACGGGCATCATGACATACTGAAAACCGCTATTTAGTACCCAGTTGTTCCTGAATGCCTAAGATCTGTAGGAGGCTAATATTCTTTACCCGAGCCTTGAATATCTTGGAACTCTTCGAGCTCAAAACATCCCTTGGCAGTCGCTGTAACCACCTAGCAGCGTGGCAGCTCAGAAAATTATGCATTTAAGAAAAACGCCTTTTTCGATTCTCCTGTAATGAATATTGAACTCACCGGTTCTAGAAGTGGCTGGCATGGATACCCAGTATTTGCTAGCCACTACGTAGTATTCGGAGGCAAAACACTAAAGCAGCTACTATTCTCCTAAATTGCAGCGATTTCATACCTAACTGCCGTAGACGAGCCCCATAACTTGGTAAATTATCCCACTTTATGTTTTTGAATGCGAGGCAAAAAATAAGTCTGGTGAATGTACGCTGAACTTTCTCAAGTTTCAGAATTTGCTTCCTCAGAGTTGGGTTCCAAACTTGCGAACAATATTCTAAATGCGGGAGAACGTAGGATTTATACAGCTAGAACCAGGAGATCATCTACATAAAGATTGCGAAACATGGAAAAAGTGCAGTATACGCTTTCTTAACGACGAGATCTATATGGGTCGAGTCGAGAACTGAAGAGATTTGTCCACCAAAACACCAAGATCCTTGGCGATTACATTAGTTTTCGGACGAACGCCATTGATTTCAAGGTCTGTAGGGTGACTGTCACCTATGTGTAGTATCAAGCACTTGTCGAGATTAAAGGCAGTGGTCACGATGAAAAACGTTATCGAAAAAACTACAAAAATCAGCTTAGATCAAAAACAGCTGAAAAACTATGAAGGTAGCGCGGTGAAAAACGGTCTACAAATAGAGTTTCTAGGGCCCAAAGAAGCTAGTTCGTGCACACGTGCACAGCGATGACGAAACAGATCGCAGTCCCATGCCGAGCAGTCAAAAATCATCGACATTCAGAGGACGAAATAAATGCAAATTTAACGAATAAAAACAGTTGAATAATGAAAGCATCACTTCAGTCAATGTTTTTGACTAGATGTGTACATAAATTCAAAGGTTCATTGATTGACATTCAATTTCAAGCTAGCTGATGTTCTTGATATAAGAGGTCATCGATGCCGATGATGTGGAGAGGGCTCGTCCACCATCAAAAGACAGGAAAGTTAAGGTTCCAAATTCGGCCCAAAACAGTGGTTTTTTCGCGATTTTTTCTTATAGGTCCTACTACTCGAGACCCAGGAAAGGATTTGGAGAGAAAAAGACGACAAGCATATTTGATCGCGACCACTGCCTTTAACAGCCAGACTATAGCTCGATGTCCAATTGCTTAACATTTCCATCTTGTGCAACGATATCTTTCAGATAACTCGCATCCTACTCTCACGGTCATGTGTCTATTGCTCATATACGATTCAAAACAATCTAATAGTTCTCCGCTTATACCTACACACTTCAATTTTCTTGAGCATGGAAAAGAAACCGTGACTAGGATTAACCATCGAACTTCCTATCCACTCACAACAAAGGAATTGTGCCTTTGTTGTGGGGGAGTAGGAAGTTCGATGGTGAATCCTAGTCACGGTAACACACAATCACCTCAAGAAGAGCACCTCTTCCCTCACAAAAACCCTTAGTGAGTGACCGACTCCTCGCACTCTAGGGATGCTATAGGCCCTGTCGGTGGGTAAGGATCAGAGATGAGCGGAAATTTTTTTTTGGAAACAGAAAACAGAAAACAGAAAATTCAGTTCTACCGAAAACAGAGAAAAATCTCCAAAAACGGGCAGAAAACAGGAAACAGAAAACTGAAAATTTTCAAAAATCTATAAAAAGTGCACTATATAAGTTCTTCCACAGCATTAAATTTTTATACATTTCTAGGTTATGAACGTTTTTTAGCTTAATTCTGAAAATCGAACAATTGGCCAGAGTGATGAATACAGACGCCCAAAAAAACGCAGATTACACTATGTAGCAAATTTTCACTTTTTTCTGTTCCTGAGTTGAAATTGTGCTTTCCTAACCCGTTAGGTCTAGAACAGATAGAAAATCGCTGTTGTCTCAGGAAAACTTTGCTTTCGTGACTAGGACAATGAAATTCGGAAAATCACGTGTTTATGTAGGAAAATTCTTCTTCCTGGCTTCTAAGTGTTATATTCCAATTGTTTATGTCTAATGTATGTGAAAAAGGACTTCGTTAAGCACAAACTTTGCTTACAGACCGACAGCACGTTTTTTTTGTGGAAATAGAAAGATTTTAATTCATTTTCGGCACTATGATCAGGTAAAGACAGAAAATGCGCAAGGAATAGACAAACACAGCGGAAACCCCCCCCAACAAGGTTCAGCAATTTACAGATTTTCTAGACTTACGACTGTACTGTGAAACACTCTCTCTAAGTTGCACCCAATTTAGTCCCCCCTAATGGTTTCGTTATACTACCTTGGTAACAACGTTCAAAGTCCAATATATCTTCATGAAATGGCTCGCCTTGCTCGTTGATATTTTCAGGATGCGAATCAATGATATGGACTTTCAGAGACATTCTCCATCCCATTTTAGCGTGATTCCTTATGAGGGTGCACCAGCTCCACATAGCTTTCAGCATTGTGATCACCGAGGAAGCCGTGAACCACTGCAACGAAATCGCTCCGAGCCGTCCTCTCCGTCCTGTTCAACAGTTTTGCGGAATCCTCACATTTTGTGATCTTTTTGATCTGTGGTCCGACGAATTTACCAGCCCTGACCTTAGCCTCGGATATGTAGAGTCGTTACCAAGGACCGTATAACGAAACATGATGAGGGGCTACATTAGGGTGGAACTTCGTTTCTGTACTTTGTAAAGTGGTTTCCGACCGTGTTTGTCTATTCCTTGTGTACTTTTTATTTTTACCTGATCGTAATGCCAAAAATGAGTAGAATCGCTCTATTTTCACAAAAAACGGGTTTTCTTAATTCTGTTGGAGTGTAAGCGAAGTTTGTTCTCAATGAAGTCATTCTTTCACATAGTTTGGATATAAGCAATTGAAATATAACACTTAGAAGCCAGGAACAAAAATCGTGTCACATAGTGTTTTCAGTGCGGAGACGACAATTTTCTCTCTAACCATCCTTTCCTCAGACAATAGCAGCTAGATTTCCCGATCAGAGGCTCAATATTTATGTGCAAGAATTACGTAGATACAGTGACGGCAAGTTCACCCTTTCCTAGTTAACATATTTTTACATCGATTTAGGGAAAACTGCTGATTTGAACAGTGTACTACTCCTCAGTGCCCGAAAGTCACGCGCGTAACGCGCGGCTTTGCCTCTCGAGTGCAAATGGCCTGACACATCGCTCGCTCCACCGTGGTGGGGTCGCTCGTAGAGTTCGCACAATCATTTTAGTCTGATGAATGTACTGGGCTGCGACGGTAGATCACCACAAACGAATCGGAACCCCACTCTCCAGTGAGGCCGCCAACCCCGCACGGCCAGCCGCCTGGTCCATGCGTCAGACTAAAATGAAAACGGAAACCATACCTCTAGGGAAATTTTGATCTGCTTAATAGCCCCACCATCAATTTCATCGCGCTTCAACTTTTTAAAATTCCACATCGTCCTGCGTTGCAATGAGTCAAAATACGCACTCGGAAATTGCATGTATGGTACAGTTGGGGCCAACTTTTCCCGGCTCCACTAAAGCGGTGTCGCTGTAATACTCATAGTCTGTGCTCACATGCAGAAGTAGTTATACTCGGACGCCGGGCCAGGGCGTTTTGAATAGCGGGCGTTAAGTAGGATTGATTGCTCATTATTGTTAGTACACAATAACATAATTTTCGCGCCATTTGACTGCACCACATACCTTCTAAGGGATTCATCAAACGCAAACCTCTTGGTAACGGTAACATTGTAAGATAAAGATAATAGCTTGGTTTCTTGGATCTCTTTCAGGTTGCGCAGCGCATTCATCATCGTATTCGTAAAGGCTTTAATGCTTTTTGGGGCTATTTAGTGACTTGTTGGCGGGCCGATTTTCCAGTCAGTAGGTTTGTCTCCCCCACATGAATCTAATGCCAACTCAAGGACCTCAGAGGGATAGTAGGTTTTGCTGACCTTGGGCGAGGATCGAGTCCGACCGAGTATTGCGAGCAGCAGCGGCTCCTGCCACCACGCCACAAGCACTAGGATAGATAAAAGTATAACGAGTTAAAGTGTTTGGTGTGGGGAAACGGTAGAACCTCCAGGTAACATTAATTTTTAATCTAATGGCTTACCTTTGATGAAATCGGCCTTTGGATACAAGGGCAATCCTGCTAAGGATCGCGGTCTACGGTTTTTTCTGTTTTCTGCCTAATTTTGCTTATTTTTACAGAAAACAGAAAAAAATGACCAAAAATGATCAGAAATAAGAAAGCAGAAAACAGAAAACTCCGCTAATCCCTGGTAAGGATAGCTATCGCGGTTGCCCTACTCCCCTCTGTTCATCAGTGTTCTTGTCAGGTTCTGCGCTTATTCGTGGCCCATGAAATCATGTTTACCGGCTAGTATACTGTCGGACATTCCCACTTCCCAGATATGCCTTTCTCCTGAATTTTTTCTTGTTAACTTACTCTATGTTTTGTACCAAAGAAATCGTATGACCCAGAGGTGCCCAGTAAGACACAATATGGTGCAACGTGCATTTCGGCGGTTTAGTGAGGCGAAGGATGAGCCGTTTTTGCCCAGACTTTCCCTATTGCCCATCTAAAGGCGTAAGGGAAACAGCGAATGGGTTCTGTAGAACTGATTGTGGAATTACTAAAAACTGTAGAAATTACGTACTGCCTCTCGTTCCTCAACAAACAGCAACCGTAGTTACTCGGAGACTACCCACTATAATTTCAGTTTTAGCTCCGCTGATGACGCAGTTCTCACTACACCACTCATTAACTGGAACTGAATGAACGTCGATCATCTTTGTATATGTCTTTACCAGGTTAGAGAAGGTGTCTATTTTCCAACTGCAAGCTTTTATCGACTGCTCTTCGTCACAAATCAATGGCCTCTTTTTTTGTTGTTGTTCTATCATGTTCTGCCATTAGAAGCTATCAGACTCTGGTCGGTACTGCTCCGGAAAAATTATAGGGAGGTTTCCCATTTAAATACTTTCTCAAACTTTATTGAGGCTCTATTAACAAAGAAATAGTGCTACAAAATAGTGAGACAATGACTTATTCACCAGAAGAATGACACCTCCGCCCTTTTTGGAGATGCTATCGCATCTTATACCTTCATACTGACTACAAACGACGCCAATAAGAGGTTTACACTCATTTCTAGAACTTAGTCATGTCTCAGTTGAAGAGACGTCAAAATTGTTCTGTCAAAGATTCACAGTCAGAGAATCGCCATTTCTGACTATATTCTTCCTTACAATATTTGAATAGCAGCACAAAGCACGACCACCTGGGCCTCCATCACTATAGCACTATTTCCTCGCATCTCTAACCACTCCAAAACAGTCTTGAACCGTATGTATATTTCAGTTCACCATAACCTTAAAAGTTTGGTTAGGCTCATGCAATTGCGCAACCATTTAGATGAAGGTTGGTAGGTACGTTTTTCGGTCCCAACATTCTGCCATTGGAACAACCAAAAAAAGCCGGATTGCCCTTCGGCTTGGTTGCGAGTTGCGGCGCTAACCCCCCGGCTTATGGTACCCGGCCAAAGCGCCGCGAAGCGGCGCTTTGGCCGGGGTTTTTTTTCCTGACCGTGAGTTGTTCGAAAAGGCCCTTGGTTCTCGGGCAGAACCCCCCGGCTTATGGTTCCCGAACAAAGCGCTGCGACGCTTTGGCCGGGTATCTAATATTTGAGAGCGCGCATGACGTCTGGAAGCATGGTTCCTTCTGAAAGCTCAACAGTTTCCCGAAGGTTAGCTGAGCAGCGAGAAAACCAGGACGTCGGCGTTCTGAAACGGAGCCTGTGAGTGTGACAAGTCTCGAATCTGACTGGCTGTGATGTCACCGTCAACCGAATTCCTACGAGTGGCAAGGCGCTCGCATTGTTTACGGTTTTTCTCCTCCCTAGATAGAAATGGGCGTGAATATATGGTTTCCATTTTCGATCTAGTCTGACGCATGAACCAAGCGGCGGGCCTTGCGGGGTTGACGGCCTCACTGAAGAATGGGGTTCCGATTCGTGCGGGGTGATCTACCGTCACAGCCCCGTCCATTCATCAGACTAGAATTATTGCGCGAACTCTATGTATCGTTCATCACTGGATGAGGGATCGCCGCGAAGCTACTTGGCGGGAAAAATTCCGCGATCAATAGCCACTCTCCCTTCGTTTTCCCGCGCGCAATTTTTCCCGCCAAGCAGCGTCGCGGCGATCCCTCATCCAGTGATGAACGATACGCCCTTATGAGGAGGGATGAAACGCAATCGTGGAGCATGCCTTACCACCTTGGTTTTGAATCTAGAGGCGGGAAAGACTACCTTAATGAGCCGGGGTCGGCCTTTCTTCGGGGCTCTCATACGACAGACATAAGTGGGAGTACGCCCTAGTCTTAGAAAATTGAGGAGCAGATTTACACGGTCAGAATTTTGAGAAATCTTGTCGAAAGTGTTAGTCGGCAGAGATTCTGATACATCCGAGAAAACAATAGAACGCCTCTTTCCGAAATCCTTGAAATCAACAACGGGCATATTCTTAAAGGCATCGTACACGATGAAAACCATATTTGGGGTTATGCGTTCATTCGGACTAGCGGGTCATGACAATGTCACTCAGAAAGTTTGACGTTCCAAAATCGCCTCTGAATGAAGATTAGCCTACCTCAAAACGGCTTCCTGGGTTTGGGGGGGGGCCGGCCTTGTTGTCGATCCGTTGTTACAAGGAACAAAACTCAGTGGTTGCTGCCGGAGGGCGCGCCTTGACGTGTCGTAAGGCGCAATGTACACGCCAGTTGATTCCGCATACGCCATCGATCGGAAGCAGCTGGCGGTGATGGACGCCGCAGGTTGGTAACCCATTTCAATTTCGGTAAAGTCGTAGTTGAGCAGCATCCTCGGTGAATTGCTTCCAACGCTGCGCCAAAGAACGAAGCGTAAAACTGTTCCTTGCGTTCTCTGAGCATCTATCCCAAGTCGATGTCGGCGCGAAATTCAAATTTGCTATGAACTTCCTAAAAATGGGTTTTTCTTGGAAAGCTGATGTTTTTGAGGGGGCCTTTTGCTACCGTTAGTCACTATAGGGATAGGAGAACACGAAAACATCAAAAACCCAAATAGGGTTCTCATCGTATGCGCTGCCTCCAACGAAAGAAACCTCTCTAAAGGCTACCGCAGAGGTCTGACCAAGCTCAGAGGCAGCTAGTTTTTCTTTCAAAACATGAATCTCTTTCCTCAAGCGTCTATTTGCCTCCATCAATTCCTCGTTGCTCTTGGCCATCTGCTTGACTTACTCTCTGGTCCCCAACAGCAGCTCAATCACCAGCTTGATGTAGCCAGGAACTTTGTCATGGTTGGCAAGTTCGTGGAGGCGGCTGACACCATCTCTTTGGCTGCTCATGCTGGCGACACGCGAGCCTCTTGTCTTCTTCCCCGTAACATTTGCGGTAGCAGGAGACGAGGCCATTTGATCAGCAATGGCTACAGACTGAATAATAACGACGAATCTAATACCTTTCAAAGTGACAAATTTGTTGCTGAAATCGTCCCCTCGCCACTAGAGACGATGCTCAAGACTCAGGCCAACAGCTAAGCACGACTTAATGAGCAGACGGGGGTGGGCAGAGCAGAAGACGATCAGAGCGTATCGGAAGCGACCGCTCATCTTGTTAAAACACTACAAACATATGTTGTTATAAATTTCAAAATAGTTTGCCGCACATCCCTGACGGAGACCACCCGAACTCTACGTGATTATGATTTTAGGAGTGCTATTGCGGATCGATCCCCTTGTTCTTATTTTCCTTTCCTCTTTTTCTCATCTCATAACTCACTCTCGTACGTTGGTCGGTACCTGCGCAGCTCCATAGGCAAGCGGGTTTGCTCATACAATTACTGAACTAATGATGGAGAAATGCAATGAAGTGTGCTGTGCAGAGTACAAAAACAGGACATTGTGATTTGCCACTGCCTACGACAAACATATAATTGGATATGCGAGGTTAAACCACCTTATTATTTCTGCATTCTGTTCGCTGAAAACTAGCGCTAATTCACACTAGAATTGCAAGTTGTAGAGCAGATCTTTGGTTCTTAAACTGATTCGATACGGGCATCTCCACGCTTATGAATTTAGTTTGTCATAGATGTTCTCACCCAGAGTATTCAGCAGACTGGAAGTCGGTCCGATTTCAGACGTCCACTCACGAGTGTTGTGGTACATTCAGGAGTTTTTTGCACTAACTAGGGCTTACCTTACATTTATCGAGAGCTTTTATAAAACCGTGTGTTGAGAGTTGTAGGTATGGGACACAGCATCGACAGCCGGTTTTCCAAATCCGCTAAATGCCTCAGAGATTTACAGGAAATTTCCAAAAAATTGCATTTTCATAGTTTTGCGTAGATAAAAGGCGGAACACGAATGGTAGTTTTTAGGGCGTTCAAAAAATCGTCTCGGATTTAGCTTACAGCCTTTTTCTAGCACTTGTTTTGAGTGTAGATTACGAATCTGAGCCCCATCTGTCAATATTTTTAAAATTCCATCTTATTTGGTCCGAAGTTGCAAAATGTGGGGAAGTTTTGCTGCCCAAACGCGACTTTTGACGATTTCGAGAATGCTACGAGGAAAATGCCTCAAAACTCCTGTAGGGGTTAGTCGGGCGGCTTAACACGAATCCGCCACCCGTTTATCGATTTTTGATAGATTACGGTAGGTTATGGTGGGTATACGGTAGCTAGGCCAAAGTCTCAGATTTGACTCAAAATTTCTATGTGGGTGTTATTTGGGACGCTGAACACGAATTTGAGGTCCATTATTCGATTATCGAAATTATTAGGTAAGCAACGCCAGTTAAAAGGCATTCTGCCTATCACAACCTAGAGTAACCCTAAGTTTGGCGACAATTAGACCCCAGACTCGGGTTCGGCGCCCTTAGAGGCAGTGTTCACGATGAAAAACGTGTTTCAGTTTTCACTAGGAAAGGGTAGTGGAGGGGCACACTGTAACGTTGACGTCGAAAGAACGCATGAAAACGAGCCAGGAAAAACTCCAAAAGAGCCCGAAGTTGCCACTTCGAGCGCAAAGCAAACCCCAAAAGCGCAACACACGCCCACCGAAGTGAACAAATGAATGCTCGAGATCGTGAGATGAGCGACGATTTCCAGTCATTAGCCCCGTTCCTCCCTACATTCTCAACTTCTTTCTTTACTCAGGTCAGCTTGCATATGTCGGCAGCAAAAGATGGAAGTTACAAGCCTCGGACAACTCGTCCACCATGTTTCCTTAGCTCAATTTATGAGGGACCATAACTCCGTTCCCAGAAGGTCTTGTACGATTTCAGAGACATCATTGGAATCAGGATGGGGCCGTTTTCAAGATAGGCGGAAAAACAGAAAAACGATTTTCATCGTGAACACTGCCTTTAATATCCCCCACTTGAAAGTTCAGAACAGAATCCGAAATTTTTTCTGAACAACCCCAAAATTCTCTGATGCCCTTACCTTTTGTGAAGGATCTAGAAATGCTAATTTGGAATCCTTGCAGCCATTCAGAGGATTTTAGGCTTGGGTCATTTATGTACTGTCGCAGACCTACCGCAACAACAACATGGTTTTCCAAATCCCCACGGAAGGTTTAAAGCAGTTCCTAGTAATTGCTTTGAATCGAACTCGTAAAGTCAAGCCCGTGGCTTGCCGCCTCAAGCAATAAAATAATCAAATCTCACCGGCGGCTGGCGCGGGCGGTCGCGTGCGCCAGCCCGCTAATCAATCCAGGTCGAGAGAAGAGCGCAGCTGATCGGCCTTCCACATCGCCAGCCGCCGGTGAGATTTAGTCTGCCCGTGCCAGCCGTCGGCGAGTTCTAAACTTTTCGCTTAAGGCGGCAAGCCACGGACCTGGCTGTAGTTGCGTCGAGGTTTCACACATAATAAAATGCAAATGCAAGGCGGTAGTCGGCAAAAAATCAGATTCATGAAGAAAATGTTGCTGTTGCTGAACAACTCTTCTACCCGAATTTCTATTTAGAAATTTCTCGCTGAATGCAGAGTGTAAGCTACAGATAGTCTCAAGGAAGGTGTAATAAAAGAATTGCTTTATTGAAGTTATTTCAGCCATTTCAGTGAACCACTGTCACAAAAGCGTGTCCATCGTCCATGTTTTAGCCATCATCCAGACATTCTTCGAAACTAACTAAACTTCTGGCCATGATTATCCTGCTGTGAAAACCGCCATCTCTGACGTCAATACTGTTTTTTTTTCAAAAGTAGAGACTAATAGCTCATGCTTCTAAAAAAGAACAGTAATTTTAAGAAAATGCGAAAAAGGTTGCAGCAGAAGGGACAGAACCCCTCGTCTACTGCGTGAGGAGCGAGACGCTTGCCTCTACGCCACGTTGCCCTCGTTAATAGTGTTTGGAATGCATAATGAAGAGGCCGCGCTGACTGACTACGTACCTGGAGGTGTTCAGCAAAAATCATATATGTTTCTAAGGAATCCATCACAAGTCAGATGTTTTTTCCTTTGAAAAAAGTTTTCGACCGATTGCCGATCCCGAGTTAGTGCAGTGCTGAACGTCTCACTTAATGAACAATCTTTTTTGTCATGCTGGTTACTCAGAGGAGTCTCGCTGTTTGTTGGAAACGTGAAACGTGTAAGAGTCGCACCACTGCATCCCAATGAGGCCAATGAATAGGTTGTGAGCATCAGCACCTTAGTACAACTGAAGCTTATGGTACCTGTAGGTGTTTCTAAGCATATGTGAGTAAGGAGGTTTTTGAAGTTTCTAGAACGACTCGCTGTGGTGGTGAAACTCACGTTGTCCGCGATGCGAGGAAGGTGAATCATCATGTGTTTTCTTCAGATTGTGAGGGCGGTGGTCATTAGGTGACTGACAAGGTGAGAGGCGGTTCTTAATTTCAACAAACCACAGAATGAGAGAATGATCACAGCTTTTGCTTCCGATTCCTGCAGTCATGTACTTGTGACGCTTCTGATGCCACTGACTTGAATTCAAAGTGGAGCCTCTACTCTTCCAACCTGGTTTTGCTTTGGCCAGGTAATTAACTATATCTAAACTAATGAAGCACTGGTTCGAATGACATGCCAGATATCGCTAATCAGGCACAGAACGCTTATCAAAACTAACTAGTCAAGTCAAAAGAATACGATTCCGAGCAGGGGAAGCGGGTACTGGCTTCCAGTAGTATGGAAATCGTTAGATCCATCCTTTTCAACATAATGTCTACAATTTACAGGTTTTCACCCCGTAGGAGTTGGGACACTGCGAAATTGATTTTTTTCAACAGGATCAAAAAAGGACTTGTTTTGCAATGTCCACCAGAATAGGAGCTGTATCCTGCTTCTCTGGTTCAAAATGCTGGTTTTGAACCAGAGAAGTCGTATAGCTTTTAACTCATTAATTAATTTTTTTCTATCAGTGTCTTACTAGAGTTAAACTAGTTTAGATCCAAGTTGTCCACGCTAGCATGAGGGGATTCCGGCTTCTTCGGGTTTAAAAATAGAATCCAACCGTTTTACCAAGGTGCATTCAAGTTGGACGCCCGATGTTAATAATTTTGTGGCGATCACTGCTTTAATGGCACAGTCCAAGCTCAGGGACGAAATCTGAGATTCCCGCATAATTTTGAAGTACATATACCCACACCATATAACACTTGCCAAGTGCGAGTTTTAGATTCTCCCGAATGAGCGGGATATAGGAGGAAGCGCGGGCCCACATCGGAAAGCCCCTTGAGCTCAACGGGACGGGATGGGCGATGGTTTTCGATCAATAGTCCCACTCTTCCCTTCATTCTTGGTCCCTCTCTTCATTCAGGTGGGCCCTCATACATTTGTTGCAAATGACGGAAGTTACAAGCCTCTGACAACTCGTACACTAGCTTCATGTTTGAGGCGCCATGACTCCGTTCGGCATCGTACGCGCAGAAAACCGTATATTTTTTATGTTCCTGAGTAGCTTGGCCTCTTTAGTGAACGAAATTGTCGAAAGGACTCACGAAAAACCTTCATTTTTAAAAGGAAGTCAGTCTGAACACACTGTAACATTGAAATTAAATTTCGCACCAAAATCGTTTTTGAATTTTTTTCAGCATTTGGAGACCTCGTCACTGCTATTGTTAGAGTTTTTGTACATGTGGAGCTTGTGCCGTAACTGTTTTTCATGTTATTTGACGGTCACTTTAACATTCTGAAAAAGTGGTAGATGACTGGTGACAACTGGTGGCTGATTCTCATCTTTAAAGGCAGCGGTCACGATGAAAAACGTCATCGAAAAAACTACAAAAATCAGCTTAGATCGAAAGCAGCTGAAAAACTAGGAAGGTAGCGCGGTGAAAAACGGGCTAGAATTAGAGTTTCTAGGGCCTAAAGAAGCCACTTCGTGCACACGTGCACAGCGATGACGAAAAAGATCGCAGTCTCATGCCGAGCAGTCAAAAATCATCAACATTCAGAGGACGAAATAAATGCAAATTTAACCAGTAAAAACAGTTGAACAATGAAAGCATCACTATAGTCAATGTTTTTGACTAGATGTGTACATAAATTCGAAGGTTCATTGATTGAAATTCAATTTCAAGCCAGCTGATGTTCTTGATATAAGAGGTCATCGATGCCGATGATGTGGAGGGCCTGTCCACCATCAAAAGGCAAGAACGTTCAGCTTTCAATTTTGCCTCAAAACTGTGGTTTTTTCGCGATTTTTTCTTATAGGTCCTAATACTCAAGACCCAGAAAAGGGTTTAGAGAGAAAAAGACGACAAGCATATTTGATCGCGACCACTGCCTTTAACACATTCCAACCTCATAACCCTACGTTTTTGGAGCAACGAAGTTAACCGGTGTTTCCTACCGGGCTCATTCATGAAATTGAAGGCAGCATACACGCTCGTAAACGTGATTGAGATAACTACGGAAATAGAATGGTATGGCTCAGAACACAATGCCTACGCATTTTGAAGCGTTAAAATTGACCCACAATGAGGCTACACGAGTAAGAAGTCGGCCCGCCCCTGTATCTGCCCGTCTCCTGCATTTTCTGTTCTCCTCCAGAACAAGGATGCTGGGTCATTCCCACCGACGGCGACGTTTGTGAGTGGCACAATAAATAACATAAGTGATCCGCATACTTCGATGACGGTGGAAAAGGCCCAGCTGCCCTGTTTTGGAGGAGGACGCAAGTACGGGGGGCGGGCAGATACAGGGGCGGGGCCCACTTTTCACTCGCATAGCGGGGTCAGAGGCTCTCTACACAGACAGGAAGGAGTTGTCCCATTTTCGCAGCTCGAAAAGTCAGGCTACTCAACGCTAGCGAAATGGTCCCGAGTGGAATTAGAAACGCGAAAGACGAGACAACTTATCCTTCGGTGTGTAGAGATCCCTGTCCCATATAGCGTCATTGTGGGTCGTTTTTGACGTTTCAAAATGCGTAGGCGTTGTGTGCTGAGCCATACCATTCATTTTCTGTGGTTATCTCAATCACGTTTACGAGCGTTTACGAGCGATACGCTGCCTTCAGGCCTGAAAAATGAAGAGTGGCTTTCAGCGTGAATGATGCATTTAAATCATAGTGAATGACGCTAAAAGTGACGGTGTGCTGGATCGGGTGCCAAATGACTCAAAAAAAGCTGTGGCAGTGAAAATCAAGTGACTTGTACTTACAAACTCTCGAACCGTTTAGTGCGCTCATCTCGTTGGTAAAATCTCATTCCCCATTCTTTCATGTTGTGTACAAACGATGAATTAATAGGTTACTCAAAATACAGTGAAAAGGAATCCACTCGTGAGGTAGACGCAATAGTTTGCTTGAGGTCCTAGAGCGACCTGTTTGTTACTTCTCTATTAATACAATTTAAGTCACAGCATGAGCATCAGTCTCTACTGTTGTTATTTCGGCTCCCAAATGTACTCTAGGAAGGTTGTTTTCCGGAAAATCTGTCTCCTTAAAAACTCCCAGACCTTTCGGAGCCTTCCATGAGACTTCCTCCTAAGGTTTCTCCGTGTTATGCATTGTGGAAAAACAAGAGGCGGAGGGACAAGATTTCAAGTCGACTCAATTTTCTAATGTTGAAGACGAAAGATTGAGGATGAATGTCCAACCGGATATTTGAAAGCGATCCGCACACTTGAAATGCATAGACCAATTTTGGAAGGACTGAAAGTAGTCGACTCTGGTGCATTTCTCAAGAGCTCTCAATTTCGATTATCATCAGCAGCGGGGCAGTGGCCAAGGTGAAATATAACCCATGATATTGATGTTTTGATAAAAAAGTATCGCTCGTTGCTGGTGATCATTGAAATCGAGAGCTCTCAAGTATCCCCCCAAACCTTACGGTTTTGTTTTCATACAAATGTTACCGGAATTGCAGTCAATACGCTAACGCGGAAATATGTAGTTAGAAATTTTATTCCACCTGGTAGTTTTGCTTCCTGGTTCGATTTATACAGAGTAATTAAGGAGTTACAACGAGTTTGGCGTACCCTGGTCTCTCAAGTGTCTCGATATTAAAACGACTACATAACGGTTTTATAGGGTATTAGCATGGCATTTTTTACTGCGGAGTTAATGCCTTGACGTATCCAGTTCCCACTCATGCATTAGGTAATCACTAATGACAGTGAATCCCATAAATTTTCCAATTAATGAAGCCTTCGGCACTTTTTGTCGTAAAATATATAAATCACTCCGGATATCGATGACGTTCTCGAGAGCGAATGCTTTCACATTGTTGGATAGCATCTACCACGCGTGAGGTAGCGCAACAACTTTGCTCGCCTGTCAAGTCTAGTTTTTCGTCGTTCAATGCGCTTGTGGCTGCGCTTGTGGCCGCCTCTTGGGACGCTCTGCGGCCGCACGCGCTCGAGTCAGTCGGGTTTCCAGCGCCAAAGCCGACTCGATGTGGCTTTTTTATACAATTTCTTCAATTTTCTTTAGTTTCCAGTTCCCAAAACCCACCTAGAGTTAGCAGATCGGCGGCTGCGGCGCTGGAAGCTGCTCTGACTCGGCAGCGTGCGGCCGCAAAGCGTGTCGAGACGCAATTGCGGACCGGATTTTGGCCCAGATAAGCACAGTATACTGTTATTTTCGGAGTCAAATTTCGGTCCGCATTTGCCGACTACGGTTGTTGCATCATTCTACACGTGATAATCCTGCTGGGACCACTTGGTCCTGGCATGATTCACCTTTCTTCGATTATCACGTGTAGAGTGATTCAACAGCTATAGTACGCAAAAGCGGACCCGAATTCGGCTCCGAGAACGGTACAAAGTATTAATATTTCTGATTCACTATAATTGTCGCTCACAAGGAAAGTGTTTAGAGTGTCAAACGCATCTGCGAAAGCGAGTAGTACAATTAGTATCTCTTGTGGCTTAATAGTGGAACTGCGCAGTGTCCCACCCCGAGCTGCATGTTCCAAGAAGTTACAAGCCTAAAAAGATAGTATTTTGTGCTTTTTGTACCCTTAAAAAAGAGCATTAATCTATCGAAAATTTAGAAACGGACCTCATAAATGTGTTCAGCGCCCAAAACTACCCCCCCTGAGCAAGATTTGGGTGAAGGCGCATTTTCCATAATATGTCCAGACTGACAGCATTTTGGACTTGTACCGATTTTCGGTTGAGCGTTTATTTCTACCGATTAGAGGGCTCTGGGAGCGTTTTAGAAAAATGTTCCAGATTTTACTTAAAATTTTCCTAGGGGTTTTTCTTGGGGCGCTGATCACGAGTCTGTGGTTTATTAGTCGACTTTCCGAAGTTTTCGGCTAATTTCGTTCGAAGCTTCCCAACCGGGGAAAATCACGAGGGAAAAACGCCACTTCCGAGATTTCCGGATGTCTACGATGGATATGTCTCAAAATCGTTCACTGAGGGTTATTTGGAGTGCTAAACACGAATCTGGAGTCCGTTTATTAATTTTTTGCAGATTACGGTAGATTACGGTGGGTATACGGTAGTTTTGTCAAAATCTCAGGTTCTACTCAAAATTTGTATTCGGGGGTTATTCGGGATGGAGAATTCGAATTTAACGTCCGTTTTTCGATTTTTAAAATACTAAGGTGGGTTTTGTCCCCTAAATGACATGTTACCCACCGTAATCTACAGTGAACCTCGAAATTTCGACAAATGAACTCCAGATTCGTGTTCACCACCCTAGATTACCCCTACATACAAGTTTTGAGCTAAATCCTAGAACATTTTTTGAAACTCCTAAAAAATGCCTGATGGGTGGTAAATTTGCCTTTTCGCGGGGCTTGAAAAATGCTCATAACTTGTTCGAACCTGCAGCTCGGGGAGGGATACTGCGCATTTTTACTATTGAGCCAGAAGAGATACTAACGATACTAGTTGTTTTCGCAGATGCGTTTGACACTCTAAACACTTCCCTTGTAAGAGCATTTACAAAACTACCATTTCGATCTCATGTATGGTTGCCTCAAAAAATTAGTCCAGAACATGGAAGGTGCTGCGGCAGTAGATTGCCGCTTCTTATCGAAATCTCGCTGACTGGTGGTATCCCAGAAGTCGGACTGCTCACCTGAAATTATCACGTCTCGTCCATTCGCTAGACTAGATTTGGCGACTCGACTGTGCATATCGCTTTAACTTTGTGGCATCTTCGCAACTTTATGGCTAAACCTATCTAGTTGTTAGTGTACCTAGGATTTTGCAGCAAACAACTTCCTGCCACAGCGTGATTATAACGAGAACGATAAACTCATTGAGCAAACGGAAATTAAATTCTAATCTCTTTGTCACGCACTGTGAGGAAATTAACAATTTTCTGCACTTCTGGTACTCGGTATCCTTTCCAATTTGAGTTCAGATTTTTCTTTTCTGATGTTATGGTGCTAGTTAGAGGCAGCGGTCACGGAGAAAAAACTCCCCATTTCTGTGCAGAAACGTAAGCTTTGGGTCTATCCAAGCAATCCTATGAAAAAAGAACGGCGAAAAACGGGCAGGAAATGGGTCAAAATCACGCGGTTCGGCCGGCCCACCGGCTCACTCCGCCCACGCCCTACAACATTTTTCCTGAGTTCGTTTTACCGTAGAAACAGACACCATATTTTCGAATATTCTTGATCGCGAAACGTTCTAACATCTCAGCGTGTACATTGAGCCCTCCTATTTTTAAAGAATTTTGGTACAGGAAACAGAAAGCAAAGCCACTTACCTAAGAAATTTGAAGCGCGAAACCTTTTCTCCGACGACAGGTTCGATGCGTTGTCCGCAGTCTCCCGACACACACAAGCAGGCATGGTAAATTTTTTCAGAGATTTTTTTGAACAGTATTTCTTTGGAATTTGACTTCTCTGTGGGGACTTTTCCCTATTGACCTATTCTTAAAGGACTCACCTACCCAAAAACATCGAAAACAATAACACGGTTTTATAGCTTGAACGCTGCCTTTTAGTTTTTTGGCGTTCTAAATTCATTTTGTTGTGTACCATATCTGCGTTAAAAACAGGGTTAGCCGAGGCCCTTTGTCGCGTTACTCGCAGAAAATGTTATTACAGATATTTATTTATTTATTTATTTATTTATTAACATGCACGCTAAGGTGCGTCAAGAAAAAAAGAAAAGTACGTATGAAAACAAATCAGACCAATTGCAGTAGACACACGGAATAAAACGAAAAACAAAAACAAGTGAAGGTTCTCCGTTATTTTTATCTGCAAAACTCATAGTATCTTTTATAATGAGAGAGCCATACTCTCAAATCTATTCCGACAAAACATTGTGAAATTTATGATATATAGGATTACTGTATCGTTTTTTTTCCTATCAAGAAATGTTAGGCCGCACTTTGCACTACTGGGAGTGCGAAGGTCAGCCTCGAGCACAGAGATCGCTTTTGATTGCATTGCTATCAATCAAATTATAGTCTCAACCTCCACATCACGAGGAACGCCCCATAGCTGAGTGTGCATTCCCTTCCACAAGCAGGAAGGATAGTTCTCAGCGCTTATAACTTCCTGTGGAGATGCGCCACGAACCGACGACATATCCGAATGTCGTCGGTTCAATGACTCAAGTTTGCTGCAATTGGCCCCGCCTAGCCGCTAGGAGCCCTGTTATACTGCTGGCCGCACTGGCCGCATCGCATTCCTGTATGCCGACCGCTCCGCGCGTCGATGTGTGAGAGCGGCTTGTCGCCTAGGTATCAGTCACTATCGTGCCCTCGATAACCACTGCCGCGGGCGACAAAATTTCGGTTTTTGGGCTCTATAGACGCTGGACAAGTTTATAATTTGCCAACGGCACAAAATTCTCACGGACGTGTAGAAGTCTTTCCAGAGTTTTTCAAGTTTAGGGCTCGATATCGTGATATCTTTACCACCGGTGAAGCTGTGTCCCTTCTCCCTAGTCTGTTCAGAGCTTCAGCAGATCACCTCTGGAAAAAGACGGTGTGTGAATGTATTACATTGCTCTTCATTTCTTTTATACCTTACCCTTTATCAATGGTATATCATCAATTCTGTTTACCCTGAGAGTTTTGTGCCGTTGGCAATTTATAATCGTCCGAACGCTGGCTATGTATCTGGGCGTTTAACGGATTTTTTCTGAGTATGCCGTTCCAGATTTTCTGTGATTCGTCACGTCAACAATGTGTGTAAGGTGCGCGAAGCAACGACGACAAGGTGTCCTATTTTAGGCCCTGCTGTATCATCCGTAATCCCATAGAGACTTTATTTCTGTACTGCAAAGCAGTAGTGTCGATCAGGCTGGAATGCAATAGGCGTAGGGACGATCTGGGGCAGCCTACGTCAGATTATCGATTATTATATTGACTACTTTTAGGCCTAGTTAAAGTCTGTTCGCCAACGCGGCCGGCGTGCGTCTCGCGCGGCCGCGAGACGCACGCCGGTCGGGAATGTTTCGTGCAAACCTCCGCAAGGCAATACTTGTCGAATCTTCCTGCTAACCGGTTCGGAGGTCTGAAAAATGCCTGTGCCACTGTCGCCCAACACGCACGCCGACCGCGTGGGCGGACAGTCTTATTCGGACGGACGGGCTCTGCTTCTCCTGATAGTATTTTTTGTGTTTTGTAACGAAACCAAGCTCAAAATCGTAATCATAACGCTCTGAATGTTGCGTTTCACTTCCGCTCTACAATGATTGAGACGAAGAAGTGTTCCATTCAAATTGGCGTTGGAGCACTAGGATCGGCAGGCCACGCCCTGTGCTCAAACTTCCCCCTTGAGATTAATTGCCTACATACATAAGGCGAAAACTGGGGTTATATGGGTGTAAACTAAAACAGACGGACGGTGTTCTAGCTCTACACCCCGCCCCTTCCGAGTATTCAAAGACGCATCTATCAATGCTAGACCATAATACTTTGTTGCAAGGTCTATTATTACCTTTCGAATTGTCATTATCAATACTCAGTAACTCTACGAGTCATATCCAGCAGAGAACTCGCTGGCTTCTTGCTCGTCTACTGACTGCACTTTTTTCAATGTTTCTGCGAAAGTTGCTTATTACTGCTTTGTTCGCCATACACACCGGGATAATTTGTACTGTGAAACATACCTTCATGTATTGGCATCACACCATTGTTCAGGTTGCGGCGAGTTCGACCGGCTTTCACAAGAGTTCATCTGCTCATTTTTGAATGACCAGCAAAGCTACTTCTCATTTACTTGCAAATATTTCGACTAGAGATCAATATGCTGAGTATTGCATAGAGGTAAGTTTGCTTATAGCTAACATTTACGTTACTATGGAAGTCTTTTGAGTGCACACAGCGGTTTTTTTTTCAATTTCTCATACAGTCGTTCCGCCAAATCTAGTCTAGCAAATTGAACAGACTCGACTACATGCGGGAATCCGTACGGGGTCAGCGGATTTGGGATTGGGAACCACGATCTTCAGACATTGCCCATTGATTGAACAGAGTTTTCTATCTTGTGTACAATACCGCCGCTATCCGGGGGAAAAATGGAGAGAAATTGCCAAGGTGGGCAACAAAAGTGTCTTTCGGTCACAACTCGCCTCTAAAAGCTCTATTTTCAATCTTAAAGGGACATAAGTGTTTATCGGGCCACAATCTATCCAACTATTTAGATTAATGCTGAATTTCCTAATGTAAACCTCCTTTTGGGATGGAGTTAGGGTTTTTTTGATAATGATATCCCAAGCTCGGGAGCCCGTTCCGTCGAGAACGACCATTCGCAATCTCTAGCGTCGTGAAAACGAAAATATATTTCACCTCGAAAAAAATAAAATTTATCATGAATTTAGCGAGACATTTTTGCTTTCGAGCGAGTTGTGATAGAAAGACGCTTGACTTCAAAACAGGCTATTTCGCCCCTTTTTCCTTAGATAGCACCGGAATCGCACATATAATCCATTTCGGCATAACATTCATTTTCGCTTATCGCGTGCGTCTGCGCGCGTATGCTGCGTCTCCTTCTCCCACCACACTTTCTCGCTGTCTCTCCACTGGCTCCGCACCAGTGCGCGAAGAAGCAAAGTGAACCTGGCTCTGAAATGGAGGATACCTGAAGACATTGCTTCGTTTTGATTCCGTTTTCCAGAATTTTTAATGCTTTCAGAAGGTCACAAACCATTTGTGAACTGTGTATTCTAGTGGCGTAATATTTTTGTACACAAATGGAAGACCTCATTATTTCAGAACGGAACTAAAGTTGTTACATATGCTCCATATCGAATTTTTCAAATAATATGGATTATTGTGGCTGTTATTTCAATTGTTCTTGTATTAAGGGTATACTATTTCTATACCAGGGCCACAATATTACACGGGAATGTACAGGTATGATACGACATTACTCAGTTGTATTTTTCTGTTTTCTGGTTTTGTTATACCACTTTGGAGCTGGGAGAGGAGCTCACATAAAGTTACTCATAAGAGATATCAACCTAGGAAAGGGGACAAGTGAGATTTTTGTGACCGGAGCTTAGTCCAAAATATGTGAAGAGGCGTACATTAGGCCACTCTCTTAGCTTACACTAAGCATGGAAAGCGGAAAGATCGAGTAGTGGGCGATATTAGTTGTGCCAAAAACGGCAGCTTAAACCCGAAAATGTTGAAAAATATCCTTGATATTCCCAACCAGCGACTGGTTGTCATGATTACACTTACCTGTATGCACTTCAGTTGAGTGAACCCGAAGTTGTTTCTTTCAGATTTTGCTCAAGTTCTTTCTACTTAATGCTCTCGTCCTTAACATCGTATTTATTACCTGTCAGGTACGCAGCTTTTTGTGTAATGTAGCGTTATGTAGGAATGTGACGGGTATCTGTGGGCATCAACGTCCTCTTGGAATCTTACAGATGGTTTGAAGGGCACACGCCATTCATATTCTCTTAGACGGAGAAGGCGCGACAATTTGCGGCTGGCCGTGAGGCAATCGCGACACTACCAGCCAGTGGAGTCTCGATCGCCAGCGACGATCTATCGCCGCAGCCTTCTCCTTTCGCTAGACTATAACTTGCAGAAAACCTTCATAGCTATGAGTGGTTCATGTTCATGATCTCGTGTGTAGGGTCGATTTTGTCTCCCCTAGCCTTTGAATGAATGTTTTAACCACTCATTCGTGACATATAGGTGGAACGTGTAGGAAGATTTAAGGAGCGGCGGATGATAGCATAGTATGCATGTTGCAGTTGATTAATGCACTAAACACTTCAACATTTTCAGTGCTATCAGTTAACATTATCCTTGAAATTCAAGCATCCATGCGAAGTATTTCTTTCGAATGAAGCATATGTCTATTTGAATATCATATCCGGATTCTTTCTCGAACTACATCTTCTGAATCAAGCTTCAATGGCATTGGAACGAGTCCTAGCCACAGTACATGCGAAGTCATATGAGCAGGCAAAGGCAATGCCGGCCATTGTCGGCATAGTTCTAGCGGTAATTTGATTTTTTTATATGCAACCATTCCATGAATAATCATTGACCTGCTTTATTTGATTGACTAGACGTATAGTGAACGATTATTACATTTTCACAAACGTTTCGAACTATGAGACAGTTACACTCTCTATTAATTGGTCTAGAAAATTCTAAACTACGTACATACATGAGAGTTCTGAGCGACTTCTTTTGAAAGTAAGAAAAGGACTATGTGCGCGGTATTTTTCATGATCGAGGCCCTGCCTCTGTTCAAACGCCGGCAGCAGGTTCATGGCGTTCGCTTTGAAGAACTGAGAAGTTTCTGGGGCCGCACGCATGAAGGCTTGGGAGGAGAACAGAGAGCCGCTTGGCGTCCTACGTGCAAAGCGTCGAGCCAGAGATAACCCGAAAAACGCCGTCCCCATTGTGTAAGGATGCAAGTTCACGAGGCACACTCAACTCCCCGCCTATGTAATTGTGTTTAGTTTGAATTTCAATCGTGCTCAACTTCTATATTTTTTAGTTCCTCTTTGATATTTAATTAATTTGTGAAAAAGTTCGCCGCTTGGCTTCAGCACTTCGTAGCGAAAATGAAGCCGTTTCAGACAATGGGGAAATCGAAAATAGCTGTTAGGCTGTGAATTCGCTGTGCGTAGTGATTTTGCATCGCAACTTCAAGGGAACGGCATTTTTTTCGGGCCACCTCTGGCTCTCTCGCGCGTAGAACGCAAAACGGCTCCCTGCTCTCCTCACAAGCGTTCATGCATGCCGTCCCTGGTCATCTTGGACATCCCGAGCTCTCACGAACTATTTAGGACAACTCCGTCTCACTCGAACCTAAATACCCTCTGGTTCGGGCCTGATTAAGTGTGAGCAATTGCGGACTTGCGTCGTGAGGGCGCGACGCATCGCTTTCGTACGATCAAAGACTTAGGAAAAACCTTCAAAATGTAGAAGAACACGCACACGAACAGATGACGAAGGGCTGGCGTGGAAGCCCGCACGGAACCGATGCGTCGCGCCCCCACGACGCAAGTCCGCAATTGCACACGCTAAATCAGGCCCGGAACCACAGGATACTATGTACACCGCTAATGATTTGATTATATGTGAAACAAAATTTTTACTACCAAGATCAAGCGGCTACAGTAATATTCCGAAAATTTGCAAAAATATAACAAATGCGTCCTCGAAGTCCCTCTAAGCAAAATGAAATACGAAATATTGACAGCAAATTGGAAAAAGTGCTTTGTGGACATACTATCGTTCTCGGAGCCAAATTCCGGTCCGCAATTGCGGACTGTGGCTGCTGCATCATGCGATGCGTGATAATCGTCCGTTGGCTCCAGCAGAACTCTGCGTCTTTCATTTAAACCATAGAGGAGAGAGCACTCTATGGAGATAACTATGGAGCTCGGCTCCACCGACCTGGCTGGCTTATGGGGCAAGCAAAGTTAGGAATCCGATATACCGTTCAACGCGGAATTTTACGCAAATTTCAAAAACTACCTTCACCAGAACACTATCTTCAACGGGTAAAGAGTTATAGACGAAAGACCGGTGTTACGTAATATGAAATAGGCTGAAGGATCGAGAAAATATTTTTCCTAACTGGAAACACTAGTCGACGCAGACTTCCATCGAGATTCCGAAAACAGCCTTTACCAAAGGTTTACCTTCAAGCATAGAAAAGTTATGGACGAAAAACCGATAATTTCAACCGATAAAAAATGCACTTTTTAAACTGGAATCGGTTCGAAGAAGGGTAACGTGTTGTTTGAAACTGGAAACGCTATTCGATGCAGAATATTATGGAGATTTCGAAAACAACCTTCACCAAAGGGCTATCTTCTAGTGCAAAAAAGTTATGGACGAAAAACTGATTGCTTTTGGTGAAAGAAACGCTATTCCGTGAATTGTAATCGGTTGGGAGATTGGGAACGTATTTTTCTCAAATTGACAACAATGTTGGACGCAAAATTTTATAGAGATTTTGGAAACAGCTCCGTTCAAATATCCATCCTAAAAAGCAAAAATGTTATTAGCGAAGAACAGGTACATAGTTTTTCAAAAATCGTTTGAAAAAGTTCTCCGAAAAATTTTGGCTGCAAGACAGCTCAAAGGAAATTGTTCATGACCTAGGCAGATCATTTCATTAAGAATAGTGAATTTCTAAAGGAGTTCATCTAACAAAAAATTGTTTAAAAATTAATGGTTAAAAATAAAAATATATTGAATGCAAGAAAAAGAGGATTAGGAAAACGTCAAATTTTGAAGTTTCAAGCGTATAGGGAGCCTTCACCGTTCCCATTCGCGTTCGTCCTGCGCGTCAAGCGCGTGCCGCGCTTGCGGTGAGGACTATGAAAGATGCCTTGGTGATTTTACGGCGGCCTAGGTCAATATTCCTTGATTGTATACGAAAAAATAACGGCCGCATAAAAATCAGTCTCTCCTAAATTCTAACGACTGGAAGCTTTCAGGTGTTCATATCCTTCGCAGTAGAGCTCTATCTCTTCTATGGTGCGATTATTTCTTTTCCACAAATCAGTGTGCTTAGTAGTGCACCTGAAATATATGATAGACTGAGTGCTGTGCTGGTTTTCAACTTTGCCTGCAGTGCATCCACTACATGTCTTATGGTTATATTGCTAATTGTGAACAAGAAAAGGGAGAAAAGGTGAGTTTCTTGAGCGATAACATGCTCCCGGATAAATCTCCGATATTCAATTCGATCAATTCAGAACCATCGGCATTGTCTCGTTGCGGTTTCAAACTGCTGAGAATATCGACACGACAGCGATGATTGCTAAGGTGTCGTTCATACAGCTTCTATGCTATTCCACACAGTCATTTGGCAGTTATGTGATGAGAATGCTGCCTGATAAGCTATTCAGCGACAACTTACCTGCCTATAGAACATTGAAGTTAGCTATATATGTGAGTGGGAGGATTTCGTATTGAGGTTAGCATACGCGCCCGTCGAAGTGGTTGGAATATAAACAGTAATGGGGTCGTACGGCTCTTACACACCGTTGGGGCGCTAGAGTAGGGTCAGAACTACTGTTTCTGATAAGGAAAGTACTATAAGTCAAAATGATCATTCTAAATGAAGTGTATAAAGGGACCGGAAAGTAATGTCGTTTTCTTACTTTAAATACAAACACATACATTTTTAACGAGTCTTTATTGTTAATCAGTGATGCATTTCCCATCATCTTTTGCCATCTAGTGAGTAAATTTTCAATCTTTGATCGTTAAGAATAATTGATTTTTTGACGAAATATACAGAGATGGCATTTTCGATATAATCCATATGTGCGAATGTTTCACCACTTAAAAAAGTTGCAGCGCTCGGAGTAAGGGGAAATTCGATGGTGCAACATCTGGCGAACATGGTGGATGAGGCAGCTTCTCCCAACCCAAATTAATAATTTTTGCAAGGGTTCGCCTTGCGCAGGGCGCTTTTGCATTGTCGTGTTGGAGAATGAAGCGTTTTCGGTTGACAATCGCCGGCCACTTTTCAATCAAGGATTGATTGAGCCGCTGCAATTGCAAGCTGCAGAGATCTGAATTAACAGTTTGTGCAAGTTTCAACAATCCGAAATGAGCAATACCGCGCATACTCCACCAAACACACAAAATCACATTTTAGGGTGTAAACCTGGCTTAGCAGCACTCCGGGGCGAGGTGAGGGATCAGCCAATGTGCAGTATACTTGGGCCGAATCGAATTATCGAATCATCATCCTATGGAAAAAAGTCGACTTCGATTAAATCGACTAAGTCGACTATTCGAAAAGTGGAAAATCCGGCTAAATCGAAAAGTCGGTCATTCGAAAAGTGGAAAATCCGGCTAAATCGAAAAGTCGGTCATTCGAAAAAGGGCGATTTTTCGGATAAGTCGAGAAGTTGATCATTCGAAAAAGGGCGATTTTCGGATAAGTCGAGAAGTCGATCATTCGAAAAGAGTAATATCCGACTTATTCGAAATTTTTTTGCCGCTCTCAAGAGTACCTGGTATACTTGTTATCCGTAGATACAGAATTCTTCGGATAATGGATCGATTTAGATATTTTTGGCCGATTTTAATTTTTCCCGATATTGGTTCGATCCAGATATTGCGTTTTTTTTTTTCAAAATTTCGGAAAATGGATATCCGGTCGGATATTTTCGGAACAAAGTTGAGGCAAAACGGTGAAAACTAAACCAGGCCATCAAGACAAGCCTTTGAAAACATCCATAATTGAGCAAACACTAGTCCTTCATTGCATTCGCAGCATGTTCACATACGAACATCAATCTTCAGAAAAGCATATCAATAAAAATATGAAAACAAATCTTCAATTACTCTATCGTCTTTGGGAGGCACAATATTATCGATACACTCTTTTTTTATAACAACTAGCTATTAAAAAGTATGCAAAACAACTATTCAAAAAAATTGTACACTGAATGCCTAGCCATTTGGTCATCTCACTTGGCCATGCCCATTGTTCCGCGCCGCAACGAATTTTCGATTTCGGAAGGAGGAAATACCTGGGTTAATGTACTAAATGTAACTGGGCTGGGTTAACTGGGATAATGTAATGTAATAATGGATAAAAAATAGAAGGCGGTGCGAAAAAATGGGCGTGGCCGAATTTAACCGAATCTATTCGATTTTATCCAGATTATCTAAAATTTTACCCGAAATTTATCCGATTTTATCAGAATTTTATCCGAATTTTTGACACTTCGGATAATGGTTCGATTCAGATAATGTCGATTTTGAATTTCCCGGATTTTGGTCCCATCCTGGTATCCGCTCTGGTATTCGAAAAGGAGTGGTTCGGATACTAATTACAGTACCTGATTACTGAAAGAGATGTTGTAAATGCCAGCTACTCCATCTGGACACATTTTTCTAATTTGCGTGTAATCAATGCAGAATTTTTGTAGCCGCAGACAAGCATAATAGACGCCTTCTTTCTACTATCTAATTAGCTTTTTTTTCTTATTTCTACATGTGCGCAACGTTCAATAAATTTTATACTGAATAAAGCTATCCACTAGTGAATAAACAGCGGAGAAAAGCGCTCAGAAGAAGCTAAAATAGCTGTTTGTAAGGTTCTGGGCGTGAACGAGCTTACGGGCCCTGCTAGTTTCCGCAAGTGCGCGCTAATGGCGAAATGTGCGCGAATCAAGCGGGCTGAACGCGGCGAAGTTCCATGGCAATTTGCCATCGAAAACGTCCTCGGCGCCACAAGCTCGTCAGGACGGGGCGGGCGGGCTAAGAGCAGGCGTACTTGGCTAACGAAATCTTTTCGCCGTCGTTTTTATCGATTTCCGGCCCGTCTTCGTTGCTTTAAACCCTATCCCCTCTAGCATCTGCCAGCGTAGTATTTCACACTAAAAACTTAAAAGCGAAATTCATCGTGAACACTGCTTTTAGAAGCTGAAATAGGCCTCGGCTGATATGTGAGCTAGGTATTGGGTTGTCAGCTTGTACGCCACATTGAGGACGTCGCGACGCATCCGCGCGTGCACGAGGAAAAGGGGCTTAGCACGATCCGAGCATACTGTGCACTCGTTCCCCCATACCTCGGTGAATTTAGGAGACTCGCTTTAGTTCCCAAGTGTTACTTCCCCGCCGTTGTTCCCCCGGACAGACCCTGTAGCCAGCTTCCAAATTTATTGATTTTTTCATTCTTATTTAAAGACTTCCCTAAGTCGCAAATAATTCCTAGTGAATCCTTCCAACTTTTTTGCGCTTTAGCTATTCTTTTTTCGCATTCCGATTATTAGGCTGTCACATCTTCATGTACCGTCTGAATGGCTGAATGGAAGAGTAGATAATTTTTTAAGTCGATTGAAAAAATCGACTTTTTATTCGAAAAGTCGATCATTCGAAAAAATGTGTTTTTCGACTTATTCGAAAAAGTCGATCATTCGAAAAGTTGAAATTTCGGCTAAATCGGAAAGTTGATCATCTGAAAAAGTCTAATTTTCGACTAACTCGAAAAGTCGATCAGTCGAAAAAAATTCCAATTTGCCCAAGTATAATGTGCAGTGTGTTTAAAAAAGACGCTCATAGATGTTTCCAGAGTTAATCTTGGCAGCTGCGAAGGGCACATCCAGACTCTTCATTCAAGAATGGTCCTCTAGGAAAGTACGCCTCATTCGGAATGGCTTTTTTTCCAAAAGGAGTTCCTTTGTGAGACATATTTTGCAGCTAACCCCCCCCCCCCCCCACAATACATATGTACATACAGTCGGCACGGATCCTTGCGACACTTTGTGTTTCCTATTGAAGATCGGCGCAAATATAGTGTTATTTGCCATAACATAGGTGCACCGAGTTGTCGCCAACCTTCGATAGGGAACGCAAAGTATCACTAGGAACCATGCCGACTGTACACCCTCACCTCGGCTCGTCTTCCCACGGGATGTGCGTTCTAGTACAGGAGGTGATAAGTCCATTAATGACGCTACATAAACCACTTTTGAGAGCATGTACGCCTTCAGAACAGTCTATTATGTTGCAGAATTCAATAAAAATTTTCAGGTGATACCTCTGTTTACGGTCTTTATGGCTGGAACCGTGGAATACAGCTGTCGATCGGCTGCGGCTCGACGCTGTACGCGAGTAAATATGGTGCTGAATGTGGCTGACGAAGCGCAGCATTATTCTAATTTTCTGGCTCAACAATGGAACCAGAAGAGTACAGCCTTGAGCAATGAATATCCGAAGAGGTTCACCAGGATTGCCTCGTTCATCTGCGATAGTAACAATCAAGGAAAATTTCCTTGAAATAATAAAGATATTTGTTTTCATGAGATCATTATTTCTCTCGAGTATGCCACACGTCGGTGGGCCCCATTCTCGGGCTGCGCTGTGTTTTAGGATTCCTGGACGTTGTAGCAGAGAGACAGAGTGGGAAACTAATCCAAACATAACGCTGTTAAGAGAAGATGGTTGTTGGAAGAACTCAGTCATTCTCATGGGAATTAATGCACAGTTCAAGATTTTTTCCACGTGATTGTCAAGTAGTTCCACCCTATATAGCATCTGTCAAGTGCCAGCTCTCAATATCTACGAATAAGCGAGTTATATGAGAAAGCCAACCTGGGGTGTCCAAATCAGGAAGCCACTTTGGCACGCCCCTTTTACGATCTTTCGAGCTCAACAGTGGCGAAATGAGCGATGGTTTCCGATCACTGGCCCTGTTCTTCCCTTTATTCTCAACTTCTCTCTTTTTTAGGTCGGCCCGCGTACATAGGTTGCAAATGATCGAAGTTACAAGCCCCGGACAACTCGTCCACCATCTTCAGCAGCCCATTTTATGAGGGGTCATACCTCCGTTTCTAGAGGGTCTTCTACGATTCCAGAGACACCAGTGGAATCAGCGTGGGACCGTTTCTTAAAGGCGGTGTTCACGAGGAAAAAGCTGCACGTTTTCTTTTGGCTAAAAAGTGAGTTTTGGGTCCCTCTTAGAAGATTAAGAACGGAAGTGCGACGAAAAACGGTCGGTAAGTGGGTGAAAATCTAATGGGCCGGCCAACCCATTGGGCCACTCCGCCCACGTCCTATAACATTTGCCCTGAATTCGTGGTTCGATGAGCGATGGTTTCCGATCAAAAGCCCCGTTCTTCCTTTCATTCTCAACTTCTCTCTTGACTCAGGTCAGCTCGCACACATGGGCTGCAAAAAACGGGAGTTAGAAGCCGCGGACAACTCGTCCACAATGCTTCCCTTGCTAAATTTCGAGGGGCCATAACTCCATTTCCAAGGGGTCTTGTACGATTCCAGGGATATCATTGAAATCAGCATGGGACCGTTTTCAAGATAGGTGGAAAAACAGAAAAACGACTTTTATCGTGAACACTGTCTTTAAAGGCACAGAACACCCAGGAACTTATTTTTTAGGTTTTATCCTTATCTTGGAGAGGACGGTTCAAAATCATCCATTCATCTAGCCGCTATTGAGATCGAAAATCAGGAAGGGGGCCGGGCATGTGATGGTGGCTGGAGGGGGTCGGGCCCGTGGTGGTCGCTCATATCTCGCTTATTTGGAGGAATTGAGATCTCACATTTGGCACGTGTTATACAAGAGGGGTCTTCTACAATTTTAAACGAAAATCTCAAAATTCACATCTGAAGGTGTGCTGTGCCTTTAAATACGCAGAAAAACAGAAAAGCGATTTTTAGGTTAGACTGTGCCTTTAACATATGCATCAGGGCTGTGCGTAACTGATTTTTGTAATTTCGTAAATCGTAAATCGTAATTTTTCATATTCCTCGTAATTCGTAGATCGTAATTCGTAAGTTGTAACTGATAATGAGTAATAAGCCCACACATAGCCGGAACCTCATTCGATATGTGAACGTCCCAGAATTTCAGTGATGAGGTGTTTCCTTATCGGAGGAGCTTAGAGGTTTGGTTTCAAAATAATACTGTTTTGAGCAGTACTTGAAGAAATATTTTGTATGTATAAGTGGGATAAATGCGAATAAAATAGACAAAATCCAAACTTTACATAATTTCAAATACCAAGCCTGTGCCACGTTTTGCCCAACGTTTGAATACAAAAACATAAAGAATAATAGTTTTACCAAACACAGTTCCATGAAAGCCCAGGACGGCAACATTGTGATGAGGAAAAAAATTTGCGGTTCAATAGTTTAAGGCACAATCGTTAAGAGGAAGGATACTTGGATTATGTGGCCATTTCAAAAGGTGATATAAATTTACAAATTCGCTTTTGACGCGGAAATCGAGTCTGTCCTCTATATTTGTGAAGCGTTACTCTGAATGAAGTTATCAGCGTTCCTCCCCTTGCTTATGCAGGTTTGTCAGGGGGTGAGACAGCGGTACGAGAGGTGAAGGTTGTTTAGGATTCCTTAATGCCAAAAGGAGAAGGTTCCCTTCAAACCTCCTATTTCGGAAAAACCCTAATCCTCTAAAAGTTGCTTGAATTTTCAATTTTGAAACATTAGATAACCTTTTCTGAGAAGGTAGGAGACTGCTCAGTCATAACTTTTGTTAAATTTTCCAAACCGAATTCTGGAATTACAACTTTTGCTCCCGTAGCTTAATTGTCCCTGGACATAGATATCTATGAAAGGTTATTTCGGGAATCCCGTAAAACACTTTGTCGAGTAATGTTTTCAGTTCAGAATAATATCCTTCAGCAGATTTCAAGCCACGAAATAACAGCTTTTGCCTGTAACTTGAAACAGCTGAACATGCGTGGTGGAGGTTGCTTTTGAAGTCTTCATGAAAATTTGCAAAGAAGTGAACATTGGGTTTCAACCTCCATTTGCTCTCTTAGCCGGTCAGGTCTTCAAAGCTGAACCCCACATTTACCTTCCATACCGGGGTGGAGCTCCTGTCCGCAGTTGCAGCCGATCGCTTTCGCAGCCTGTAGCTCGAAGATAATCGTGCTGGGACAAAGATTAAAGGCAGTGTCCACGATAAAAATACGTCTGCTTTTTCGTTGGAAATCGGCAGCTGCGGGGCCTAGCGCAATCCTAACGTTGAAAAAACTAAGAAAATTGAGCTTGGAGCGGTCCCCTACGATCCCAAAGTTGTACACCTGTCAGCTCGTCACACCCAGCTGCACTTTCCACGCCCACCGACGTAAACAAATGAATGCTCGAGATTGTGAGATGAGCGATCGTTTCCGATTAATTGCCCCGTTCTTTCCTTCATTCTCAACTTCTCTCTTTACTCAGGTTAGCTCGCATACATCCGCTGCAAAACACGGAAGTTACAAGCCTCGGACAACTCGTCCACCATGTTTCCTTTGCTCAACCTTCGAGGGACCTAACTCCGTTTCCAGAAGGTCTTGTACGATTTTAAAAAAATCATTGGAATCAGCATGGGACCGTCTTAAAGATAGGCGGAGAAGCAGAAAAACGATTCTTATCGTGAACACTGTCTTTAAAATCACAGCACACCCTCAGATATGAATTTTGAGATTTTATGTATTTGTGTAGCAGACCCTTCCTGTATAACCCGTGCCAAATGCGAGATCTCAATTCTTCAAGATAAGCGAGATATAAGCGACCACCACAGGCCCGACCCCTTTCGCTCACCACCACAGGCCCGATCCCCTAACAGATTTTCGAACTCGATAGCAACTTGATGGATGCATGAATTCCAACAAGTCGTCGTTCTTCAGTCCATTGCCGGACTGTCTCCTTATCCTGGCTTTCCCTCACCCAACGATTGCGAATGAAGAGAAATACAGGCCTGAGACAACTCGTCCACCGAATTTTCACCATCAAAATCTAGGCATCTTTGAAGAGCCATAACTCTGTTCAAAGGGGGTTTTGGACGATTTCAGAGATACCACTGTGATCAGCGTGTGACTCTCTCCAAGATGAGCATAAAATCTGAGAATTAATTCTTCGGGCGTCCTGTGCCTTTGAGCGCGCCAGGACCTCGCAGCCCCAGCATGCACCTGTTTGCACTAAGGGAAAACGCCACTTTCAAGATTTCCGGATATGTCTCGAAATCGTTCTTTGAGGGTTATTTGGAGCACTAAACACGAATCTGGAGTCCATTTATCGGTTCTTCGCAGATTAAGGTAGATTACGTATACGGTAGTTTGGACAAAATCTCAGATTTCACTCAAAATTTGTTTACAGGGGTTATTCGGGGTGGAGAATACGAATTTAACGTCCGCTTGTCGATCTTCAAAAAGCAAGGTGGGTTCTGACCCCTTAATGACACGGTACCTACCGTAACCTAGTGGGCCTCAAAATTTCCACAAATGAACTCCAGATTCGTGTTCACCAACCTAGATTACCCCTACATACAACTTTAGAGCTAAATCCGAGGAAATTGTTTTGAAACTACCAAAAAAATGCCTGATGGGGGTACACTTGCCTTTTCGCGAGACTTCAAAAATGCTCATAACTTTTTTGAACCTGCAGCTCGGGGCGAGATACTGCGTATTGCTACTATTGAGCCAGAAGAGATACTAACGATACTAGTCGTTTTCGAAGATCCGCCCTACGCGTTGTATACTCTCCCTGTAAGTTTTGCAACAGCGGTTGTCTGCAACTACGGGCCGGAATTTTTCTCCGATATATACAGTAGCTCGGCCAATTGTCTGCGTCCCTCGTGTTCATGATGGGAGTGGGAGCATTCCATGGAGATAAGCAACTGTGGAGCTCCTCTACCGACCTGTCTCGCACATGGAGCAATGAGGGGTTGGAACCCAAGAATAAGTTTAGGCCGGTCAGCATGAGGAGCGGAGCTGTCGGTCGCAGCTGAATCTCGTTATCAACAATTATATTTCACCAACTCCGACCTACTGCTGATTACTCCTGACTGAGAATGCCAGGGTAAAGTATCACCGAAAATTAACATTCGAAGGAATAATCAATTATCAGGAATGTGAAATAAGTGCTACATTTGTCTACGCTCTGGACCGCTAACTTGCATTTTTCTCTCAATCACATTTTCACGATTCGTTACGATTCGTTACGATATTGAGCCAAAATTTCGTAAATCGTAAATCGTAAAAAATTGCTAAAACGCCCGTAATTCGTAAATGGTAATTCATAATTACGCATAGCCCTGATTTGCATTAACACGATTTTAACATAGAATCCACCCTACAGAGCTGCGTACATTCACTTTAAAGACACAGGCCAACCTCAGGGGTATTTTTTGATATTACAGTACGGTCGCAATGTACATCAACCCCGCCTAGCGCGAAATCTCAATTCGCTCAATTAAGCGAGAAAAAGACAGGAAAAAATCGACATGAAAGAAAACATGGGTTGCGCCCACCGACCAGCCTCCGATCTCAATAAGGAAGAAAAGCGTTATTGATTTTGTTAAAAATCTATGTTCTTCCATTTGTTTTTGGTCTGGCTATATATTGTGCTCTGCTTCAAAACGATGAAAGCGAATAACGAGAAAAAAAAACAGGCTCAAGAAAACTCGAACATCTCGCCGTTCAAATTCAAATTCTCTGAAGGTCCATAGCGCCGTTCATAGTGAGTTCTGAGCGATTCTGGAGACATCATTCGGATCAGCGCGAAGTTTTGTCCGAGACAAGCAGACCCGAAAAATTTCAGTTTTTCACTTATTCTTATTTTTGCATGACCTTTACATTTTAACGAAGCGAGCTAGTGGATCGTTTTTAGGCGAACCCTGCCTTAAATGGCACCGTCCTCGATAATCATCGTCGTGGAGTTTTAACGAAAAATGCTGTGCGAGAGTCAGCTGAAAGTGATAGCCTCAGATGGAAAATTGAAAGAAGGCTAGACGCGACACAAAACGGCTCAAAATAAGGCATTTTGGAGTTCCCAAAACGCCTGGAGCTCCCTTTGCTCCCACTCTTCTGACAAGTTTGTTGGCAATTTGCCAACCTGCCCTGCAACTCCCATTTCGATCGAATTTGTAACATCATGTAGTCATTGCATCTTGCTTCTCAGAACATTATACCGAGAAATCAGCATGGATTCGTTCAAGGGCGATAGGACTAATATTTTGAAGTGTTTGGATGACTGGTCAGCATCTATTGAAAGGGAGAGCGTTGGTGATGTCGCTTAATTTGAATTTGCGAAACAATTCGATCGAGTGCCTCATGCAAAGCTTCTTTTTAACTAAACAAAATTAAGGTTCATCCTGTTCTATTGAAATGGATAACCCAGCAACACCGAGAGAAGCTTTGGTGGGGTTTAGATAAAATGTGCGGAAAGTGGGTTACCTCAAGGTGGCGTCCTGTCTCCCATTCTGCTCAGAATTTTTAATGCAGAATTGCCTTCCGCCCTCCAAACTTTTGTATCATTTTCATGTGAGTACGAATGGTGGAATCCATTCCAAAATTTTTATACCTAGTAGGTGCAACTGATATACATACCCCAGGTGTAGCCCATTAGGAATCTAGGCTTCTACTACAGTGGCAAACCTGAATTTCTCAAACATATTCAAATTCGTTGTAGAATGGCATTCTCTGGAACATTTCATCTCCTCATTGATTATCCGTTAAAGGCAAAAATATTATCGCTGCGACGATCTCGTGATCATTTGTTGTTTTTTATGATATGAGATTCTTGTATGTTTAGAAATGTAGGAAAGCGGCTATGAAGGGGGACAGAGATTGCGGGGAGAAATGATGTGCCTGTTTTCTTGGGGTCTCATGGGCGCTGTGGGATAGGTTATCATGTTGAGCACCATTTACCCAGGCTTTCTTATATTGCATGTATATCATTCGGTTTAATTACCTAAGTTTGAGATCATAAACGAGTGCGCAGTGTTTGGATCAGAAGCAGTGGTACAAAGAATAGTGTGGCAGATACATAGTGACAGCTATATATTGGCATTCCTAGAACAACCGATTCAAATATTCTGCTCAGAGCTCATAAGACTTACATTCTACCAATCTTAGTATTGGGAACTACTGTGTTCTACCCAAGAAAATTATGTGATATACGGACGATTGAGAAGGTTAAGAATAGCTTTACTAAATAGAGTGGGTGGATTTCTATATTCCAAAATACCCAGAGCTGGAATCGGGAATAAACACCTAGGTGTTCCGTCACTTGAGGCTCGACGTTAGGTATCGGACTTGTGCATGGTCTATAAAAGGCTGCATAACTCGGGCATCTTTGTAAATCATAACTTTTCAAATTACGTCACTCCCGTACAAGAGGTGGAGAAACTTAAAGGCAGTGTTCACGATAAAAAATGTGTTTCAGTTTCCACTGGAAATGGGTAGTGGAGGGGCTAATCGTAACCTTGACGTCGAAAGAACGCATGAAACGAGCCAGGAAGAGCTCCAGAAGAGCCCGAAGTTGCCATTTCGAGCGCAAGGCGAACCCCAAAAGCGCAACACACGCCCACCGACGTGAACAAATGAAAGTTCGAGATCGTGAGATGAGCCATGATTTCCAATCATTAGCCCCGTTCTTCCCTTCATTCTCAACTTCTCTCTTTACTCAGGTCAGCTCGAATACATCGGCTGCAAACGATGGAAGTTACAAGCCTCGGACAACTCGTCCACCATGTTTCCTTAGCTCAATCTTTGAGGGACCATAACTCCGTTCCAAGATGGTCTAACACGACTTCTGAGACACCATTTTAATCAACATGGGGCCCTTTTCAAGATAGGTGGAAAAACAGAATTACGATTTTCATCGTGAACACTGCCTTTAACTCATCTTGGTGCGCCTTCGCACTGCTTTGCGGCAAAGCTTCTTTGAGTTCAGAGTGGGCAGTGCGTGCCCTAAAATGACAGAGAGTATTACTTCTCGGCTATCACTGAGTCAATTCAAACACCATGGTAACCTTGATTCAAAAAAAAACCCAACCCGTGACTGAGCTAACTGCGTTTTAATTTTAGTGCTTAATTTCACTTTTCCTGAAAATCGTAGTATAATGGATCGCGTAGTTAGTATTTGGTTTTTGTTGCTTTTTTTCTCACGTTGCACTCGTAATAAATTTATACCGGGTTCGCTTATCCCTCTCGCATGTAAAGCGGTTATCCAAACAACCGAATCATTGAAATTACTGAGTTAAAAAATATTCAGAAAAGATAAACGAATCGAGACACCGAATAAAACAAGTTTGGAAAAAAAAGAAAGAAGATGAGAAAAAAAGAAATAGAAACAGAAGTATTGCGCTTCAATACCATTTTCTGCGCTATTGTTTGCCACGGAAGTCCACAATCCCTCTCCATCGCACATTTCATCCATGCCAAAAATTCCTAAGGCTGAAAGGGAGCACCTCTACAGCCATTTATTAAGGTTTTTCGTCGTTTTTTCTTCCCTAGTGGTACATAGAGTTCGCATTATAATTTTAGTCCGATGAGTGGATGGGGCTGCGAGAGGATATTACCTCGAATTGAAACCCCATTCTCCAGTGAGGCCGCCAACCCCGCACGGTCAAAAAAGTAAAACTAAATGAAAAAACCCGGAATTTCGCTGGAAAGCGCTCAAAAACAAGGTATAACGGCTAATTACAGGTGTCGGCCGGCCCCTTAATTAACGAGACTTTCGTTAAAGCTTGTTTTTACGCCTTTTATTTCGCTGTTAAAGTAGTCAGTAGTCCCCAGAAGTCCCCCGCGCTCAGAAAATACTTTGGAAGCAAAAAAAAACAAACAACAAAACAGGCTTTTATAGAAGTCTCGTTAATTCCGGGCTGGAGGACACCAAGCAAGCTGTTGCTTTCGAATTTCGCAGAATATTTTCACACGATCTACTGGATCACGACATGCTGTACATTTCGGCTGAAATTGGTGCGAGTTGTGGTCGAAAGACGCTTTACTCTGAGAAATATTGCCGCGACTTCTCCGCGACTGCCCCGGGACTCTACCGCGATCCTAGACTGCCCCGCGACTCCCCCGCGATCCTTGACTCTGCCGCGACTCTGCCGGGACTCCCCCGCGACCTCCTCTTGGATGAAGCTTCCGCGACTCTACCGCGACTCCCCGCGACTCTACGGCTACGTCGTCTTATCGATTAAACTCCTGGCGGTCACTCCTATCAATTTTCCTTTAACTACCAGCGAGCGGTCGCTGATATGCCTTCTCTCCCTATCGCAATATCCCTTTGAATCCAACTCATGTATAACCCTTTGATTGATTTTGACTCCACCATTTTGAGGCCATCAGCTGTTAAAAACTCCTGGCCCTCCATTCACTCCATCACATTATCAGAACCAGTATGATGAACTGTGTCCACGTACATTTTAGCTGAGTAACCTTCGAGCCTAAGCTTACTCATGCACATAATACTTGAAGTTCGGAGTGTTTTCCTGATCTATTTCATTCATGCCTCTTTTCATCGTCATCACTATAAGTCAAGGTCTAGCAGACCGTTTTTGTGTCCATCTAAAGAGCTGTGTCCATCCATCATGATCCCCAACTTTTTTCAAAAAATTTCGAAACTTTTTCCGTCCCGCAACGGATCAATATTTTCCCAGTAATCAATTGAAATTTCGTACAATTTTTGAATTCACCAACATTTATACGTAATTGCCTCTTACGTTTTTTTAAAATGTTTCACGCAACTTGGGTCTAAAAATCGCAAGAAGACTGGGAACGTAATACAATGAAACGTTCTTTTTGAATTCCAGGCTCATAGCTGAGAAATCTGATAATAAACATATCAGCGCCAAAACTCGAGAAAAATTGTTTCTGTGCAGCGTTGCCGCCTTTTTCAGCCAATGACCTGCCTTGGAGACCATCCGTTAGAGCTTTTCTTGATTAAACATGTGGCAAATATTATGAATTGGATTGCGTTCTCTATAATCAAAAATAACCGTATTTCTCATATATTCATGTCCATGCTTTCTGTTCGGTTTTTCAGTTGAACTTTCTTGGGTCAAGAGCTTAAATATGTTTGGCTAATCGAACCAGGGTAAAGGGTAGCGGTGTGCTCGGTCCGTGAGGTGCGCCCCCCCACATTTGGAATCGGTGCGGCGCCCTCCCATTGAGGTTGTGACTTTTAAGGCACAGAAGACCATCAGCCATGAATTTTGTGATTTTCATTTGATTGTGTAGTATACCTCTCCTGTATAACACGTTCGAAGCGCGAGATCTCAATTCCTCCAAACAAGCGAGATATAAGGGACCACGTTTGGCCCGACTCCCCTTCGTTTCACTCACCATTGACCACACCACCTTCTTGAATTTTGAACTCGGTGACCGCTCAGTGGATGTTTGCAAGGACATTCTGCGATTTTAGGAATACCATCGTAATTAGCGTGTGGTTTTTTAGCGATTAAGCATAAAATTTGAAAAATAGTTATAAGGGTGTTCTGTGCCTTTAACCCTTCGTGTGAACCAATTTGAGTGGGGTGCGCAACTTCAGAATAAAAACAATTAGCGAGACTATAATTAGTTCTCGACTCAGATTTCCAGAGGGTGTATTTATCTCCATCGACTCAGAATATCTCGCACGCTCCCCAGAGCGACTAGATCGCCGCAACGATCTGTGCCTTCATATCCCTCATAGAGGAGGGTGGGTAGAGGCATTCACCTCGATTGAATGGGGACACTCCTAATCGCTCAGCGATAGGCAAAGATACGGGCAAAGAAAAAACTTTGCGACGCGGATTCGTCGGTCAAGTGCATCTAGGAAGCTTCTAAACAGGCACTCCCGGTTGTACAGCTTGAGAAGAAGTACGCCTAGGTCTTAGCGGAAACATCATCTACTTAGAGCTCGCGCAAGAATTTTAGTCTGATGAATGGACGGTAGATCACTCCGCGCGAATCGAAACCCCATTTCCCAGTGAGGCCACCAACCCCGCACGTCCAGCCGCCTGGTCCATGCGTCAGACTAAACCGAAGAAGGAAACCATACAACAAGGTGAGTACTCTCCGAACGGCAGGAACCTTTGTGGAGGAGAAGCGTCTGAGGAGGAGGTTGCGTCTGCAGCCTCAAGGCGATCGCGAACGAGAGTGGACGTGTAGAGCAGTCGACTTAAAGAAGGCTTGGGAGGAGAAGAGTTCAAGAAAAGCCAACTTGTTGTAGCGACAGTATAGCGGCAAGATGAAAAGATGGTCGCCTATACTGAATACTGCAAACAGATCAGCAGTTGGTGATGTGACGCTGCCAATATAGAAGGATAACTTGAGTACACTACTGAATCGTCCAGATCCATCAGTACCTGAGCTCCCGCATGTTCAGAGAGCACATTACGAAGTCAGGGAGGAATCGCCGACTGAGGCTGAAGTTTCGAAATGTGTCCGGGAAAAGAAGAATTGAAGGCAGGTGGAGATGACAACATAACTGCTGAAATGTTGAAAACTCTCCCTCCATCTGGGATTCGTGAAATGACAAACACTATCCGCACCATATGGATGAGCGAAAGGATACCCGATTCGTAGAGACACGCGATCATCGTACCTCTTCACAAGAACTTATCAGTCATTTACCTCAAGAACGACAGGGGAATTTCTCTACTGCGTGTCCTGTACAAGGTTTTGGAACGTATCGTTCTCGAACGGCTCATCAAACGTCGTGAGGAAATAACCAGAGGAGCAAGCCAGTTTTCCACCTGGACGATCGACCATCGACCAAGCGTTCGTCGTGAGAAGAGTATTTGAATCGTGGCAGCGGTATTCGAAGCCATTACAGCTTGCTTTTTTGAACTTTGAAGCCGAATTCGACTCTCCTCATCGTGATCGATTGTTCAACGCTCTGCGACCGATGAAGTCCCGGAAAAGTGAAGTAAGTCGACTGATCGAGGACATGCACAAAGGAACAGCAGCAGCAATTCTTACACTTGTCGGGTTTACGTTAGCTTTTGAGGTGAAAAAAAGGAGTAAGGCAAGGAGTTGTAGCAGAACCTTTTCTATTCAACTTCGCTGTTGATGACATCATGCGTAGAGTTGCAGAACAGTTTCCTGCCGACGTGATACTAACACCATCAGGACGCTCCTTGTCGACCTGGAGTACGCTGACGACATAGTGTTATTCGCTAAAAACGACGCAAAACTGCGAAGGATTGTGAACCTCGTTTCGAAGTATGGAGCGAGGACTTCGTCTTCGTCCCCACAAATGCAAGCAGATTTAGGTCTCTCAGAGGCCATCAGCGGGAGTTTGTGTGGACGAACAACGTATCGAACTTGTGGATGATTTCTGTTATTTGGGCTGTTTGCTGAAGAACAATGGTAGTTATGCAGCGGATATTCGACAACGATGTGCGAAAGCTACGTCTGCATTCAATTCTCTTACCAAGTGTTTGTGGTCTACCCCCGTCGCGAAGGAAGTAAGTTGCGCGTCCACTTCTACGCTATTCGCCCTATCATGATGTACGGATCGGAGACGTGGGCAGCATCGAAGAAGCAGATGGAAAGGTTGGATTGCACAAAAGGAAGCTAGACGTTTGCTTGATATTTCTGGCCGAGGATGTGCCACAACGAGGATCTCTAACGAAATGGACGCCTTACATCAACGCTTGACACGAGGGAGGTGCCAACATCTCCCAACGCCATCTCAAGCGGCAACGGAAGGTCGTCTTCGTTTGTTCGCGCATATTTTAAGAGGACCGCCAGATCGTCTTGTTCAACACACTTTAAGGATGCTTCCTGAGTCCTGTCTGGAAACGGCCGCCTGACGTAGGCGAAAGTTTTGAACAGATGTAGTGAAGGAGGACTTGAGATCACTCGGCATTGAAAGACAATTCAGGCGCGATGTTTTACTTCGCATTAAGTGGAATAGCCACCAATGGATGAATTGTGTTCAAATTGTGGCTGAGGACCGTGACAAATGGATACAGCTGACTACTAGGACTGCACATTTCGGTAAAGATGAGGAATAACCGCTTAAGGCGAAAACCAACCGGCCTACACAAAACACCGAATTCAAGAACACGTTTATCATGTGCATTGCCTTTATCTCCTCCCTGTAGTCGTACGAGTCGTGAGCCACAACTTTACCGCGGTCCTACCACGATAATGTGCTGCTCGATGCCTGCGGACCCAGTGGGGATAGGTCGCGGGTTAGTTGCGGCGCAGTCCAGGGTTTGAGAAGCGGCTCTCATTAAGACCTCTTGTTGGGAGTAGATTTGCCGCCCAGTTTCTCGCAGATGGCCACCTACCACAATCGCAGCGAACGCTGGCTTGATGGGTCGATTGCGCCGCATCATCTCCGCGTCTCCCCGCGACTGCACCGCATCTCCTCCGCGTTTTCCCTGCAACTCCCGCGTTCTCCCCGCATCTCCGCAGGCACCGAGCCGGAGGAGTCGCGGGGCAGTCGCGGGAGAGTCGCGTGGCCAAAATTCTCAGAGTAGCTGCCCACTTTGCTCATTTTTTCCTTTAGATAGCGGCGGTATTGTACATCTAAGGGGCTATTCATACTCCTAAACGCCGTCTCCGTCTCCCGCCAGGGGCCGGATTCATGAACGAGTATACTGCGGTTTAAGGGGTAAAGACTAGAATGTTACCGTCGACCTGTGGTTCGTCATAAACCATACACTCAAAACTGGAGGTATAGACTTAGGTGCGAGATATCCCAAGAGACGTCCGTGTTTCGCGTTACTAACTCGGATACTATCGCTCTCCAGTGCAGTGTTGCCCTCTAGCTTATGTTTTCGGATTGCCAATCTGACCAACGCTGGAGAAGGCGTCAAATCAGTGTAGTGTGTTGAGGTTGCACACGCTCTACGCGATTGTATGCGCATACCATCCCCAAGCCAACCCATTTGAATGTCGGTTGCGGGTAAAGAATATAATAAAACCATTGTATGTTATAACTACGGGTAAAGGCATCGTACGCGCTGTAAACCAAAACCACTCACCGTTTTTTCGGTTTAAATGATTTTCTGGGCCCACCTAAGAACGTAGGGAGAGTTTGTTCAGTTGAAAACGCCTTACTGTGAAGATATGTAATTGAGGCTGAATGTCTCAAATTCTGTCAAAAGAGGCCCGGTCCTCCGTCAGTCATCTGGCACGATTTGCTGTCAGCCGCCATATCAGTAAATTTTCAGCGTTCAATACAGTACAACTGAGGGGAAGTTCATGGAATATACCATACCAGTACGTGAAGAATGACTTTTCTACACACATCGATCGATTAACCTTTCCTTCTCAACAAATCACTTGAAAGAAACTCAGGCGATTTTGAGCCCCGAGCCACCTGACGGTTCGGCTTATGTTTTCTTAATCTCCAGGCCACTGCTGTTCCTGTTCGGGCCGCCGCTTTTGCTGTCCGGGCTCTTACAGTTTGCCCGGACGGCAACAGCAGTGGCTCGGATAGCAATAGCAGTGGCCCGGAAAATAGGGCAACATGAGCCAAACTGTCAGGCGGCTCGGGGCCGCGAATTGCCTGAGAAGATAAACTTCATTTGATCTTGAGATCGTCGGTCAAAACAGCTATCTCTAACGATCGACTCTTCTTTTCTGAAATGTCGATTGAGATATTTTAGGTCAGAAAAAAAAGGGTTTTCAGTGGATTTTTCGCAGTTTTTTCAACGTAGTTATTATGTAGGGAACTATAGCTCTCATTATATATGGAAAACTAGGAAACAAATCTATCGTGAACGATGCCTTTAAATATTACTTCCGGTTTCATTATGAATTCGGCCCCAGAACGGCCCACGCGGGCAAAGAGATTACAACGGTACCCTTTTTTGCAATTCCCGCGCCTTTAGCCACGCCAGAGCGGTGCCTCTCAAATAATTCATACCCCACTCAAAATTCAGTCATGAAAAAAATATCTATCTATATGGCATTATCTGATGGCATTATCAGTCATTCTTTATTTGGCAATGTCACAGAAAATTTCTCATAAATACTTCCGTGGCTTGTTTCCTCAGGAGAAAAACATTTAAATTCAAACCGCAGCTGTTTAAATATTACCAGCGGCTGGCTGGTGAACACCAGCCAGCCGCTGGTAAGATATAAACTGTCGCGCCAGCAGCGGTTTGAATTTGAATGTTTTTTCGAGGAAACAAGCCACGGACCTAACTTTTTTACCAGAGTGGGTCGTCTTTTCCGAAAGAGTACCCTTTCGTGTGGGAGCGGTCGCTCTTATCATGGCAGAGGTGGATACGAAACCACAACCGCTTGAAAATGTGACACCCTATGTATTCATGCTTGTGTGGCGTCGGCGAATACCGCTTTCTAAGCCGAAGCGAAACCCGTCAGTGGGAATGCTGAGAAACTAGACGAAGAGTGTATATGTAACTATGATAAATGATAAAAAGCGGCAAACAGGGCTATCGTGGCAATAATGATCAAGACCATCATGCTCGCCTTACTCTGAGAGTTTTGGCTGAGAAATAGCAACCCTGCCAAGCGCGAAATCTCATTTCGCTGAAATAAGCGGAAGAGCTGGGAAAAGGTCGACAACTTCCCTTAAAAGAAAAAAATGGGTAACGCCCACTGCCTGGTTTCCGCCCTCAAAAGGGAGGAGACGCGCGAGTGATTTCATTCAAAACCTATGTGCCTCGATTTGTTTTCGGCCTGGCTTTATATTGTGACCTGCTTCAAGACGATGGCTGCGAATAACGAGAAAATACAGGCTCGAGACAACTTGTCCTCGAACTTCTAGCCGTTCAAGAAGCGAAATTTTTGAGGAGCCATAACTCCGTCCGTAGTGAGCTCTGAGCGATTCTGGAGACACCATTGTGATCAGCGTGAAATTTTCTCCAAGATAGGCAGATAAACGAAAAATCGATTGCGAGGTTGGACTGTGCCTATAATGGACATAAACCCTGCGTTGCGGTTCTACCAGAAATGTCTTCTGATGTTCGGCTTCATTCGTGGGTTTGGGAAACCGACGCGAGGAGTCCTCAATATTGTCTGTGGACGTCTTATAGAACACATTTCAATATTAATAATTGACGGTAACGTTGTCTTTGATTGTGAATAAAAATTTCATTTCCAGATTCGTGTCTTCGTGAAGACAACCAGTTGCCGGAAATAGCCGAGAAATAGCCCACCAGGCTCTGCAGCGGCTCCTAGTGGGCTGATTCTCGGCTATTTCGCGGAGAACGTGCTTTTGGCCGAGCATTGGCCGTGAAATAGCCGAGAAATAACCGAGCTCTAGCCGCGAAATAGCCGAGAAATAGCCCAAAGTGAGCCACTGCGAAGTCTGGTTAGCTATTTCTCGGCTATATCTTGGCCAAAACTCTCAGAGTAGCTGCGTTAGCCGCGTTTTATCATATATGTAGCACTGTTGTTTGGGGATTCAAAAGCGATATGAGCATTCTAAAAGCATTCTCAATGTGCAAAGAAGTCTTTTGTGAATTCACACCTAATTTTACAGCATTCCCTAACACAGGTTTCGCCGTAGCTTGTAAAGCGACATTTTCCGCCGCCGCTAAGGTATGAAAAGCGAGTTACGAAGTGGATGGGATAAGGATGGGTTACGGTGGTCCTTATCTTGTCCGGTTGTAAGCAGCTCATCGAAATGTCAACAGCTCGACAATTGGGGGAGGTCGCTGGGCAACGAGCAGGTCTCAGGTTGAAAGTACGTGCGATTTGAGTTGTCAACAAGGAGCGGTTTATGAGATGACAACTTATCAACCTGCTGTCGACGCCCCTGCTGTCGAAGAAGAAAGAACGCGGAAAACCAGTATAGAAGTGCCCAAACGAAGCACCTTCAAGGTCAGTAGACTCCACCCTTTTTCGGAAACGCCAACCCGCACACAACTCCTTTCTAATGGAAGAACTTCATTCCTCCGCACCGGTAAATCCTCACATTCTCAAAAAATGGGACGTCACACAAAAGATCCTGCTTTGGCGGAAACAAAGGCTTTCTCGTCTCTTTTCGCAGATCTTTCTCACGCTGCTGTCTCAGTATGCCCTTGCCTTATCATAATCTATAAGAAACTGAACACTCATAATTTATCGTGAACACTGCCTTTAGTCGCTCACTCGTACTCTGTGCCGTACGCTCATTCTATGACTGATAATCTATGAAACTGCTCTCAATGGAGTCGAGGCTACGGTATGTTTTGGAAGAGACAGCACCTGATTCAAAGATAATCTGACAGAATTTAGAGTGGCATACCTCATGTAGTAGGGTTCTCTTCACTGCTGGCACCCTCAGAAGAGCACTCATGGCTGACGGAGTCAAATCGATCATTACATTTCTGACATTAACTGTGGCACTCGGAAAAGGAATCGAATGCGTGACAGACGGCACAATTGCTGCTGGGAATGTGAGTTGTTCACTGCTTCTAAGAGACAATCTGCAATGCGTTTCCCAGGCTGTTTGCTAGTGTGCTTTCGCTATTCTGTTCAAATCTGTAACTTTACACGACGTTTGGGCCACATCAGGTCTCATGACCGTAACTTCTAAAGCAGGTTAAAAATAGAAAAAGGAGCCCCGGTCATTGGAGACACACCTTCGTTCATATGCGTGGACAGAAAAGGTCGCGGTCAAATTCACGCGCCCAAGCCATCGTTCGGAGCGGAACCGGCTACTGCCAGTTATGGCTTCACCGCCTGGACAGCAGCCGAGGTTTGAAACGCAACTGCGACTCTCGTCCGGTTGCAATAACTGCCTGAAATCCCGTCTGGTTGGTTTCAGGCCGACTGCGGTGCCATCACTGGAGGTTGAGAAACGTAGTATCGATTGTTCTTCACTGGACGAAAAATTCCGTGCGGTATCGATTGCCACAAAGCCATAAAATACTTTGCATTTTTCATTTGAGAGCCTGAGCCGGTCGGTCTGATATAGAAATGCAACTGATATCATCATTTCATGCACTTGTGGCAATCGGTAACGCACGGTATTTGGAGTTTACTTTGTTCTTGTTCTAACGTGCGGGGAATAATGGTATAGAGCTTCGGAGAACCGATCGGCTCCTAACGTTAAAACATGGCTGTCAAAGTGACGAAATATGTTTACCTGCAACTACCTGTCCGAAATCATTCGATCGATACGTATGATTTGTTAGGGAGCAGAACAGGGGACTATCATACACGGGAGACACTCAAGATTCAAGTCAGAAATGAAATGAACCACCAATCTATAACGCTAACAATCGAAGTATGTCTATAGAATTTCATTGACAACAATGATTGATAGCAGCATCAAGCATCTTTTATAAGGCTTTCCTTTCATTTCCATGGGAAAATCTTGCCCCCCCCCCATCCGGCTAGGATGGTCCCCAGAACGGCTTCCCGAAGCTCCATACCCGCACCCATAACCAATTGATAAAGGGTACGGTATAAAAGAAGTGCAGAGCGGTGTGTCTTCATTCACATACCGTCCTTTCTTAGGGGTCAGCAGTTAAGGATCTGTTTGGACTAGGAAGTAGGAAAACAAAAACACCGGTGGTCGAGATTTACCAAAATCGGATTAAACACTTAGAAAATTGTAGAGACGTGACGCGACCGCGTCGTGTCGAGCAACGTTCGGTTGGCTACGTTTCTATGGCGCCTCGTCTCATACAGACGGACAACTGCCATTTCGAGGCCACTCCTGAACAGGAGGTTTTCAAGAATGCTTGTTTTTCCATGTTTTATTCTACTTTTGAAGGCAGTTGTCACGATGAAAAACGTTAATGAAAAATTACAAAAATCAGCTTAGATCAGAAACAGCTGAAAAAGTACGAAGGTAGCGCGGTGAAAAACGGGCTAGAATTAGAGTTTCTATGGCCCAAAGATTCCAGTTCGTGCACACGTGCACAGCGCCGACCAAGAAGATTGCCGTCTCATGCCGAGCAGTCAAAAATCAACGACATTTAGAGGAAGAAATTAATGTAAATTGTGGTGAGCGCGAAGCGCTCACCAGATTTGGCTTTGATTCGCCTTCGCGCAACTCCCTGATCTCAGTATCAGGGTCCAGAGTATTAAGGAAGACCGTTCGTTTTGCAATTATTATACTTTAGAAAGCTGAATAACTGTTCAAAGAATGGTCCGGAATGGTAACCTGAGATTCGAGAAAAAGTTTCAAAACCACGTCATTTTAATCGAAAAAAATGTTCATCTCCTTTTTTTCAGTTGGCGTTCACGATCTTGTTGGAACACATACCGTTGAACTAGAGAGCTCATTTTTGGCCAGGGAGCTGGTTATGTTTGCACCTAGCTCCTGTCGAATTTCGGAGTTGGTAGCTCAATTTTTGCGGGACCTCCAAATTGAGGGTCAGGAAAGACAAGAACACGTAAACATGTTATTATAAACCATCCGACGTATACTCATTCGTAGAAATGAACTAGTGAAATAAACACCGTTACTGATAGGCTTTTTCTCAGGATTTGACGGGGCAACGCTTCAATCAATACGGCGGGATCTCGGAAGTACTTTTTGGAACGCCGCACCGTGTGACTCAGAAGTGCGCCACAGAACGCCGTAGATAGTGTGCGGGACCCCAGCAGAAGTGCGAAAGACGCCGTAGAAAGTGTGCGGGACCCAAGTGGGAGTGTGCCGGACGCCGTAGGAAGTGTGCAGGACCCAAATGGGAGTGCGCCGGACGCCGTAGAAAGTGTGCAGGACTTAAGTGAGAGTGCGCCGGACGCCTAGAAAGTGTGCGGGACCCAAATGAGAGTGCGCCAGACGCCGTAGAAAGTGTGCGGGACCCAAATGGGAGTGCGCAGGACGCCGTAGAAAGTGTGCAGGACTTAAGTGAGAGTGCGCCGGACGCCGTAGAAAGTGTGCGGGACCCAATGAGAGTGCGCCGGACGCCGTAGAAAGTGTGCGGAACCCAAAAGGGTGTGCGCAGAACGCCCTAGAAAGTGTGTGGAACCCAAATGAGAGTGCGCCGGACGCCGTCGAAAGTGTGCGGGACCCAAATGAGAGTGCGCCGGACGCCGTAGAAAGTGTGCGCGACCCTAGTGGGAGTGCGCCGGACGCCGTAGAAAGTGTACGGGACCCAAATGGGTGGGCGCAGAACGCCGTAGAAAGTGTGAGGGACCCAAGTGGGAGTGCGCAAGACGCCGTAGAAAGTGAGCGGGACCCAAATGAGAGAGCGTCGGACGCCGTAGAAAGTGTGCGGGACCCAAATGGGTGTGCGCAGAACGCCCTAGAAAGTGTGTGGAACCCAAATGAGAGTGCGCCGGACGCCGTCGAAAGTGTGCGGGACCCAAATGAGAGTGCGCCGGACGCCGTAGGAAGTGTGCGGGACCCACGTGGGAGTGCGCCGGACGCCGTATAAAGTGTGCGGGACCCAAATGGTAGTGCGCCGGACGCCGTAGAAAGTGTGCGGGACCCAATGAGAGTGCGCCGGACGCCGTAGAAAGTGTGCGGAGCCCAAATGGGTGTGCGCAGAACGCCCTAGAAAGCGTGTGGAACCCAAATGAGAGTGCGCCGGACGCCGTAGAAAGTGTGCAGGATCCAAATGGGAGTGCGCCGGACGCCGTAGAAAGTGTGCAGGACTTAAGTGAGAGTGCGCCGGACGCCTAGAAAGTGTGCGGGACCCAAATGAGAGTGCGCCAGACGCCGTAGAAAGTGTGCGGGACCCAAATGGGAGTGCGTCGGACGCCGTAGAAAGTGTGCGGTAACCAAGTGCGAATGCGCCGGACGCCGCAGGAAGAGTGCGGGACTTAAGTGAGAGTGCGCCGGTCGCCTAGAAAGTGTGCCGGACCCAAATGAGAGTGCGCCAGACGCCGTAGAAAGCGTGCGGGACCAAAGTGGGAGTGCGCCGGACGCCGTAGAAAGTGTGCAGGACTTAAAGGCAGCGTGCGCGCTGAAAACTAAATTCTTGTTTTTGTGTTATATCGTTCAAGTGGACCTTAATAAAGCCACTCACAAAGCTTGCAGTCTTAAAATTGAACTGGAATGGAGTTATTCCCAGTTGAAAACATCTTTCTGGGTTCAGGGGTTGGCCTTTGGGTCGATCATCTGTTACGTCCGCCCATCAAATAAGAAAAGAAAGTAATTGATCAGCAAGTGATATAGTAAAAATGAGTGAAATTTGGTGAAATCTATCAAACGATTATGTTATGACAGCCTTTTCTGCTCATATCGGTCAATCTTTTCTCCCCCAAAAATCAGCTGAAAGAAAGACGAACGGGATTTGATCGGGAGATCTTGGGTCAACACAGCGATTCGTAGCGATCGACTGTTCCTTTCTTATGCGTCGATTGATTGGATTGGGTCTGAAAACGAAGAGAAAGGGGTCCGGAAAAGCAATTTTCAGTAACTTTTCCGCGGTTCTCTCAATGTGGCTATGGTGTAGGACACTAGAGCTTCCAATATACATTGAAAACTCAAAAACGAATTTCATCGCGAACGATGCCTTTAAGTGAGAGTGCGCCGGACGCCGTAGAAAGTGTGCGGGACCCAATGAGAGTGCGCCGGACGCCGTAGAAAGTGTCCGGGACCCAAATGGGTGTGCGCAGAACGCCCTAGAAAGTGTGTGGAACCCAAATGAGAGTGCGCAGAACGCCCTAGAAAGTGTGTGGAACCCAAATGAGAGTGCGCCGGACGCCGTCGAAAGTGTGCGGGACCCAAATGAGAGAGCGTCGGGCGCCGTAGAAAGTGTGCGGTGACAAAGTGAAAGTGCGCAAGACGCCGTAGAAAGTGAGCGGGACCCAAATGAGAGAGCGTCGGACGCCGTAGAAAGTGTGCGGTAACCAAGGGAATGCGCCGGACGCCGTAGAAAGTGTGCGGGACGCGAGAGTGCGCCGGTTGCCTAGAAAGTGTGCGGGACCCAAATGAGAGTGCGCCAGACGCCGTAGAAAGCGTGCGGGACCAAAAGTGGGAGTGCGCCGGACGCCGTAGAAAGTGTGCAGGACCCAAATGGGCGTGCGCAGACCGCCGTAAAAAAAGTGTGCGGGACCCGAATGAGAGTGCGCCGGACGCCGTAGAAAGTGTGCAGGACATCAGTGGGAGTGTGCAAGATGTAAACAGAATGTGCGGTGGACATTAGTGTGAGTGAGCAGGATGACATAGAAAGTGTGCAGGACATCAGTGGGAGGGTGCACGACATTAGTGGGAGTGTGCAGGACTATAGTGGGAGTGTGCAGCACCTCATAGAAAGTGTGTAGGACATCAGTGAAAGGGTGCAGGACATTAGTGGGAGTGTGAAGGACATCATAGAAAGTGTGCAGGACATCAGAAGGATGTGCAGGACATCAGTGGGCGTGTGAAGGACGTCAAAGAAAGTGTGCAGGCCATCAGCTGGAGTGCGCAGGACGTCACAGAAGGGGGGGGGGCAGGACATCAGTGGGTTTACTTTCACCAAACACCATCAGGCATAAATCATGTTAGAAAGGAAACCTTTCGAAACTAAATGAAATTCCTGAAAGTTTAGGTTCCTGGCAAAAGTAAAGCTTTGGCATGGCCATAGAAATATATTCAGTTAAAGAGGGAAAATAAAGAAAAATGAAAAAAGGTTTTGAAATATTCCTGAGAACGATTTGGCGTAGAATATATTGTTTTTCGGGAAATGAAGTGAAATAGTTGAAAGTATGATTTGGCAGTGGAGTTTGAACAAACTAGTGCTAAGAGTGGTGCAAAACGAGAGATTGCCTTGTCTGTGCTTATCCGTAGAACATATCAAAGCCGAAATCACGCGTGTTGATTTTACATCACCTAATACGTGAGGACCGTCGCATTACAGCTCCTGAAGAAGTTTTGATGCTTCCCATTTCACGCGTGATTTTGCTTCGATATGTTCTACGGATAAGCTTATACAATGCGATCTCTCATTTTGCACAACTCTTATCAATAGTTGGTTCAAACTCGACTGCCAAATCATACTTTCAACTATTTCACTTCATTTCCCGAAAAACAATATATTCTACGCCAAATCGTTCTCAGGAATATTTCAAAACCTTTTTTCATTTTTCTTTATTTTCCCTCTTTAACTGAGTATATTTCTATGGCCATGCCAAATCTTTACTTTTGCCAGGAACCTAAACTTTCAGGAATTTACCTAATAAAAACAGTTGAGCAATGAAAGAAAGCACTCCAGTCAATGTTTTTGACTAGATGTGTACATAAATTCGGATGTTCATTGATTGAAATTCAATTTCAAGCCAGATGATGTTCTTGATATGAGAGGTCATCGATGCCGAAGATGTGGAGTGAGCTCGTTCATCATCAAAAGACAAGAGAGTTCAGGCTTCAAATTTCGCCCAGAACAGTGGTTTTTTCGCGATTTTTTCTCTTAGGTCCTTCTAATCGAGACCCAGAAAAAGGTTTAAAGAGAAAAGGACGACAAGCATATGTATTTGATCGCGACCACTGCCTTTAACTCGGACAGTCGGGGCTTAGTACGTTGGCACAATACCGTTAGTACGCCGGCACAAAAGGATCGGCAGCATCTCTGCTGTAGCTGCTGGTAACAGTAGGAAATGCTGGCAAAAACAAGGAGCTCCTGCTGCTTGTGATGGCGTACTAACTCTTTGTTTCTCGTGGCACGCGAGCTATTGCCAGCCACTCACTCCTAGTGTCTGCTGACACGCTTCCATTGATTTGTCTTATACGAATGAACATTGCAGCATCCTCTTGTACGACGGCGGCGGGTATATAAGGCCGCCAGTTTCGCTGAGGGTGCAGTTGGCCGTTCGAGGCCAGTCCGAGGGTGTGACCATGTGTCACTGTTCAGGAGTAAATTTTTGGAACGCTGACGGGATCATCCCCATCGCCCATCGCGAGGGAAGCCTACTGGTTGCGGACCGCGGCGAGGATGTCCTCCTTGCTGCCGGCCGTGACAAGAATTATATCCAACACCGGTAAGGAGGTTGGCTGTCCAAATTCTGTCGATAATGAGCGTTAGTACGCCAGCATACGTTGGCAGGATATGCTGCCGCAACCGGCAGCTCCTGCACACAACGAGCGTTAGTATGCCAGCATACGTTGGCAGGATATGCTGCCGCAATCAGCAGCTCCTGCACATAACGAGCGTTAGTATGCCAGGTTTGCCCTGGCGTACTAACGGTATTGTGCCGACGTACTAAGCCCCGACTGTCTGAGAAAGTAGCCAGTAGTCTCTAGAGGTACTCTGAAATTACTCTAATAGCAAAATAAAAAATTGCAAAGTAGGAATTCATGGAAAACTCGGCATGAAACTAGTCGGAGGGCCACACAAGAAAATGAAATGTCTCATCCACGAAAAGGAAAATTTGGGCTGATATCATATGCCCGATGACAGAATTATAAAATTTAAACAGTCGATGCTCTCCGCAGTAACCCACCCAATGGTCACGATAGGAGTACTGAAAACAATTCCATCCATTTATCGTCATGATGAAGCGTAGGTCGGTGGAATCATGTCCTGCTCCCTGCGAGGAATTCTTTCCAGTACTTATGGAATGAGGTTTCGTGTGACCATGCGGTTGGAACGCGGCGCTAAGGACTTTCACATCGAGTTGCTCTTCGAGTTGAAGGACTTTTAGGTTTCCCCTACTAGTGCATAGGGTAGCCTAGTTGCACCAACACGCTGCTTTCTACCGGAGCTCAATCCACTTTATTTGCTGCCCCAGCTGCTTCAGTGCTCACTCAAATACCTGCACCTCAATGCTGCCCAACTGCTACTGTCGACAACCCTCACGACATGGTCACAAAAACCTCATTCCGCTAGTATTGGTGTGACTTCCTTACAAGGAACATGACATTCCACCAACCCACATTTTACCGCGGCTGAAAATACAGAGCAGGGGTCGTATTCGCCAACAAACCGCCGAGGGAAGTAGAAGGGAAGCGGAAGGGATGATACCCCGCGCGGCAGAGGAGCAGATCAACCCATTTCACACCATATAAGATGGAAATGCAAACTGTGTTACGTATCGATGTCACTGCGAAAAGATAAAGATTCCATCGCGAAGCTGTCATTCTTCAGCTATGCGATTCGAAAAATTCCGTCGGACGCGAAGGAAGCCAAGAGATGCGAGAGGTGGCCGTGGAGCGCTCATTTTGTACTGAAATTTCACTTCATCTACCCTTCGACTCCCCGGCGGGTTGATGGCGACTACGACCCCAGATGTGTTCACCTTTACTCTTATCCAGGGTGAGGCGTAGCGGTGTGATCGGACCGTGAAGGGTGCGCCCCCCCCCCCCCCTCCTCCAGCTTTGGAACCAGTGCGGCCCCTCCATCGAGGTTGTGACTTTAACCCCTTGTGTGAACCAATTTGAGTGGCCTCTTCCGCACAATGCTTCCAAACGATTTCTGAAAGTCGGGCTCCGCAGAAAAGGTCAAGGATTTGACTTTGCTCTAAAATGTCGTGAAATTGTTCCATTAGATTTGGCTATCAAACTGATTTCCTAAATGTAGTGAAATTGTTGAATCGATTTGGCTGTTGTTGGTATATGCAGATTACATAATCATTAAATGTAGTGAAATTGTTGCAAACAGATTTGGCAGGAGCTCTAAGAATTATCACAGTCAAATCACGCGTCAGAAGGTACTCTGGCGAGCGAATGAAGACAAAAAGAAAAAAATAATCTTTAGTCAACAATGCTGAACGAAGCGTGGCCTTATGGACTAGAAACAAGGTTTTCGAATGTTATTCTGCCTTTTCAGTGTAGCTCCCACTAAGGTACTAGACCTTCCCTCACCGATTAGATAAAAATCATGAAAACGAAACCTAACGCAGTTTATTAGCTACTTACGCTATGTCTTCGTGTCCTCAACGCTTTCACGATTCACATAGTATGGAAACGTTTTTGCTGCTAGACTTATTCTTGATCTTATTTGATTCAATATGCGCTCCAAGAAAAACCCCTTCTGACGCGTGATTTGACTCTGATAATTCATAGAGCTCTTGCCAAATCTGTTTGCAACAATTTCACTACATTTAATGATCCCTGAAAGTTTAGGTTCCTGGCAAAAGTAAAGATTTGGCATGGCCATTTTTTTTCGAAAAATTAGAAATATACTCAGTTAAAAGGGGAAGGTGAAGAAAAATGAAAAAAAGTTTTGAAATATTCCTGAGAACGATTCGGCGTAGAATAAATTGATTTTTGGGAAATGTAGTGAAATAGTTGAAAGCATGCTTTGGCAGTCGAGTTTGAACCAACTATTTATAAGAGTTGTGCAAAATGAGAGATCGCATTGTATGAGCTTATCCGTAGAACATATCAAAGCAAAATCACGCGTGATATGGAACAAATAGTTGATCTCACTTTACTTAATAGATCGCGGCATTCCAGCTCCCGAACGAGCGTTTACTGCTAGCCATATCACGCGTGATTTTGCTTCGATATGTTCTACGGATAAGCACAGACAAGGCGATCTCTCGTTTTGCACAACTCTTATCAATAGTTGGTTCAAACTCGACTGCCAAATCATGCTTTCAACTATTTCACTACATTTCCCAAAAATCAAGTTATTCTACGCCAAATCGTTCTCAGGAATATTTCAAAACCTTCTTTCATTTTTCTTTATCTTCCCTTTTTAACTGAGTGTATTTTTATGACGATGCCAAATCTTTACTTTTGCCAGGAACCTAAACTTTCAGGGATTTCATTTATTTTTTCTAAAGGTTTCCTTTCTAACATGATTCATGCCTGGTGGTGTTAGATGAAAGTAAACCCACTGATGTCCTGCCCCCCCCCATTCTATGACGTCCTGCGCACTCCAACTGATAGCCTGCGCACTTCCGATGACGTCCTGCACACGCCCACTGATGTCCTGCATCCTTCCACTGATGTCCTACACACTTTCTATAAGGTGCTGCACACTCCCACTATAGTCCTGCACACTCTCACTGATGTCCTGCACACTTTCTATGACATCCTGCACACTCCCACTACATAATGTCCTGCGCACATTCTGTTACATCTTGCACACTCTCACTGATGTCCTGCACACTTTCTATGACATCCTGCACACTCCCACTACATAATGTCCTGCGCACATTCTGTTACATCTTGCACACTCCCACTGATGTCCTGCACACTTTCTACGGCGTTCTGCGCACACCCATTTGGTTCCGGCACTTTCTACGGCGTCCGGCGCACTTTCATTTGGGTCCCACACACTTTCTAGGGCGTTCTGCGCACACCCATTTGGGTCCTGCACACTTTCTACGGCGTCCGGCGCACTCTCGTTTGGGTCCCGCACACTCTCTACGGCGTCCGGCGCACTCCCACGTGAGTCCCGCACACTTTCTACGGCGTCCGGCGCACTCTCATTTGGGTCCCGCACACTTTCTACGGTGTCCGGCGCACTCTCATTTGGGTCCCGCACACTTTCTACGGTGTCCGGCGCACTCTCATTTGGGTCCCGCACGCTTTCTACGGCGTTCTGTGGCGCACTTCTGAGTCACACCGTGCGGCGTTCCAAAAATACTTCCGAGATCCTGCCGTATTGATTGAAGCGTTGCCCCGTCAAATCCTTAGCAAAAGCCTATCAGTAACGGTGTTCATTTCACTAGTTCATTTTTACGAATAAGCAAACGTCGCTTGGTTTTTAATAACATGTTTACGTGTTTTTGTCTGTCTTGACCCTCAATTTTGAGGTTCCGCAAAAATTGAGCTACCAACTTCAAAATTTGACAGGAGCTAGGTGCAAACAAAACCAGCTTCCTGGCCAAAAATGAGCTCTCTAGCTCAACGATAAGTGTTCCAACAAGATCGTGAACGCCAACTGGAAAAAAAGGAGATGAACCCTTTTTTCGACCAAAATCACGTGGTTTTGACACTTTTTCTCGAATCTCAGGTAACCATTCCGGACCATTTTTTGAACAGTTATTCACCTTTCTAAAGTGTATTAAATGCAAAAAGAACGGTCTTCCTACGTTTACTCTGGACCCTGATACTGAGATCAGTGGGTTGCGCGATGGCGAATCAAAGCCAAATCTGGTGAGCGCTTCGCGCTCACCACAATTATGTTATCTGCATATACCAACAACAGCCAAATCGATTCAACAATTTCACTACATTTAGGAAATCAGTTTGATAGCCAAATCTAATGGAACAATTTCACGACATTTTAGAGCAAAGCCAAATCCTTGACCTTTTCTGCGGAGCCCAACTTTCAGAAATTTCACAACTTTTTCCAAGGGTTTCCCTTCTACAATATCGTCGAGCTCCAAAAGTCAAGTTGTTTTTTTTTCGAAAACATAGTGGTAGAAATGAAGAAACAACCGCTCCGCTGCTAAGACTGCAAGATAATAGTTGCAACGCGGCTTCCTACAAATAAGATACAAGGCGTATACTTTTTGAATTTCAAAGTTGAAAAAATAAAGAAATGAGTTCTAGATGACCCAATTGTACAGGGTCTAGGCACTATCCTAGAGGGGGGGGGGCACCCACCATTCAAGACAGAAATGAAATGAGCCATCGATTGGTAAGGCTAACAGTCGAAGTATTTCTATAGAGCTCTTATAAAATCAATGATTGTTAGCGCAGTATCAGGCATCTTTTATCAGAGTTTTTCAGCATTTCTATGAGTAAATCTTGGGTGGCCCCATTCCGTCTAGCTCTGCCGATTCGGGACTTGATGCCTAAGCAAAAGAGACTTGATGCTCATGTACAAGTCGGCATGAAGTCTCAATTTGCGGCGTTAAATTCACTTTATGCGTGAATTCGCCGGTAGGATAGGTGAGAATGAGGTAAATATCCCGTGAAAATAGTGCGAACTGGAAGCGAGAGAGGGTCCAAATTACCCCGAAAATGAGGTGAAATTACCTCGAAAAATGGGTGAGTTTACCTCGAAAATTTCACGAATTTGAAGGTCCACAGCGCAAGAAGCCCCGCCTTGTCCGCAACATGGGCGTAATCTTCACCGAGGTCTGCGGTGAGGAGCCACCCTCTGCGAGCCGCGGCGTAGCTCGCCCCCCCCACCGTGAGGATACCCACTGTATCCCCCCAGCAGCCAAAAATATGCTGGCCTCCGGAGAGTGACCCGAAGTCACCTTTCAGGGCCGGCATCAGAATGCCGAGGACTCTAGTGAGATGAGGCGGTTTTTATCCCGGCTGTGCTCATGGTAAACACATCGAGACGTGATCAATCGTTTTATCATGTTTTCGCTAAGATGTTTTCACTTGTGTAGAAATTTCTGAGATGCCAGCAACGGCGGTAATTTCACCCTTTGCGCTGATTGATATCCAGCCGCTCAGCAAATTCACTCTTTGTGCGGATAAGCTTTGATGAAGGCGCTAAAGGTGAATTTGATGCCTAATGATAACAGAGCGTGATAAATGCCGCTTTTCCCGAAGCATCAAGTCTCGAATTGGCAGAGTAGGATAGCCCCAGGGTCAGCCGCTCTAGCCAAACTTCACCGGCTCATGCTGATGTGGCTCGTCTGCGCCGGCCCGTATGTCTGATTCGGAACAAGAACGATAGTTAAGTGCGCTAGAAGAGGACTACCGTAATCTTAGGAATGATGTTATTCGGCTCTCGCAAACAAATTTGATGATATCCAAGTGATCAAGGGTAAAGTATAAAATAAAAGAAGAGCGGTGTGTCTTGATTCACACACAGTCCTTCTCCGGAGGTCAGCAGTTGAGAATCTGCCTGGACCTGGACTACAAAGCAGGAAAACAGCACTACCGGTGGGGAAGATGTAGACAAGCACGCTCATGCCGATCATTTTTTCCGCAGGGCTACCGTAATCCTTCTTTAAAATTTTGCCAAGTGTCAGCACATCTTAATAGCCAACAAACATGTTTGCACGATTTCGACCTCCTGAGCCACTTTCCAGTGGCTTCTCGAAGAGAGCGGTGAGTGAATGAATGCATACCGCTCCTCCGCTCTTTTATACCCCGCATGTTATGAGCGTGTGTTTACATTCGTTATCATGTTTTGTTCAAGAACGGTTACGGTAGCCCTGCGGAAAAAGTGATCGGCATGGGCGTGCTTTTAAGATGTAGCGAATTCGGAGCCAGAACTTAGAAAATTTTAGAGCCAACTCGAGTGAGATTACGATAGACTTGTTCTGGCGCACTTACCTATCGCTCTTGTTGATTCGGAGGCATAACTTGCATACAGTGTCCTGGACCTGCGCACGTCCTTTGATGTTCTGCACACTCCTACTAAGGTCCTGCACAAGTTCCATGATGTCCTGCACTCTCCTACTGAGATCCTGCACACATTCTACGACGTCCTGCACACCCCTTCAGGGGTCCTGCACAAGTTCCTTGATGTCCTGCACACTCCTACTGAGGTTCTGCACACATTCTACCACATCCCGCACACTCACTTTGAGGTCCTGCAAACGTTCCATGATGTCCTGCACACTCCTACTGAGGTCCTGCACATATTCTACCACATCCTGCACACCTCTCCCTACTTGGGTCCTGCACACGTCCCATGATGTCCTGCTCACCCAATTTCCTACTACGGTTCCTGCACACGTTCAATGATGTCCTGCACAGCCCTACTGGGGTCCTGCACACGTCCCATGATGTCCTGCCCACTCCTACTACGGTCCCGCACACGTTACATGATCTCCTGCATACTCCTACTGAGGTCCTGCACAGGTCCCATGATGTCCTGCACACTCCTACTAACGTCTTGCACACGTTCCATGATGTCCTGCACACCCCTACTGAGGTCCTGCATAGGTCCCATGATGTCCTGCATACTCTTACTGAGGCCCTGTGTACATTCTACGGCGTCCAGCACACCCCTACTGAGGTCTCACATAGTCAACCGAAACTTCAGCACTCCCTGCGACGTCTTCTTATCGATGGTGCGCATGGAACGAAAACGCGCCGCGCTCAAGAGCATCCCTTCCGCACAGCGTCCTCTTCCGAGCCGGACGTTTAAAATACACCACCCTAGAGAGCAAGGTGTTTATATGGAATCTAAGAAAACAATCACTGATAACGAAAAACTCACCATTTTCATAAACTAATCTTGAGAGGTAGTTTGAAATGCCCGTTAGGGGCCCAGAAGTCATTATGGTGAGTTCTGACAATTATTTTCGTCATTCCCGTGACCGATTACCTCTAGTCACAAATTTTCGAGCAATTTGGTTCACGCCTTCCAAAAAAATGGTTTTCGACGGACGGAGGTGGAGGCGGAGGCGGTGGTGGAGAACGTTTTTGCGTGCTTTGAAAGGCCATAACTTTAGAAAGCGGGGACCAGTTGGGATGAAAAGTTGCACACATATGTATTTTCTTGCAGCGCATCGAATGGTGTACAGCTCATACCTCTGGTGACGGTATGAATAGGTGATCTCATTGTAGGGCATCCGCGCGGGAAGAGATCAAAGCCAAATCTTGGTGCGCGCTTCGCGCGCACCACAATTTTTCCGCAAAAACGGGCGTTATAGGTCAAGTCTCGGCGGCTGTAATCGGCTCAGATGGTCGGATCAACCTGGGACTCGGCCGACAGCTTTTCTGAGGGTACTCTTCAAAATAAGCACTACAGCAGCCCGATCCGGAGAAAATATTTTTTCGACCTCTCCAGAGGTCGAAGTGCAGACAGCGGTTTTTTGATTTTTCAGCGCCCCGAGTGACACACTCATAGTCGACTGCTTGGCTTCTGGAAGAACTAACCAAGTATAGTCTACAGCAATGGAAGTAGGACCTGGTGAGGTTGCGGACTCGTCCTAACATACGGTAGTTTGTTAGAGGTATCACTCATTGTTTCGGAACAGCTGTGATAGATCGGTGAGTCTGTGCTTTCACCGATACGACTACATCTGTGGAAGCGATGAAAACAGGTGAAAATGTAAGGGTGGAAACGAAAACTCACCGACAAGTTTCAGTTATTTCGAAAAAATGAGTGAAAACACAATCAGACTACCGTATGTTAGGCCCCGGTCATAGTTGGATGAGCCGACGCCTCCAGCCCGGTCGATACACACAGAATGCATTGGAAATGGGATGCAAAAATCAATCGGTGTATCCCCGCACCCCCAACACCTCCCCACCCCCAACACCCTCCCGCACCCCGGTCGATACGTATGAACAACATGGTGAGGTGAAGCTGAGAAAACACATTCGGTGGGAGTCTCCTTCGTTTTCTCACGTAGCTTCCCCCAATAGCACCCCCAACACCACCCCGGTCGATACACGTATAAGTTTTAAAATGGATGGAGTAGAGGTTGATAAAATCACTTGGCAATGTATCCGACGCGCTCGATATCCAGATGCAATACGGTGGATGAGAAAATCACCGGGTGGGCGGGTCGAAGATAAAGCATTGCGTATCACTAGAAAGCTAACCTTACTGCTACCTCCGTGACTTCACCATACTCGCCTTCACTATTTCTCTGAACAGGTGCAATCCTGGTTGGCCACTGTAATCATCGTCATATCTAGTTGGATGCATCGAGTGATTTTCACTCAACCTCACTCCATCATTTTAAACATACGTATTGACCGGGGTGGTGTTGGGGGTGTTGGGGGTGTGAGGGGGTGTTGAAGTTGCGGTGGGGATGCAGATGATAATAGCACCAACTATGACCGGGGCCTTAGCATGAGTCCGCAACCTCACCAGGTCCTACTTCCATTGCTGTAGACTATAGTTTACTTACTTAGCGGTCTGATGAAGCTCGAAAATGTTATTTAGAGGCCTTCATCGCAAAAATCACACGATGTGATCAGTCCTGTTTTAAGGCTCAAATCACACCGTCACATTTACAGCCGTCCCAGCGGCCGTAATCGGCTCAAAATGGTCGGATCGACCTGGGACTCGGCCGACAGCTTTTTTAATGGTCGTCTTCAAAATAAACACTGCAACAGCCCAAACCAGAAACTTATTTTCTCCACCTCTCCAGACGAACAAGTCGCGATGCGGTTTTCCGAAACTTTGGCCAGTGTCTCGGATTTGGCTGAAATGTCGCCTAGGGGTCCAATTCAGGGCGCTGGAGACGAATCTGACGTCCGTTTCACAATTTTCGACCTGCTACCTGAGTGATACGATGGTTTGGGAAAGACGTGATTCGTGCGATTATTTCACTGTTCGATTCAATGGCGTGCATCTTCGTTTCGTACCTTTTTAACTTTCTACGGAAAACAAAGTTGTGAAATGGGCCCCTGAAGTGGAGTCTGCTCTCGAGAAAGAACGAAATTGACGGGCTTCTGAGGTTTCATTCAAAGCCTGTGGGGAGTTGCGAAGTAAGAATTTTCATGTTGCTGTTAGTGAGGCGAATGCAGTGGTATGTGGTCTTTCTGACTCCGAAGATTCATCGTAAAACTGTCTTCCTTTTTGTGATTCCCAATGACCACAGGTCGGAACGTGTCGGATTTCTCTTACGGGGACTGTCCGATCAGTTCACAATGAGGAGATTTAATGCGGAAATTGTGATGCGCGCGAAGCGCGCACCTGATTTGGAAAAGGATAGCTTCTGCGCAAACCCCTTGTTACAGAATCTCGGTTTGGAAGATAGTTCCGAACTTGGCATTTTCACAAAATGTAGAGCAGTAAAAGTTCCTAACACTGGCCCAATTTCAGAAAAATCCGCTTTGTGGTTCTCGAGATATGAAAAAAATTTGTGAATTTTAAAATGTGTGTCTGTGTGTCTGTGTGTGTGTGTCAGTCCGGTGGAACTTTTGAATGATAAGAAACATGGTTGGCCAATTGAGAGAAATGTAGTGGTATTGTGATAAGAGTGAATTGATTGCAGAAAAGCGTTAGGGTAAAGGTCTGCTTTCCTCGTCCATCGAGGAACCGTATGCACAACACCGAATTTTATTGTAGCGGGGTCCGATTGAAAGTGCTGCCAAGCGCCAGGAAACGATGCACGGGACCTGAATGAAAATGTCGCATAAGCGCAGGGCAGGAAAGTGCGAGACCCAACCAAGAGTGCGCCAAAGCGCCGGGAACGTGTGCAGGACCTGATGGCTTCGAGGCACCCAGGCGCCTGGGAACGTGTTCGGGACCCAACTAAAGAGCGAGTTAGCAGCCAAGGGCCGGGAAAGTGGGCGGGATCTGAACTGGGGAGAGCGCCGAGCGCCGGAAGAACGTGTGTGGGATCTTGACGCCAAGCACCGGAGAATCATATGCGGTTGCCCAACTGGAAGTGTGCCAAACCACACAGAACGTGTGTGGGACCTGAGTGGAAGTGCGCCAAGCGCAGGGGAACGTGTCCGGGACCCAAGTAGGAGTGCGCCAAGGAGCGGGAAAATGGGCGGGATTTAACGGGCATCACGTCAAGCGCCGGAGGAGGGGGCACGATGTGTGGGACCTGACTGGAAGTGCGCCAAGCGCCGGGAAACATATGCGGTTGCCCATCTGGAAGTGTGCCAAACCCCACTGTGAACGTGTGTGGGACCTGACTGGAAGATGCGCCAGGCGACGGGGAACGTGTGCGGTACCACTAAAAAAGCGCCGAGCGCCGGAGAAAATGTGCGGGACCCAACTGGGAGCGCGCCAAGGGCCGGGGAAAGTGGGTGGGATCTAACTGGGAGCACACCAAGCGCCGGAGAGCGCGTGCGGGACCCAACTGGGAGTGCGCCAAGCGCCGGAGAAATTGTGCGGAACCCAACTGGGAACACGCCAAGCGCCGGGGAACGTGTGCAGGACCCAAGTAGAGGTGCACCAAGCGCCGGGGAACGTGTTCGGGACCCAAGTAGAAGTGCGCCAAGCGCCGGGCAACGTATGCGGGACCCAACAAGAACTGTGCTGAGCGCCGGAGAACGTGCTCGGGACCCCAGATAAAAAGCGCCGAGCGCCGGAGAAAATGTGCGGGACCCAACTGGGAGCGCGCCAAGGGCCGGGGAAAGTGGGTGGGATCTAACTGGGAGCACACCAAGCGCCGGAGAGCGCGTGCGGGATCCAACTGGGAGTGCGCCAAGCGCCGGAGAAATTGTGCGGAACCCAACTGGGAACACGCCAAGCGCCGGGGAACGTGTGTGGGACCTGACTGGAAGTGCGCCAAGCGCCGGGAAACATATGCGGTGCCCAACTGGAAGTGTGCCAAACCCCACTGAACGTGTGTGGGACCTGACTGGAAGTGCGCCAGGCGACGGGGAACGTGTGCGGGACCCCAATTAAAAAGCGCCGAGCGCCGGAGAAAATGTGCGGGACCCAACTGGGAGCGCGCCAAGGGCCGGGGAAAGTGGGTGGGATCTAACTGGGAGCACACCAAGCGCCGGAGAGCGCGTGCGGGACCCAACTGGGAGTGCGCCAAGCGCCGGAGAAATTGTGCGGAACCCAACTGGGAACACGCCAAGCGCCGGGGAACGTGTGCAGGACCCAAGTAGAGGTGCACCAAGCGCCGGGGAACGTGTTCGGGACCCAACTAGAAGTGCGCCGAGAGCCGGAGAACGTGTGCAGGACCCAAGTAGAAGTGCGCCAAGCGCCGGGCAACGTATGCGGGACCCAACAAGAACTGTGCTGAGCGCCGGAGAACGTGTTCAGGACCCCAGATAAAAAGCGCCGAGCGCCGGAGAAAGTGTGTGGGACCCAACTGGGAGCGCTCAAGCGCCGGGAAAGTGGGTGGGATCCTAACTGGGAGCACACCCAAGCGCCGGAGAGCGCGTGCGTGAACCGCCGAATCTGGGAGTGCGCCAAGCGCCGGAAAGAAATTGTGCGGAACCCAACTGGGAACACGCCAAGCGCCGGCGAACGTGTGCGGGACCCGACTTAAAGGTGCGCCAAGCGCCGGGATGACGTGTTCGGGACCCAACTAGAAGTGTGCCGAGAGCCGAGAGAACGTGTGCAGGACCCAAATAGAAGTGCGCTGCCAGGCGCACAACGCTTTATGCGTGGACCCAACAACAACTGTGCTGAGCGCCGGAGAACGTGTACGGGACCCCAGATGTGCGTTGTCGCTGAAAAAGTGTGGACTCGATCCGAGCGGCCCGGCGCTGAGAGAAGTGTGTGGGACCTTTGGGGCGCTCCAAGCGCCGGGGATAGTGGGCGGGATCTAACTGGGAGCACGCCAAGCGCCGGAAAACGTGTGCGTGACCCAACTTTGGATACGCCAAGCGCCGGAGAAATTGTGCGGAACCCAACTGGGAACACGCCAAGCGCCGGGGAACGTGTGCAGGACCCAAGTGAAGGTGCACCAAGCGCCGGGGAACGTGTTCGGGACCCAACTAGAAGTGCGCCGAGAGCCGGAGAACGTGTGCAGGACCCAAATAGAAGTGCGCCAAGCGCAGGGCAACGTATGCGGGACCCAACAACAACTGTGCTGAGCGCCGGAGAACGTGTACGGGACCCCAGATAAAAAGCGCCGAGCGCCGGAGAAAGTGTGTGGGACCCAACTGGGAGCGCTCCAAGCGCCGGGGATAGTGGGCGGGATCTAACTGGGAGCACGCCAAGCGCCGGAAAACGTGTGCGTGACCCAACTTTGGATACGCCAAGCGCCGAAGAAAGCGTGCGGGACCCAACTAGAAGTGCGCCAAGCGCCGGGGAAAGTGTGTGAGACTCGACTTAAAAAGCGCCAAGCGCCGGGGAAAGAGGGCGGGACCCAACTACGAGGATGCCAAGCGTTACGGATCGATCGTGTTCGACCCAACCGGGAGGGGACCGGCGAGGAGTGAAAATCGAAAACGCGGTTGTGATTCACAACCGTTCATCTAGTCGTGTTATTGGGTTCTGGAAACCATGAAAAATGGTGTGAACTGTGGTGGTGCTAGAAGGGGTGGGCAAGTGCTATGCAAAGAGAGGGTGTACTACACAACTGCATGAACATTTGAAAAGGTCATATCTGAGGGGTGTAATGTGCCTTTAAAAGGAAAAACCTTCGCTAAAAATAAAGTAAAGAAATTATTTACCTGTTTTTGTACATTGCTACGGATGAGTATGATTTGGAAATGAAACATTTGAGAGAAACTCGTTTAAAGAAGCGAAATGTCTTGAGCTACTGATTTGGCATAATAAACTCGAAAGAGGCGCTAAAAACTCAAGTGAAATGATTCATCGCTGATTTGGCTGTGCACTTGTTTACTAAAACAACAAAAAATTTGAGTGTGAGGATTGAAAACCAAATCACGCACATCTCTTCTGAAATCAACCTAACGCTTGCAGTTTAGGTTAACAAGTCTCAAGTCCTTGCAAAATTATGTTGTGTCTCCCACCTCAATCATTCAGAAATATTGATTCTCAAGCAATACTAAATTATTTGACGCGTTCCGATTGACTATCAATTAATGATAGTGGAAATAGCATCACGTAGTGTGTCTATGCGAATGTTGTCAACTAAGTGAATTGCAGTCACACGAATAAATGTGTGTACTTAGTAAGATGTTCGTGATTTGGTTTTTCAATCTCACACTCAATTTTTGTTGTTTAGTAAACAAGTGCACAACCAAATCACCGATGAATCATTTCACTGAGTTTTCTTAGCGCTTTTTTCGAGGTTTATCTCTATGCCCAAATCAGTAGCATAAGACATTTCACTTCTTTTAACGAGTTTCTCACAAATGTTTCATTTCCAAATCATACTAATCCGTAGCAAAGCAAAACAGTTAGATAATATACAACTTTGGATTGATTTCGGGTACTGACTCAGTTATTTCGTATCACTCTTGTATGATACTCGTTGAAAGCTGTTCAAAAATGTCATCAAAATTGAATCCGTGGGACTTTGAAACAAGTTATGGCTATGAGGCGTTTTGTGCGCGTAAAATTGCCGTTAATCGCCGTTTTTGCAAAAAAAATCTGCTCGGTACGGTGGGAGGGAAATTTTTGGCATGATAACGGAGCGAGGGCTAGCGGCCCTCCCCTACCCGGCGCCTAAGGCTGCGGCCCCCAGACGATTATATATTGCCATCGGCACAAAATTCTCACGGTAAACAAAATTGATGATAACGAATTTATGAAGGTTAGGGTATAAAAGAAATTGAGAGCGGTGTGTGCTTTCATTCACACACCGTCTTTCTCTGGAGGTGAGCGGCTGGAGCTGGGATGCGTTCCAAGAATAACACTCCACGACGCCTTGAAGGAAAACAACCTCATAGACGACTTTTTCCCAGGATGCCAATTATAATTCTGTAAAAGGGGTCTCCCAAGCAGAAGTGGTTTGGTTAGCGTTACAAGAACGATTCCCACGACGCCTTGGAAGGAAAACAACCTCCTATAGACGACTCCTTTGCTTTCCATGGATGTTAATTATGGGTTTGTAAAGGGGTCTTCTCAGCAGCGAAGTGGTTTGGTTATGTTACAATGCTTCAACAAAAAGGGAACAATAGGAAAGCGGAAAGAGGAGAGTCTACAAAAAATGAACAATATCCTCCAATAACTCTTTTCTTTTTCGAAACTTCCACACAGCGGAAACAAACCGTTGTGGTTCTCTATGAGGAAGCGCTTTTGGCTCCATAAAGGACTTTGATTATGTGAGTGCCGATAAAATATGTATATATGCATGTAAACCTAATAGCTATCATTGAAAGGGGAGATGATGTTAAATTGTTTTAGGGAACTAGTCAATTCTTCCTCGTAAAATACCACAACGGTTTGTTTCCGCTGTTTGGAAGTTTCGAAAAAGAAAAGAGTTTTTGGAGGATATTGTTCATTTTTTGTAGACTCTCCTCTTTCCGCTTTCCTATTGTTCCCTTTTTGTTGAAGCATTTGTAACGCTAACCAAACCACTTCTGCTTGGGAGACCCCTTTTTTACAGAATTGTTCACTTTTTCTTGATATTACGCTGTAATATCCCATGCAAGAATTTCGAACAAAGACCTCTTCATCTCCCCACTGGATCAGTCCTCTTTCTGTGGTCACAAGAATCAATGACCCAAACTGTTGTAAACTATCTCAGAAAAATCACTCGATGTAAAGCGCGCCCATGCCGATCACTTTTTCCGCAGGGCTACTGTAACCATTCTTGAACAAAACATGATAAACGAATGTAAACACACGCTCATAACATGCGGGGTATAAAGAGCGGAGGAGCGGTATGCATTCATTCACACACCGCTCTCCTCGAGAAGCCACTGGGGAGTGGCTGAGGAGGTCGAAATTGTGCAAACATGTTTGTTGGCTATTAGGATGTGCTCATAACCATGCTGACACTTGGAAAAAATTTTAAGGAGGGTTACGGTAGCCCTGCGGAAAAAATGATCGGCATGAGCGTGCTTGTCTCGATGTGGCTGACAAGACCGATGTTCACATGATATTAGCTAAGAAATGAATGATATCCATGATATCGTTCCACATAATTCATTCATATTGATCGCGTCAGCCACATCTGGCTACACCGGGTGTTATTTGCACCTTCCATGTTTTTCATACGTATCGAACGGGTCGGCCACGGTGATTTTCTCAACCAACTCTGACAGGGACCTTAGGCCCCGGTTATAGTTGGTCGCCCAGACGTAGCCAGCCCGGTCGATAATCATGAAAGCCTGCTGGCCTACAGCCGGATGCAGAATCTGCCTGAAAACCTGATAAAAGATGTTTGATGCTGCTATCAGTCATTGTTGTTGATGAAGTTGTGTAGAAATACTTTGATTGATAGCGTTATAGATCGGTGGTTCATTCCATTTCTGACTTGAATCTTGAGTGCCCCCCGTCTGGTGTAGGCCCGCACTTCTCACGATGCCCCGATGACGTCATCAGAAGCCCGAAGCACTCTTGGGACTATCCTAGACGGGGGGCACCCGCGACTTTCTCATGAAAATCAATGGAAACCTTGATAAAGGTGCTTGATGCTGCTATCAGTCATTGTTGTTCATGAAGTTGTGTAGAAATACTTTTGATTGATAGCGTTATAGATCGGTGGTTCATTCCATTTCTGACTTGAATCTTGAGTGCCCCCGTCTGGGGTAGGCCTGCACTTTCACGACGTCCCAATGACGTCATCAGAAACTCGAGGTACCTTTACGACGTCCCGATGACGTCATCAGAAGCCCGAAGCACTTTTCACGACGTCCCGATGACGTCATCAGAAGCCGAAGCACTTTCACGACGTCCCGATGACGTCATAAGAAGCCCGAAGCACTTTTCACGACGTCCCGATGACGTCATCAGAAACCCGAAGCACTTTCACGACGCCCCGATGACGCCGTCAGAAGCCCGAAGCACTTTTCACGACGTCCCGATGACGCCATCAGAAGCCCGGAAGCACTTTTCACGACGTCCCGATGACGTCATCAGAAGCCCGAAGCACTTTCACGACGTCCCGATGACGTCATCAGAAGCCCGAAGCACTTTACGGCGTCCCGATGACGTCATCAGAAGCCTGAAGCACTTTCACGACGTCCCGATGACGTCATAGAAGCCCGAAGCACTTTTACGACGTCCCGATGACGTCATCAGAAACCCGGAAGCACTTTCACGACGTCCCGATGACGTCGTCAGAAGCACGAAGCACTTTTCACGACGTCCCGATGACGTCATCAGGAGCCCGAAGCACTTTTCACTACGTCCCGATGACGTCATCAGAAGCGAAGCACTTTTCACGACGTCCCGATGACGTCATCAGAAGCCCGAAGCACTTTACGACGTCCCGATGACGTCATCAGAAACCTGAAGCACTTTCACGACGTCCCGATGACGTCGTCAGAAGCACGAAGCACTTTTCACGACGTCCCGATGACGTCATCAGGAGCCCGGAAGCACTTTTTCACTACGTCCCGATGACGTCATCAGAAGCCCGGAAGCACTTTCACGACGTCCCGATGACGTCATCAGAAGCCCGAAGCACTTTTCACGGCGTCCCGATGACGTCATTAGAAGCCCGAAGCACTTTCACGACGTCCCGATGACGTCATCAGAAGCCCGAAGCACTTTTCACGACGTCCCAATGACGTCGTCAGAAGCACGAAGCACTTTTCACGACGTCCCGATGACGTCATCAGGAGCCCGAAGCACTTTTCACTACGTCCCGATGACGTCATCAGAAGCCCGAAGCACTTTCACGACGTCCCGATGACGTCATCAGAAGCCCGAAGCACTTTTCACGGCGTCCCGATGACGTCATTAGAAGCCCGAAGCGCTTTCACGACGTCCCGATGACGTCATCAGAAGCCCGAAGCGACTTTTCACGACGTCCCAATGACGTCATCAGAAGCCCGAAGCACTCACGACGTCCCGATGACGTCATCAGAAGCCCGAAGCACTTCTTCACGACGTCCCCATGACGTCATCAGAAGCCTGAAGCACTTTCACGACGTCCCGATGACGTCATCAGAAGCCCGGAAGCACTTTTCATGACGTCCCGATGACGTCATCAGAAGCCTGAAGCACTCTCGACGTCCCGATGACGTCATCAGAAGCCCGAAGCACTTTTCACGACGTCCCGATGACGTCATCAGAAGCCCGAAGCACTTTCACGACGTCCCGATGACGTCATCAGAAGCCCGAAGCACTTTCACGACGTCCCCATGACGTCATCAGAAGCCCGAAGCACTTTCACGACGTCCCGATGACGTCATCAGAACCGAAGCACTTTTCATGACGTCCCGATGACGTCATCAGAAGCCCGGAAGCACTCACGACGTCCCGATGACGTCATCAGAAGCCCGAAGCACTTTTCACGACGTCCCGATGACGTCATCAGAAGAAGCACTTTCACGACGTCCCGATGACGTCATCAGAAGCCCGAAGCACTTTCACGACGTCCCCATGACCTCATCAGAAGCCCGAAGCACTCTCACGACGTCCCGATGACGTCATCAGAAGCCCGAAGCACTTTTCACGACGTCCCGATGACGTCATCAGGATCCCCCCTCACCTACAAATCGGTTAATTACCAGCCTACGTACCTCCTACCAACTTACCTGTCTGCCAAGTTGATTGCCTGAGACCATTGGCAGTGGCTATTAGCAGTGAGGACTAAAAAGCGTGACGGCCCACGGCCTACGGCCCACGGCCTACGGCCCACGGCCTACGGCCCACGGCCTACGGCCCACGGCCTACGGCCCACGGCTCACGGCCCACGGCCTACGGCCCACGGCCTACGGCCTACGGCCCACTGGCCCTACGGCGCACACCATGAAATTTTCTTAAGCTTTCGGTCTCACAACTTTGTTATTTGTGAAGCGATTTTGCTGAAATTCGGACAGCAGGTGTCTTCTGGACCCCTTTGCTTATATCCAGAAGGAAATCTTCAGAAATTTTGTTTCAAAGATTCTATAGACTATTTTATAAAATTCTAAGTGATCACAAGGCCTAGGCAAAACCAAACCTCTCCAGCCGCTTCGCGGCTGGAGCGATTATAACTTAAAATTGCTCCCACGTGGCCGTGGCTTCTTTTCCATGGACGCGTTTTGCCATGGAAATGTTCTTGGAACACACCCCTGAACAGACTAGAGATTAGGGAAACAGCCTCAACGGTGATAAAGATATCACGTTATGTGGGCCTAAACATGGAAAACTCTGGCAAGAAAAACTACTACACTTCCGTGAGAATTTTGTGCCGATAGCAAATTATAAACTTTTGCGGCCCCTCTCTGTGATCGTGCCTGGTAGCGTTATAAGTCACTGTTTTCGTGGAGACTTGTTGGAAATCGTTGGTTTCTGAAAGCGGTATCATTCATACTTCAACTAAGTCCTGAGTGGGCCTTTCCGACTAGCTTTGTCCCGAAAACTCGATAGCACTATGTAACAAATTTTCACTTTTTTTCTGTTCCTGGGTTGAATGTGTGTTTCCCTAAACCGCTAGATCCAGAACAGACAGAAAATCGCTATTATCCCAGGAAAACTTCGCTTTTGTGACTGGGACAATGAAATTTGGAAAATCGCGCTTTTGTGTTCGACAATTTTTGTTCCTGGCTTCTATGCATTATATTTCAATTGCTTATGTCCAAAGTATGTGGAAAGATGACTTCATTGACTTCATTAAGCACAAACTTTCCTAACATGACGACAGCACGAAGAAAACTCGTTTTTTTTGTGAAAATAGAAAGACTTCATTCATTTTCGGCGTTATGATTAGGTAAAAAAAAATTGCACAAGAAATAGACAAACACAATCCGAAACCACCCAACAAGGTTCAGAAATGTGTAGATTTTTTTGATTCACGATTGTACTGTGAATCACTCACTCGAAGTTACACCCAAATGTAGTCCCCCATCATGGTTTCGCTGTACCGTTCTTGGTAACGACGTTCGAAGTCCAAAATATCTTGATGAAAGGGCTCGCCTTCCTCGTTGAATTTGTCAGGATGCGAATCAATGATATGGCCTTTCGGACACATTCTGCACCTCATTTTGGCGTAGTTCTTAATGAGAGTGCACCAACTCCTCATACAATACCCGCGCTAAGTTTTGTAAAAACGGGGAGCATCTGGCAAACTTGGCAAAAAAGCGTCCGATGCATGTAACTTTTTTGAATGAAGACTTTTTCAAATTCTGAAAGCGCTATCATAATCGCAGATCAAATTGCTACCTAATTATATGATTTGTAGGTCGTAGTTCCCTAAAACCGCTTTGTTATTAAAGGAAATAGTTTCTGCAATCGGTTTTCAAAAACGTCGCGCGCGGCGAAGTGCGGCGAAACTTTGAGCAGTAATTGTACAAGTAATGGAGGAGCAAACTGTATGCTTTCTTCATAAATTAGTTGTAGGTAAGAGCATCTCAAGGTTTGGGTAGGTAGAATTTTCAAAATTTCCCAACAAAACTCCGACTTTTCAAGTAGCTCTCAGGCGTGATTTCGATAATTCAACAAACACACTCCTTGAGAGTTTCTCACCTGCACCTAATTTATGAAGAAAGCATGCAGATTGCTCTTCCATTACTTGTACAATTACTGCTCAAAGTTTCGCCGCACTTCGCCGCGCGCGACGTTCTCGAAAAACGATTGCAAAAACTTTTTCTTTCAAAAACGAAGCGGTTTTAGGGAACTACGACCTACAAATCATATAATTAGGTAGCAATTTGATCTGTGAATATGATAGCAATTTTAGAATTCGAAAACGTCTTCATTCAAAAAAATTACATGCATCGGACGCTTTTTTGCCAAGTTTGCCAGATGCTCCCCGTTTTTACAAAACTTAGCGCGGGTATTGTAGCTTTCAGCTTAGTGAACACCTAGGAAGCCGTGAACAACTGCAGCGAAACTGCTCCAAGCCGCTCTCTCCGTCCTGTTCAACAGTTTTGCGAAATTTGCACATTTTAAGATCCTCTCAATCTGTAGTCCGACGAATATATCAGCCCTGAACCTAGCCTCGGACAGAGTCGTTACCAACGACAGTATGACGAAACATGATAAGGGACTACATTTGGATGCAAATTCGAGAGAGTGATTCACAGAACAATAGCAAATACAGAAAATTTACCCATTTTTGAACCCTGTTGAGTGATTTCCGACTGTGTTCGTCTATTCCTTGTGCATATTTTGTTTTTACCTGTTCATAATGCCGAGAATGAATAAAAATCTTTCTATTTTTACAGAAACGGGGTTTCTTCGTGCTGTTGTAGTGTAAGCGAAGTTTGTTCTCAATGAAGTCATCTTTTCACATACTTTGGGCATAAGCGATTGAAATATAACACTTAGAAGCCAGGAACAAAAATCGTGTTACATACATAGTGTAATTGGGGGCAGGCGAACACAGAACAATATTTGGTTCTTGGGTTTTTTTCTCAACTTTTCACTCATGTTGACTTTTGTGACAGCCAGATCTATGTTAAGGAAAGAGTATAGCGCAATAACCGTTTTTATCGCAAACTCTGCTTTCAAAAAGGAAGGGTACGAACTTCGCTTGCGCTAGCGCACGATCTACGATCTCAATCAACTCTGTGAAACACTTGAACGATGTCGCTAGTTTTGTCGCTAAAAATTATTTAATCTAAAAGTTTTCACAACTAGTGGGTTGTTGCTTTTTTTGTTTCTTTCGTTTCGTTTGTCATTTCCGTTTGGGTCTCCAGTCAAGGCCTCAGGTCTATTAGTATTCTGTGTATAAAAATATTAAAAGTTTGAACTTTTTGGTCCTTTTTTTCGAAACTCAGAGAAAATCAAAATTTTGCCGTCGACTGGGTGTTCAGGTGAGCTTTTGGGGAAACTCTATCATAAACGGCGATGTACTTTAAATTTTTTAAAATTTCTGAGCAAGAAAATACAGGAAACGTGAGAAACTGAAAGTTTTGACAATGCACACACCACTGAGAAAACTATAAACCTTTAATTGAATACAAAAGTAGAAAAAACACCGAAAGATGAAGGAAGCGATGAAAGCAATAACTCATCCAAAAATATCAGCAGTTTCCTCTCGCTGATAAAAGTCAAACTGGGTTCCGAACCAGCTATGGCTACAGTACTCTGTGTATGGACAAATCTTAGAGTTGGGACTTCTTTGAACTTTTTTCCTTAAGAACTCCTAAACTACACTTACATATGTTAGTGAAAATACGCAATTGACCCGCCTTTTTCTGTTTGGCTTTGACTGTTGTTAGTCTTGTAGATACCATCAATGCTCGATATACTTATTTAAACATTGTTTTTAAAGAAGCGAGAACGATATGAAGAAAGGTCACACAAGGCATCAAAGAAGATAGGATAGAATGACAGGACGCGCCGTTGATCGATCGTTTTCATGCCATCCGCGTCTTGTCTTGTAATTGCGGGAAAAATCACGGAACTTGTTGTGAGGGAACGAATGCCTATAATTCCCTCACAATAAGCCCACGATCCCCTTTCTAAACCGTGCGCAGCGTGTCCCGTCGCGGTTACCCCCTATGCTGCCCATCGGGTTGAAATCGTTCCCTTCTTAGGGAGCGAAGCAACTTTTGCCTGGGGATGTATCCCTCGAATCACCAGAGAGGGTTGAGCAAGCCGTTGCCCCAATTTTCGCCCGAGCTACGACCTCCCCCCACTCCTTGTTGACCAGAACTTTGGAAAAATTTCACGATCCCCCTCGATAAATAAACATCAACTTTGTATTCAGCACATCGAAAAACCCCTGAATAGAAATTTTGGCTAAAATATGATACTTTGCAATAACTACCGTATACCCACCATAACGAAGAATTTCATGACGACCCTATAGTTATAACGTCGGCATGGATCCGGAAGAGACTTCGCGTTTTTTGTTAAAGGTTGGCGCAAACTCAGTGCCATATGCTATAACATAGGTGCACCGAGTTTGCGCCAACTTCCACAGGGGAACGCAAAGTCTCTTCAGAATCCATACCGATGTTAACTGTTCTCGCGTTACAATCTTACTATCAGGTGACAAATACTGTGATTTATGTCCCATCTCTGAGGAGCCGCGATGCAAATATTATCACGCTATCTTCGGAGAGAAGCGGTTGTTTCTAAATTTATACCATTGTGAATTCTCAAAAACAACCGCTCGACTTTCATAATGAAGCTATGCATGGTAAAGCACGGCGCTGTGACCGGCACGTGAGAGTTGCGGCCAAGGTTGGGCAGGCTTGCGACCGGTCGCAACGGGGTCGTGAAATTTGGGAATTTTTCGAAAAATAGGGATTTTTCGGGGGGGGGTCGTAAAATTTTCGTCGGAAAAATCGGGGTTTTTCTCCAAACCACTCGGAAAGGTCTCGGAAATATGACATTCTTGGACCAAAGTTTGATGTATAGCGCCATTTATTGCATTGCGGCCGTTTCGCCATCCCAGGGGTGGGGTTCGTGAACATTTTGGTCACCACGGGGTCGTAAAGTTTTCGTCACCGGTCGCAGCGTCCTGCTCAACCGTGGTTGCGGCCCTCTATCTTCGGCTTGAAAATTTGTGCAGCACTCGAGGTGAATCGTGAATGCGATCTTCAGATCGATCAAAATCTAGCGAAATTCGATGATTTTTGTGATAACACTGCTATTATTTTTACATATTTTTACGTGGGCGCCCCTTCCATCCCTACGCCTTAAGCTGCGCGCCCTCCTCAGGTACTCACAGTGATGGCCCGCGGACCTTGGCCAGCTGGCCTGAGATCTCCGTCCTCAAGCCGCGCGTTTTCGATGCGCTGGTCAGATTCTCGGGCCCTCAGGCTGATGAACCACCAAGCCTTACCAGCTGGCCCATGGTCCACTACTTGCACTTTATCATCACGATTACTCACATTAACATTATGACCACTTCCAGACATACCGAACCGGGAACGTGATTATCGCGATCCACGGTAGAGAAAGCCCTCGCCTCCGTCCGCAACAGGGACGTGATCTTCGCCACGGTCGCGGTGAGGAACCGCCTCCCCCTGCGGACCGCGACGAAACCGCTCGTGCGTGGGCAGACATGGTGTAATCTCTAAACGGCCGAGGCTTGTTTTGTGGGGTGCGGGCAAGCCCTTATCAGCGGCGCGTTCGCGCTGCGTACCGCGCGGTTCGCCGCTGATCGACAACCTCAACATGAAGGGAGCGGACCGTCATTATTGACTCAAAGGGGCGCGGGTCATCGCTTCGAGTATCTGAGTGTCATCACAGCACGAGCATAATCCTGGCAGCGTCGCGGATTCCCTCTATTCAGAGATTAACTATGCCTCATTTAAACTTGCCGAAATTGACTGCAGCAGATCTGATGGGTGCCCGGGCTGCGGTTCCATCGGCGGCGATATCGCATATTTATTCAACTTTCCGCAGAGACCAGCAACGCTGACCGCGATGAACCTATGGACGAATCCACCTCTGGTTGCCCAGTTTCTCCACCTATATGACAAAAACGCTAGATGTGGCTGCAAAGAAGAAGCTTGCCAGATGGTGTGGAGAAAACTCCTTTTCTTCAAACATTTTCGAGCCCTCCACGTCAGAATTTTACTTTCTCAGAAAATTTCCTAAACTTTTACGACCCCCCTTGCGCCGAGTCGCAACACTGCTCAACCGAAATTCGGTCCGAAAACAAAAATACTGTGAGGAAATCGTGAATATTTCCAAAATTTTCTGATCACTAAGAGTGAAAGAACAGAGCTCCGCTGGGGTCCTACACAAGGTCCCGCTTGACCCTGCCACCACATCGTTACCATGACTGTTTCCTACAGCCACAGTGGTCTTCCGAGCGGAACGAGAACATCTTCGACGCATAGTCCGTGGGTAGACTAATACTCAGGGTTGAGCAGGGTTGCGACTCGAAACAGCGGAGTCGTAAAAAAAAACGGCAAAATTTTAGAGAAAAATGAAAATTTGGGAGGGGTCGTAAAATTTACGGGGTAGAAGTTATCTTCTTCGAAACAGTCAGTCGCGTGGAATAATTATGCATTTTGAACATTTTTATTAGTCGCTCAATTAAGGCCAGAAAGGTATTTTAGCCTTATTTAAAGGCAGTGTCCACGATGAAAATCGTTCTTCTGTTTTTCAGCCTATCTTGAAAACAGTCCCATGCTGATTCCACCGATGTGTCTGAAATCGTACACGATCTTCTGGGATGAGAGTTATGGTTCCTCAAAAACTGAGCTAGAGAAGCATTGTGGACGAGTTTTCCGAGGCTTCTAACTTCCGTCTTTTGTAGCCGATGTATGCGAGCTAACCTGAGTAAAGAGTCGAGTAAAGAGTTAAAAAGTCGAAGTCGAGAATGAAGGGAAGAACGGGGCTTTTGATCGAAAACCATAGCTCATTTCGCGATTTCGAGTATTCCTTCGTTCACGTCGACAATCTCGACCGCGAGCGGAAGGGCTAGCGCGAGCGGACTTCGGAGGCGTATGGAGCTCTATCTGACTCGTTTTCGTTTGTTCTTTCGTCCCTCCAATGAGACTCTGAACTTTCGATTTCTGGCCAAACACCGAGGACGAAATTTATCGTGGACCCTGCCTTTAAGTGACTCGTGAGCACTATAGCCCATCTTACAAAAAGCAAGCCGGGTGGGCGACCGCTTCGAGCGATTAAAATAGATCACAGGTGTACTTTCTTAATTTCGCCGACGACTTTTTAGTTATTGTTTTGATTGATTGATATTTATAACCGATGGGACTGTACGCTGAACGAAGAATTACAAAATATAAAATAAAAGTCGTCGGTGGGACAGGGAAATCTCTCTTAAAATCAGCTTCAACCGCGCCGCGCGATCACCCACCCGGCCTACTTTCTGAAGGAGTGACTGTACCTTCACCGAATTGCAGATTTGTGTAACTGGGAGATCCTCTCATCAACATCCGAAGTGTCAAAAATATCTCGAGTGACTTGAAACACTTGATTGATAAGTTTTCAATCGGACAACTGAAATTTCTTTGAAACTCACAGCTAACCCTCATGACGACAGTCTGATTTGGAGGAAATCGGACGAGTTTCCTCACGCCCCCCACCGTGATGGTTACCTTCAAGTTTCTCCGGGGGTACGGGGTGCAGCCGCAGTTGTGATACATAGTAAGTTACTGAAAGTATGGCAAGTCGGACTGCTAACTTCCTATGTACAGTCTCACTTGTACTTTGCTTTCCTTATTGTGTTGGCGAAAACTCGGCGCATGTTTTAACATATGCGCACCGAGTTTGCGCCAACGTATAACAAGGAACGCGAAGTATCAGCGCGATTTGTGCCGATTGTAAGTCGAGCTGCGAGAGGAGTGTGTGAAAAATATCAGAAATCGTCTACTCAACACATTAGGGGTTGTCGGCTACACTGGAGGAGAAATGCCGGACAGCACCAATTGCCAGCATAGCCGTCAAATAATGCGTTGTGGTGTGTGGTATGCACTTGCACACTCCGCTCCCAGCTACTGCGCCGCCTGTATTGTAATTCACGACCCCCTGACTCAATGCAAGACTAACTGATCGCAATTCATTAATGAGAGTGAAAATTTACTAGTATTGAGGATGTCGGATGTTATCCGTGAATTTCGAGGTGGAAACTCTCTAGAAATCATTTCTAACCCTATTCGGACGGTGCTCAGGGGAGGAAATCTCTGCGTGGGACTAAATCTGTCGTGTATCGGGTATTTCGGGGGTGGAAATCAGTTCAAACCCTATTTGGACAGTGCAGCCTGCGGCTGCACTGTCGCTTAGGCAGGAAATCCCCTGCGTGGAGGCTAAATCTGTCGTGCATATTTCGGGGTGGAAATCAGTTTAAACCCTATTTGGACGGTGCAGCCTGCGGCTGCACCGTCGCTTAGGGCAGGAAATCCCCTGCGTGGAGGCTAAATCTGTCGTGTATCGGGTATTTCTGGTGGACATCAGTTTGAAACCTATTTGGACGGTGCAGCCTGCGGCTGCACCGTCGCTTAGGGGAGGAAATCCCCTGCGTGGAGGCTAAATCTGTCGTGTATCGGGTATTTCGGGGGTGGAAATCAGTTTAAACCCTATTTGGTCGGTGCAGGTTGCGGGTGCACCGTCGCTTAGGGAGGAATCCCCAGCGTGGAGGCTAAATCTGTCGTGTATTGGGTACTTCTGGGGTGGAAATCAGTTTAAACCCTATTTGGACGGTGCAGGTTGCGGCTGCACTGTCGCTTAGGGGAGGGAATCCCCTGCGTGGAGGCTAAATCTGTCGTGTATCGGGTATTTCGGGGGTGGAAATCAGTTTAAACCCTATTTGGACGGTGCAGTTCACGGCTGCACCGTCGCTTAGGGGAGGAAATCCCCTGCGTGGAGGCTAAATCTGTCGTGTATCGGGTAATTCGAGGGGTGGAAATCAGTTTGAACCCTATTTGGACGGTGCAGCCTGCGGCTGCACCAACGCTTAGGGGAGGAATTTCCCTGCGTGGAGGATAAATCTGTCGTGTATCGTGTATTTCGGGGGTGGAAATCAGTTTAAACCCTTTTTGGACGGTGCAGCCTGCGGCTGCACCGTCGCTTAGGGGAGGAAATCCCCTGCGTGGAGGCTAAATCTGTCGTGTATCGGGTATTTCGGGGTGGAAATCAGTTTAAACCCTATTTGGACGGTGCAGCCTGCGGCTGCACCGTCGCTTAGGGGAGGAAATCCCCTGCGTGGAGGCTAAATCTGTCGTGTATCGGGTATTTCGGGGGTGGAAATCAGTTTAAACCCTATTTGGACGGTGCAGCCTGCGGCTGCACCGTCGCTTAGGGGAGGAAATCCCCTGCGTGGAGGCTAAATCTGTCGTGTATCGGGTATTTCGGGGGTGGAAATCAGTTTAAACCGTATTTGGACGGTTTAAGATGACCCAGCAACCTTGCGTTGCAGGAAAATCGCAAATACAGGGAGGCCAAAATACGGGCGTGGAGGCTAAATCTGTTACTCCTGTATCGGGTATTTCGGGGTGGAAATGCAGCCTTTAAACCCTATTTGGCCGGTGCAGCCTGCGGCTGCACCCTCGCTTAGGGGAGGAAATCTCCTGCGTGGAGGCTAAATCTGTCGTGTATCGGGTATTTCGGGGGTGGGAATCCGTTTGAAACGAATTTACACGGTGGCTCAGGGGAGGAAAACCCCTTCGTGGAGGCAAAATCTGTCGTATATCGGGTATTTCGGGGGTGAAAATCCGTTCTACTCTATTTGCTTCAACCGAAAACGAAAACTGTTACAAGGACTAAGCCATTCATTGCTAGTTTCTGCTACTTCCTTTTTTCACGTTTCATATATTTTAGAATTCTCTCTTAGTTCTTATGTTGATCATTCTCTCACATCTTCCTTTAGTAGCGTATCAAATGAACATCTACCTCACAAATAGCGTTTCCGCTATGAATTCGTGGTTCTACCTTGATTTGTGGTGGAATCAATAACTTAGGCGTAACATCTGCAGTGTGTTGTGCAGTCACACCACCAAACACTGCATTTGACGCCTGTGTTGGCAATCGGTGCCGTCCGGCATTTCGCGTTTTCAGTCGGCTACATAAAACCTTGAGATTTGGACAACGGAAGGCCGGAAACGCGGCCTCAATTTCCCAAACAGCCTCGCTTTTCAGCAGTACCGGATCCCTCTCCGGAGGCAGGACAACTTTCGGGTGAAAAACCCACTGATGAATAAACTAAAGAACGAAAAACCAAACAAAAAACCAACCAACTTTCCACCGCCTTCCTCTTGTTTTTCTTCAAGGGAGTTCACGTGAAACCCGCCAGTCTGAAAAAAGTAGGTGACCACTATCGAAACCGGAAAAAAAAGCAGTTGCGAACGAAAAACAAAACCAGTCAGGACAGCGGACAACATTAAAAAAAACTAAACTAAACAAAAAAGACACCAGGTATGATATTTGGAGCGTGAATTTCTACAAGACAAACAAAACGATGGAAATCCGTTTTTGAAAATATGGCAATTTTTTTTTCTAGAAAAAACTTCAGCAAGAAAATGTGTTATTATTTTAAAAACTCTGTTCGTTGTATTGTTTCTATTATCACATTTTTTCTTCGAAAAAACTATTCTTGCTCTGGAAATTTTATGGCGACCTCCGAGAAAAAATGTTTGTAAAATTTTGTCTTCATAAAAGATTCAACGACGTAAAAATTCTAAATGGTGCAAATGGATTTTCCGAAGAGAAAACTGCGAGTTTTATATTTTTAAAGATGACTTTGTCTTTGTTTTGTCCTGTTCGGTTTGTTGTTTTGTTTTTTATTTATGTTTCCTGCTTGTGATTTAATGCTTCTTCTCCTGTGTTCTGTTCGGCTTTAAAAATGTTTTTGCCAAAATAATTTGCGAGGTTCCTTTCCAAACTACATATGCTCTGAAAAAGCAACGTGACTGTGAAAAATCCAGCAATGTTTTTCTTTTTTTTCAAAGCTCCGCAGTAACAAATGTTTAACCTAAGCATGTCGCGAATTTATTCTTTAATCCGCCCTAAAAACCTTTCGCCGAAGGACTATAATTTTAAAAACTCCGTAGTAAAGTAAAGAAACTATTCAAAACAGAAAAACACAAAGATACTAAGCGGGTTAAAGCAGGACAGAACAAGACTAAAGAAACGGGACACAAAGAAGAAAAACGACAGAACTGAAAAACCACAGCAGCAAATGACATAAAAACACATCACATAATTTATACATAGAAAACGAAAACAGCAATAATAAGCAAAAAAACACAACCAAGCAAAGCGACAAAATAAAGCGGAAAAGAACACAGGAGAAGAAGCATCAAATCCGTCATTAACAATTCATTACACAAGAATACACAAACACCAGGTAAACATCTCAACATAAAGGAAACATCTTGAAAACAGAATCAAAAACACCAGCGAACAACATTCAATACACAAAATCAAAGGAAAAAAGAAGAAAACAGAAAATAAATCATAGAAATAAAAACAAAGGAAAAAATCAGCTGTGAGGCGCCGCGCGGGACACGCCGCGCCGCGCCAACACGCCGCGCTGCGTATCGACAACGCTGAAGAGTTGATGCGCAGCCAATTCCGCGGGATTCCTGGTCTTGCTGTTTCCATTCTTTATATATAGGATTTAGGGCAATGAAGAATGCCTGAAGGTGTTGATATCGCCTGGTAATGAGTGCGCTACAGCTGAAGTCGATTTCGGCTTTGGAACGAATGGCAATAACCGGGTAGGTTCCAATGAGCACACGTAAATTTTATGTTATTAGGGAAGCTTGATTGATCTAAGCGCATAACAATTAAGAAAATACAGTTGGTTGGTAAGACCCTGCTCATAACTGGTTGGCCAGCCAGCTCCGTCGGTACACATAGACAGTAGTGAGAATGGGTGAAAGAAATAACCTTACGATGTGGCCGACTGGTGACCCGCCCCGTCGACATGAATATAATACATTGCACATTTTTCCACCGAGTGAAAATTACACCCGGTGAGGCCTGCTGTGACCCGCCGTGACGTGCCATAACCCGGCCGTTCAATACGTATGAAAAACATGGTCGAGTGAGGTTGACAAAAACACCCGGCGTGGTCGATTGGAGCCCAGCGGAAATGATGACGATGGTTACATGGCCAAAAGGATTGCATCTGTTCGGACAAATAGTTACGAGAGTGTAGGGAAAAATGGAGGTAGCTGCGTGTGGATTCTAAAGATTCGCAGTGTTTCATCGGCCTTCCCGGTCGGCGTTTTTCGACCCCTGACATCCACGTATTGCATAGATAGCGACCGCGTCGGCCAAACCGGGTGATTTTCTCGACCTCATTCCATCACTTTTTTGTACGTATAACAAGCACGCCCATGCCGATCATTTTTTTCCGCAGGGCTACCGCAACCATTCTTGAACAAAATATGATAACGAAGGATAACACACGCTCATAACATGCGGGGTATAAAAGGCAGAGGAGCGGTGTGCATTCATTGACACACCGCTCTCTTCGAGTAGCCACTGGGAAGTCTTACCCGTCTTACTGAGCACCCACATATCTTTGTGTGACTGCAATTATTTTCAAATTCATTAAATAATGTTTCTCATACAAATGTGTTTCATTACTTATCCGCTAGCGAATATATAGACATGAAGAAATTAGTAATGTTCGAAATCAAGCGTTCTTGAATATTTGGTGAACGCCAAAACTTGATTCTCAGCTTTGCAAAGCTAAGTTGTATATATTAGCTTGATTGGAGAAAATACGCGTGTGATTTGTTTTTTCAATGCTACTCTCAATTTTTGCTGTTTATTAAACAAGTGCACGGCCAAATCAGTGGTCCATCATTAAACTCAATTTTTGGCGTTCCCTCGTGCCAAATGTGCCAAATCATACACAAGAAGTTTTTCACTTCTTTTAACGAGATTCTTACGATTTCTTCAATTCCAAATCATAACCCTTTCACAGCGAAGCAAAACGGTTACAAATTTCATTTTATTTCCCTTTGAGAAAGGTTCCCTTTGAGATATAGGTCTAGAAGTTAATTTCCGCGTTTTTTTACGCTTTTTACACTATTGAAAACTGGACATACTTAAACAAAATTTTTATTCAAAATAATTTCCGTCATTAATAACAACCATTTCCCAGAGTTTGGGTAACTTATGGATTCCATCATAATAAAATTTTTCTGGTTTGGCCTCCACCCATTCATCGAGCCATTTTTTGACATCTTGACGATCTTGAAAGCGCTGCTTCGCTAGACCATGCGCCATTGACCGGAAAAGGTGATAATCCGATGGGCGATGTCTGGAGAGTACGGCGGGTGCGGTAAGACTTCCCATTTGAACTCTTTAGCGTATCCTTTACCGTTCGAGCAACATGAGGTCGAGCGTTATCATGAAGCAATATGACTTTTTCGTGTCGACTCGCCCATTCTGGTCTCTTTTTGCTTCGATTTCATGCCGCAATTGCGCTAGTTGATGTTGATAGCGATTCGCAGTAACTGTTTCGCCAGGTTGAAGAAGTTCATAGTACAGTATACCGCGTTGATCCCACCATATGCACAGTAAGACCTTCTTCCCGTGGATGTTTGGTTTTGCGGTCCAAGTTGTTGTTTCACCAGACTAACCCACGATTTTCTTCGCTTCGGATTGTCGTAGTACACCCACTTTTCATCGCCAGTTATGATGCGGTGTAAAAAGACTTTCTTTGGAATCGGTCCAACAAGATTTGTGAAGTTGTTTTTCTCTGCTCTTTGTTGCGTTCTGAGAGCTCATAGGGATCCATTTTCCTTCCTTTTGAATCTTCCCATTGCCTTCAATCGAATAGAAATTGCTTTTTGGGTGACGCCGAGAGATGCCGCGAGCTGTTCTTGCGTTTGAGCCGAATCTTGATCCAACAAAGCCTGAAGTTCTTCGTCTTCGAACTTTTTTGGCTGTCCTGGTCGATCTTTGTCCTTAACGTCAAAATCACCCGATTTGAAACGCTGAAACCATTCTTGGCAGGTTCTTATGGATGGAGCAGCATCCCCGTAAGCTTGGGCAAGCATTTGGTGCGCGTCAGTGGCTTTCTTCTTGAGATGAAAAGGAAAAGGAGAGCTTCCGCAAATGGCGTTTTTCCGGCACAAAAGTTGACATATTCTGAAACTAAAATAATACTTTTTTATAAGGTACGTGAAGCAAGTTATATATCAATAGAAAGCTGATAATACAGTGAGCATTATAACATAAAATTCGTTATATAAAAATAATTTTTTTTTTACAAAATATCAATAACAACAAAAACGCGGAAATTAACTTCTAGACCAATAAAAAAAAACGAAAAGGTCGTTTATGATCTTCCGGTCGTTATCTTCCGTAATCTACTGGAAACTTGAAAAAGGACTTCGTAACTGTGTCCAGCGCCCTAAATAACATTGACTGTGGGCGGACTATTATACCAAATTTCAACCCTGAGGTTGGATTGAGCCTTTCAGAAGCGACCTGCGCACTCGCAGTGGTGTCCCATGCACTTACCAAAGCGACCTGCATACACCTACTGGGGTCACGTACACTTCCCACGGCGTCCTGCGTACTTCCACCGGGGTCCCACACACATTCTACGGCGTACGGCGACCTCCCACTTGGGTCCCACACACTTTCTACAGCGTCCGGCGCACTCCCATATAAGTCCCACACACACATTCTACGGTGTCCGGCGCACTCCCATATGGGTGCCACACACTTTCTACGGCGTCCGGCGCACTCCCATATGGGTCACACACACTTTTTACGGCGTCCTGCGCACTCCCATAAGGGTCCCACACACTTTCTACGGCGTCTGGCGCACTCCCATATAAGTCCCACACACTTTCTACGGCGTCCGACGCACTCCAATATGGGTCGCACACACTTTTTACGGCGTCCTGCGCACTCCCATAAGGGTCCCACACACTTTCTACGGCGTCTGGCGCACTCCCATATAAGTCCCACACACTTTCTACGGCGTCTGGCGCACTCCCATATAAGTCCCACACACTTTCTACGGCGTCCGACGCACTCCAATATGGGTCGCACACACTTTCTACGGCATTCGGCGCACTCCTATATGAGTCCCACACATTTTCTACGGCGTCCTGCGCACTCACATATGGGTACCACACACTTTCTACGGCGGCCTGCCACTCTCACCGTGTTCCCGTACGCCTTCTGTGGCATCCTGCGCGCTCTTGGAATCCTACTCACATCATGGGGCGGCCCGAAAAATACTTCCAAGGTCTCGTCGAGTTCGTACAGCTAGAAACTAAAACCGTCTCGAACAGGGCACAATCTTGTTTGGAAGCCTATTGTGGAGCACGCGAAGCGCGCACCTGATTTGAAAAAGGATTGCTTCTGCGCAAACCCCTCGTTACAGAATCTCGGTTTGGAAGATAGTTCCGAACTTGGCATTTTCACAAAATGTAGAGCAGTAAAGGTTCTTAACACTGCCTAAATTTCAGAAAAATCCGCTTTGTGGTTCTCGAGATATGGAAAAATTTGTGAATTTCAAAATGTGTGTGTGTGCGTGTGTGTGTGTGTGTGTGTGTGTGTGTGTGTGTGTGTGTGTGTGTGTGTGTGTGTGTGTGTGTGTGTGTGTGTGTGTGTGTGTGTGTGTGTGTGTGTGTGTTGTCCGGTGAATTTTTTGAATGATAAGAAACATGTTGAACGTTCGTCTGTAGCACGCACGAGGTGGTAAGATGACTTTATTGACTAACGTTTCGGCGGATTCGCCCTCGTCGGAGTCTGAAACGGTCAAATTTACTTGTAAAATTAATCGGCCAAATGTAGATACTATCCTACAGAAATTCAGACAAATTTTCCAAAACCAATGGCACGGAAACATAGAACTGAGTGGCATACCTGTTCAAAAGTCCTCAGAAAACCATGTGATCAGTAGAACAACAGAGCGGGTACCAGAGTGACAGAAAGTACCCTAATCAGAAGCCGAGTCTGATGTAGGGTTGGAGTTCCCGTGTTATATTTATACCCTCGTCCTTCCGGTTGACCTTGGGATCTCTCGCACTGATCCAGAATGCTTCCAGCGCTTTTCGCGCACTAGTCTGGGCCTCCCACGCTGGGATCTCCACTCTCACCTCAAAATCATCTCCCTCATGGCAATTAACCCTGTGGCAACCCAGTGCAGTGCCGACCCGCGACCTTTCTTTCCCATTTAGGTGTTCCTTAATTCGCACATGTAAGGGGCGAGCCGTTTCGCCGATATACTCCTCACCGCAGCTCTGACATGTGATAACGTAGATTACGCCCGAAGCAGCGCAGTCGCCCTCCTTGCCTGCTGGGCAGATGACGCAATGTGGGGTAACGCATGCGCGGTCATATTGGCGATTGCGAACCAACTGCTGCTTTAAATTACTGGGAGGGATGGTCAGTAAAGATACAGAGTCTTCCAATCCCGCCCCGCGCAAGCATTTTCTGATAGCGCTGCTCACCTCTTCCGAAATGAAGGGCATTTTGAAGAGGGTTTTATCGCTTTGCTGCATGTTCCGGCCCCGATGGCCGCCTTGGGTGGGCCTAGTCCTTCCTAAATGTGTTTCGTAGCCGTTGAGTGTCGGAATTTGGCTAGCAGGCCTTTTCGACTCCTCACGCTCTTCTGCGCCAGAACACACATTTTTAGCGGTGCGAAACATGTTTTTAACCACCGCTCTTTTTGCCTGGGTAGGGTGCGCGGACCACCAGTGGACGAGAATATTTTTGCTTGATGGTTTGCGGTACCATTTTGTGGTTTTGCTGCCCCCTACCAGCTTAATTTGGACGTCTAGGAAAGGTAACCAGCCCGCTGACGGCTTTTCCCGGGTTATTTTGATATGCTCTGACTGGTTGTTCATTAGGGCGAAACATTTGTCCATCTCCTCCTGTGTTGAACAGATTATGAGACAGTCATCGATGTAGTGCCGGTAGAACAACGGAACAGATTCGAGCACGGGTGCCTCGATTTTCGCCATGAAAGCGATAGCAAGCGTTGGTGCTAACCGTTGGCCCATAGCCAGCCCCCTTAACTGCGCAAAATATTTGCCCGCCCATTTGAAAACGTTACAACCGAGGCACTCCTTGAGAAGAACCATTAGGCTGTGTACAGAAAACCCGTGCATGTTAATACGGCTCTGATGTTGATTTAGAAGCTCAAAAACCGCTTCCATAGCCGCATCGTTACTAACGTTGGTGTAGAGCGCTGTAACATCGAAGGATTCCATTACATAGTTGCTGCTGAGTTCTGCAGAACGGATTTGGTGTAGAAAGGCTTGAGTGTTGGGTAAGTGCGCTGGGATGAATTGAAGAAGCTGGGTTAGTATTGAGCTGAGAAACCACCCTATCCGGTCGGTGGGACCACCCAAGCAGCTAATTATGGGGCGAACCTTGATTGCGGCTTGATCAATTAGTGTGAGGTCCTCCGTTGACCCGAATTTATGGGTTTTTGAGTACAGCTAATGGCCGCGAAAATGGGATTCGTAGTGTTGTATCTTGTCATAATCCAGTCAATCAAGGTGTCAGTAGCGTACCATTGTCAGAAAACACAAGAGTTACCGTGTTAGGAAATACTCCTCTGTCCGAAAATGCACTCGCAGTCTTACAACTGGGTCCTAGCTTCTCTCCTTCTCAGTGCATCTCTACTTATGTGATGCGCAGGGTCATCTGCGGTCTCCACGAACTTCAAGATCGACTCCAGTACAGGGCAAGGATTGACTGTGGGCCTACAAGCGCAGGGCAGGTTCGGGCGTTTCCCCCCATCCCGTTCCCCCAGACGTACTTCAAGCAGCAAGAGCCCAATATACGCGCTGATATCAACTTCCGCCTCTTCACCGATTCACCGATGAAGTTTTCAGGGTTCTCAGACGGTTTCAAACAGGCAAAAGCGCTAAAAACCTCAGCCACTCCCAAATCCTGGGCTTGAAAGAGGTTCGAGAACTTGTGGCTTCCAATACTATACGGCTGTCCGTTAGCGACAAAGGAGGAGAATTTGTTGTGACACCTCACGATATGGACGTGGCTATCACCGAGCATCATCTTTCGGATACGTCTATCGTGTAACCTCCGAAAAAGAGTTTAAGTCGCAATACCGCAAGCTAAACAAGTCCTGGGTTATGGAAGCAAAATCGTCTGGGCTAGCTCAGTCGATAATCACGCGTTTGAAAATTGAGGTTCCTACATGTCAGTATTGTACTTGCTGATAAAAACCCATAAATTCGGGTCAACGGAGGACCTCACACTAATTGATTCAGCCGCAATCAAGGTTCGCCCCATAATTAGCTGCGTGGGTGGTCGCACCGACCGGATAGGGTGGTTTCTCAGCTCAATACTAACCCAGCTTCTTCAATTCATCCCAGCGCACTTACCCAACAATCAAGCCTTTCTAGATCATTTCCGTTCTGCAGAACTCAGCAGCAACTGTGTAATGGAATCCTTCGATGTTACAGCGCTCTACACCAACGTTAGTAACGATGCGGCTATGGAAGCAGTTTTTGAGCTTCTAAATCAACATCAGAGCCGTATTTACATGCACGGGTTTTCTGTACACAGCCTAATGGTTCTTCTCAAAGAGTGCCTCGGTTGTAACGTTTTCAAATGGGCGGGCAAATATTTTGCGCAGTTAAGGGGGCTGGCTATGGGCCAACGGTTAGCACCAACGCTTGCTATCGCTTTCATGGCGAAAATCGAGGCACCCGTGCTCGAATCTGTTCCGTTGTTCTACCGGCGCTACATCGATGACTGTCTCATAATCTGTTCAACGCAGGAGGAGATGGACAAATGTTTCGCCCTAATGAACAACCAGTCAGAGCATATCAAAATAACCCGGGAAAAGCCGTCAGCGGGATGGTTACCTTTCCTAGACGTCCAAATTAGGCTGGTAGGGGGCAGCAAAACCACAAAATGGTACCGCAAACCATCAAGCAAAAATATTCTCGTCCACTGGCGGTCCGCGCACCCTACACAGACAAAAAGAGCGGTGGTTAAAAACATGTTTCGCACCGCTAAAAATGTGTGTTCTGGTGCAGAAGAGCGTGAGGAGTCGAAAAGGCTTGCTAGCCAATGACGACACTCAACGGCTACGTAACACATTTAGGAAGGACTAGGCCCACCCACGGCGGCCATCGGGGCCGGAACATGCAGCGAAGCGATAAAACCCTGTTCGAAATGCCCTTCATTTCGGAAGAGGCGAGCAGCGCTATCAGAAAATGCTTGCGCGGGGCGGGATTGGGAGACTCTGTATCTTTACTGACCATCCCTCCCAGTAATTTAAAGGAGCAGTTGGTTCGCAATCGCCAATATGACCGCGCATGCGGTACCCCACATTGCGTCATCTGCCCAGCAGGCAAGGAGGGCGACTGCGCTGCTTCGGGCGTAATCTACGTTATCACATGTCAGAGCTGCGGTGAGGAGTATATCGGCGAAACGGCTCGCCCCTTACATGTGCGAATTAAGGAACACCTAGATGGGAAAGAAAGGTCGCGGGTCGGCACTGCACTGGGTTGCCACAGGGTTAATTGCCATGAGGGAGATGATTTTGAGGTGAGAGTGGAGATCCTAGCGCGGGAGGCCCAGACTAGTGCGCGAAAAGCGCTGGAAGCATTCTGGATCAGTGCGAGAGATCCCAAGGTCAACCGGAAGGACGAGGGAATAAATATAACACGGGAACTCCAACCCTACATCAGACTCGGCTTCTGATTAGGGTACTTTCTGTCACTCCGGTACCCGCTTTGTTGTTCTACTGATCACATGGTTTTCTGAGGACTTTTGAACAGGTATGCCACTCAGTTCTATGTTTCCGTGCCATTGGTTTTGGAAAATTTGTCTGAATTTCTGTAGGATAATATCTACATTTGGCCGATTAATTTTACAAGTAAATTTGACCGTTTCAGACTCCGACGAGGGCGAATCCGCCGAAACGTTAGTCAATAAAGTCATCTTACCACCTCGTGCGTGCTACAGACGAACGTTCAACACATTGATCTGATGCCGAGGTTCATCGAGAGTCGAACTTGGAGATAAGAAACATGGTTGGCCAATTGAGAGAAATGGAGTGGTATTCTGATAAGAGTGAATTGATTGCAAGCGTTAGGGTAGGTCTGCTTCTCGTCCATCAGGAACCGCATGCACACCGTTCATTGCGGGACGCATCTAGAAGTGCGCGAAGCTTAGGGAACGTGTGCGTAACCCAGCTATAAGTGCGCCAAGCGCCGGGCAACGTGTGCAGGACCCAAGTAGAAGTGCGCCAAGCGACGAGCAACGTATGCGACGCCCAACTAGAACTGTGCTGAGCGCCGGGGAATGTGTGCGAGACCCGACTAGAAGTGCGCCAAGCGCCGAAGAACGCGTGCAGGACACATCTAGAAGTGCGCCGAGCGCCAGGAACATGTGCGGAACCCAGCTATAAGTGCGCCAAGTGCCGGAGAACGTGTGCACGACCCATCTAGAAATGCGCTCAGCGCCTGGAAGGTGGGCGGGACCCAAACAGAAGTGCACCAAGAGGCTGGAAACGTGTGCGGGACCCAAATAGAAGTGCGTAAAGCGCCGGGGAACGTATGCAGAACCCAAGTAGAAGTGCGCCAAGCGCCGGGGAACGTGTGCAGGACCCAAGTAGAAGTGCGCCAAGCGCCGGGCAACGTATTCGGGACCCAACTAGAACTGTGCTGAGCGCCGGGGAACGTGTGCGGGACCCAACTAGAAGTGCGCCGAGCGCCAGGAACGTGTTCGGAACCACACTAGAAGTGCGCCAAGAGCCGGAGAACGTGTGCAGGACCCAAGTAGAAGTGCGCCAAGCGCCGGGCAACGTATGCGGGACTCAACTAGAACTGTGCTGAGCGCCGGGGAACGTGCGCGGTGCCCAACTGGAAGTGTGCCAAACCCCACAGAACGTGTGCGGGACCCAACCAAAAGTGCGCCAAGCGCAGGGGAACGTGTTCGCGACCCAGCTAAAAGTGTGCCAAGCGACGGGGAACGTGTGCGGGACCCCAAATAAAAAGCGCCGAGCGCCGGAGAAAGTGTGCGGGACCCCAACTGGGAGCGCTCCAAGCCCCGGTGGATAGTGGGCGGGATCTAATTGGGAGCACGCCAAGCGCCGGAGAACGTGGGCGGGACCCAACTTTGGGTACGCCAAGCGCCGAGGAAAGCGTGCGGGACCCAACTAGAAGTGCGCCAAGCGCCGGGGAAAGTGTGTGAGACTCGACTTAAAAAGCTCGAAGCGCCGGGGAAAGAGGGCGGGACCCAACTGCGAGTATGCCAAGCCCCGGTGGATAGTGGGCGGGATCTAACTGGGAGCACGCCAAGCGCCGGAGAACGTGGGCGGGACCCAACTTTGGGTACGCCAAGCGCCGAGGAAAGCGTGCGGGACCCAACTGGAAGTGCTGCATGCGCCGGGGAACGTATTCGTGACCCAACTGAAGTGTGCCAAACCCCACAGAACGTGTGCGGGACCCAACTGCGCCAAGCGCAGGGAACGTGTGGACCCAGCTAAAATCAACCCAAATAAACGCCGAGCGCCGGAAAGAAAATGTGTGCGGGATCTAACTGGAGCACACAGGTGCCAGGGTACCCGCCAGCGCCTAGGAAAGTGTGCGGGACCTAACTAGAAGTGCGCCAAGCGCCGGGGAAAGTGTGTGAGACTCGACTTGAAAAGCGCCAAGCGCCGGGGAAAGAGGGCGGGACCCAACTGCGAGTATGCCGAGCGTTACGGATCGTGTGTTCGACCCAACCGGGAGGACCGGAAAGGGAGTGGAAATCGAAAACGCGGTTGTGATTCACCCGTTCATCTAGTCGTTATTGGGTTCGGAAACCATGAAAAAGGGTGTGAACTGTGGTGGTGCTAGAATGGGTGGGCAAGTGTTATGCAAGAGGGGTCTACAACACAACTGCATGAACATTTGAAAGGTCATATCTGAGGGTGTAATGTGCCTTTAAAAGGAAACCTTTGCTAAAATAAAGTAAAATTATTTAACTGTTTTGCTTTGCTACGGATGAGTATGATTTGGAAATGAAACATTTGTGAGAAACTCGTTAAAAGAAGTGAAATGTCTTATGCTACTGATTTGGCATGGGAATAAACTCGAAAGAAGCGCTAAAAACTCAGTGAAATGATTCGTCGTTGATTTGGCTGTGCTCTTGTTCACTAAACAACAAAAATTGAGTGTGACATTGAAAAACCAAATCACGCACATCTTACTAAGCACACACACTTATTCGTGTGACTGCAATTCTCTTAGTTGACAACATTCGCATAGACACATTACGTGATGTTATTTCCACTTTCATTAATTGATAGTCAATCGAAAGCAAATGCGTCAAATAATGCAGTAATGCTTGAAAATCAACATTTCTGAATGATTGAGGTGGGAGACACAACATAATTTTGCATGGACCTGATACTTGTTAACCTAAACTGCAAGCGTTAGGTTGATTTCAGAAGAGATGTGCGTGATTTGGTTTTTCAATGTCACACTCAATTTTTGTTGTTTAGTGAACAAGTGCACAGCCAAATCAACGATGAATCATTTCACTGAGTTTTTAGCGCTTCTTTCGGGTTTATTCCCATGCCAAATCAGTAGCTCAAGACATTTCACTTCTTTTAACGAGTTTCTCTCAAATGTTTCATTTCCAAATCATACTCATCCGTAGCAATGCAAAACAGTTAGATAATCAGTAATTGTGTTGATTTTCATTAGTTCAATTTTAAAGATAAGTGAGCGTCGGCTGGTTTGTATAAACATGTTTACATGTTTTTGCCTATCTTCGATCTCAATTTTGAGGTCCCGCTGAAATTGAGCTTTCAACTCCAAATTTTAATAGGAGCGACCTGCATCCAATTCCAGCCTCCTGTCCAAAAATGAGCTTCCTAGCTCGATTTTAAGTGTACCAACAAGATCGTGAACGCCAACTGAAAAAAGAAAAGGAGATTAACATCATAACTTAGCGGGTTATTCAATTTTTCTCGAAAACTGGTAAACCTTTCCATACCCTTTTTGGATAGTTACCCTAAATTTTTATGCTCTTTTCAATGGAAAAAGAACCACTTCCCCAAGTTCTCTCAGAACGTTGATTTCGGTATCGCGGGTTTGCACACGTGCAGTTTAAAACCAAATCAGGTGAGCGCTTAGCGCTCACCACAATTTGCCTCGATCCTTCCTTGTAAAGGTTGTTTGGAGTCCTCAACTTGAATCTGAGGTTCCTTTATCGACTTTCGGTAAATTACGGTAGGGTACGGTGATCATACGGCAGTTCGGTAACTGCCTGAGATTTCGGCTCAAAGCTTTTCTATGGAGGTTTCCTGAGAGTGCTCAACACGACTTTGAAGTCTAATTATCGATTTTCTAAATACCAAGGTAGGTTACGCTGACAATATAGCATTATATCTACCGTAACCTACAGCAAGCGTCATAATATCGAAAAGCAGATGTTAGATCAGTGTTCAAGACCCCGAATAACCTTTAAGAAAGAAAATCGGGTCAGATCGGAGACATGTTCTCTTAAAACCCTAAATATTGCCTGATGGGTAACCGCCCGGCTGAGACAACTTGCCACAGCTCGGTTCGGAGACATTTTCTTGACGAAGGTCAACTCACTACAGCAAAAATCGAACATGTTTTCAGAAGCTTAGGCTCAGGGAAAATCTTTCCGAGTGGGAATCATGTATGAGATAGAGAAACAATGTTAGGAATAAAAGTTGAAGTCAGAGTATTTGCATGAAAGGAGGAGAAATTGCACAGGATCATGACAGACCAAAGTCATGAAAAGATCGAATGTTTGGTAAAAATGACTTGAGAATGAAGATGACGCTCTATTACCTCAGGGGCCTTCTCAGACAGTCGCATTGACTGAGACGCGCGCGGCGCGGAGTTTGGTCGCTCCCTCAGCCACACCTGGTATATAGGGTCCTTAGCGCTCGTGGTCCATAGAGCTTTCTCGGAGGCGGACCTTTACCGAATTTGGACGCACCTTAACGCAACTGAGAGCTGTCGGGTTTCTGTGATGCTTCATGATGAAGCGGGAAAGCAGTAAAGTGCATACAAGCCGAGTTGCCTGTTACCTACGAAGTTAACCTTGAAATTAAAGTCCCCTGTGCTTCAGCCTTTCGGACATCCAGCAAGGGTAGTCCTTTTATTGATTTTCTCATCGATGCCGGTTGATCTTTCCTTGTGCTGTGACGAACGTGAATCGCCCGTCCATCCCATGGGTGTCGTGTGCTGCGCGCGTTTCCACTAATCCTTCAACATACATGGTTTCCGTTTTCGATTTAGTCTGACGCATGGAACAAGTGGCTGGCCGTGATGGGTTGGCGGCCTCACTGCAGTATAGGGTTTCGATTCGCGCGGGGTGATCTACCGTCGCAGCCCCGTCCATTTATGACTAAAATTTTTGCGCGAACTCTACATTCGGTTGGTCGTTCGATTGTGTGAGATGTCATATAAAATGAGTCATTAAGTTGCGTACTGGCGCACACTCTATGTTTGGTCCGCCTCTGGGGAAATAGACTTAGCTGCCTCGCTAGGAGAGCGACCGGTTTCTTGGTGGTCGTAATGTAGTCTTTCTCAAGGAAACGGGGGAGGAGCGAAGCGCATGATTCGACGCAACATGGGGCTGCCCCCGATTGCGTTCAATCACGCGCTTCGCTACTCCCCGTTTCCCGAGGAAGGAATACATTCCGACCACTACCAGTGACCGGTCTGTGTCTTTCATTCGCCTTACTCCAATATGCGCTCGCCGGAATCGACTACAAGAAGTCCGCCTCTCTGTACATTCGTTTGTCTGACATGAGTTGTGGAGTGAAGTGACGTGTCACGTTGGGGTGTGTAGAAACACATTGTCATAAGTTATTTCGGCGACGATACGACACGCTATCAGCGTTACAGCCCAAATCTTCTACAGGACACTGAATTATACTCCACAATACCCTCACAAAAATCATGCGTATCATTGCGCGCGGTGGTTACTCCTTGAGGTGGAAAGTGGCCCCCGACTGAAAAATGTCGAAATAGACGTCGCTCATCTGCTGTTCACCCCCGAGTTTACGAGAATGAGACACACGGCAGACGAGAAGATTACCGCGAATATAGCGCTTCATTTTATTTCTAATTTTATTCAAATCATCCCAGTGTTCACTTAACGAGAAAGGCGTAATTTTAAAAACTCGTCTGGATGTCGTCTGGATGACCCTTGCTTCGAAATGTTGATTTTGTGGAGATTGTTATTATTCAGCATCAGCACTGCAGCAGTAACTATGACTCGTTCAACTGCTCGTGTAGATCTGATGTTCTTCTCGATTGCGTTGAATATGCTCTGGTATGTGCAGTTATTCTTTCGACCAGCAATTAGCAATTTCATTCTTTGCACATGTATGATCTGGCTTAGTTCGAGTACGCTACTGAAACAGTTATCACAGCGAAGAGTGGTCGCTTTTCCGTCGGAAGTTCCTTATCACCATTTATAGTTGAACGAGGCGCACCGCCCATCTGCTGGTGATAATTGTAATCGACAGCTCACTAGAGATTTTCCAGAGTTTACATAAGATGGGTCGAAGGGGTATGAAAAACTTGATTATCGGTGAGCAACTGTGACACGTTCTATGACGAGTCCTAGCACTCGCACTTCCTTCCCTTTTTAATTGTCGATTTGGCGGGGCCGTTATCAATCACTCAGATACTCGCGAAGTAGTAAGGCAGCACAAGGGGATCACTAATGTGTGTTCAGCAGAGTCGGGCAGGCGGCTACTGCGTACGCATCGCTTGGTTGGTGTCTGTGGAGGAAAAACAACGTCTCACTGAAGACAAAATGGGATTATTCCGAGCGCTGATATTTCCCATACTACTGTACGGCTCGGAAACATGGACTCTGCTAGAGCCAGACCTCGTCAAACTAGAAGTCTTCCAGATGCGATGTTTGCGCCAGATCCTCGGAATTACGATTCACGACCGTGTATGCAACGACGACATAAAGAAGAGTTGTATGGATCAACCGACGGTCGGAGAACAGCTGCAGACAAGAAGATTGCGATGGTTTGGGCATGTATGTAGGATGGATGCTACGCGTCTCCTGTACAGTATGCTCTTGCGGAAACGCCCTCCATCATGGAAAATCCAGAGAACGGCTCCGAAGAAGACATGGCTGAGTGAGTGGACTCAGTTACTCGTCGAGGTGTAAGCCCCTCCCATCCCTACAACTGCTGCACCGCTGACTTCCCCAACTGCTGCACTGTATAGTGGCCTCACGTGCTTCCACAGTCGTCTCCCCAACTGCTGCTCCTCATTACGGCCCCATCTGGCGCTATTCTTTTCAATATTGCTGCTCCTCATCATGGTCCCCATTGCTCCTATTCATTTGTGATCTTTCCTACGTTCCTTTTTTCGCAGGGAATATATCGAGCTCAGCAAGGCGCTGGCTATCAAAAGAGAAAAGTACAGGGGCCTTTGCATCGTTTCAAAGGAGTCTCGCAACGCGCCAATGTCTTCTCAGATAAGGAAATCCTTACGGTGGAGACCTTTAAAAACATCCAAAACGAACGAGTTGCAACCTGAACCATTGAGGCAGCCATATGGCGAGTAAAACTCACCGGAAGGACACCTCATTGCACTTCTGTTATGTATTTCGGATTAATTCTGAGCGACGGTAGAGCGCCCCTCGTTTTGATGGGTTCTGGTGTCGAGTTTGACACTAAAGTTCTCAAGCAAACAATCCACTAGAATATTTTCAAGCCCTGATCAATCTCCAAGCTCTGCAGCAGACCTTGCTGTTTCCTACAGAACTTCTAGCAAGCGCAAAATGTGGAATCGCTTCAAGAGTAGTGCCGTCGCGGGCTTCCCGACTTCATCTGTCACGAAGATTAGCTATTTCCTGACTTCTTAAAGCTATATGTGACCGAATCAAAGGTCTGTGAATCTCGTTCTTTGAATTGAGACTCTCTGAAAGCTGCACTTCGGAAATTCTGGGTTGAAATAGATGACGACTACTTGCGATAATGCTGCTATGCCTTTCGAAGAAAACTTCTTACCAAAATCCGAGGAGATGACGAACATTTTGGGATCTGGTGAGTGTGTTGTATTTACAACACTATGCATAAACTAATACATGTTCGTTATAGTCGAACTCCGATTTAGTGTTCGAAAAACTCTTCTATACCTGCTCGCTCATAATCATGAAACACCCTGTAACTCACTGTTCCTCACAGAAAAAATATCAGCAGCACACAACTGCTCTCCTTCTCCCGTAGCCCAAGCCCATATTTTGTAAGGAAAGCCTTCTTGGAAATGTGTTAGTTGCTACCAGTAAACTAAATCATGTTTCAGGGAAGAATAGGTCAATTGAACGATGTGAAGTGCAAACCGGAGCTCATTCTCCATCTGAAAGCAAAGAAGATACAATTGAAGAAAATAAGCACAACAACTTTGGAATTGGAAACGACAACTGCAGCAGCATACATGACAACAACACCTTCACCAACTACAGAAACGTTGGAGCCTTCGACGACAGGGCCTGTTACAACAGCAATCCAGCCTTTTACAACTTGGCCTGCTACGACAACCTCTCAACCTTTGACGACTCTGCCTGCTACAACAACTTTTGAACCCTCTACAACTTTTCCTGCCACAACGACTCCTAAACCCGCGACAACTTTAGCTGCTACGACAACCCTTGATCTCACTTTAGCCTCGACAACCACAGCTCCTCAGGAACTAGCAACAACTACTGATACTGAAGAAGTGACCACGTATTATGGAACAACGCCTGAAGCAACAGTGCATTCAACATTATCTCCAACTTCATCTTCTCTTACATCACCGACAACGGCTGCGAGTACTAGTTCTGGAACGTCTCACTCCTCACATTCGACCACTTCGACTAGTGAAGACCAGGCTTTAACCACTAAACAGGACATAGAAACAGTGCCAACCAAAGGTATGGAGTAAAATCTCCTTCTAGCATCTTGGAAGCTCAGTCGTCACATGTGCTTCCTCTTACAAAGAATTGGAGAATATAGATACTTTTAGAAATGCTTCCTTATGTGAATGCAACGTATGCGCCTTTGAATACCACAGATCCTGCCGCACGTAAACTAGTGTGAGTGGAAAATTTCCCTCAACTATGCCGTTCATTTATATAGATATTTTTGATACATTTTCTTTTCATCTCCCAGGGCTCAATTATCCATGAAAATTCAGTCCCCTACTCGTGCCAACACCAAAGAATCCGATCAGTATTTATGTAATGGAAATTCTGCACCTCGATTTGCACTACCATTGAGCCAAGTCGTTCTGAAATAATATTTTCTGCTTTTTCTCAGCGCTGATTCGACATTATGTAATCAGAAATGAGGATAGTGGGGTCGTAGGCGCAGTACAAATCGAAAAAGGATTTGTACCGTCGTTTGCAGTTCGAAACATCAGGGTATGTCATCAAAGGCACCTGACACTCTCTTCAAATTTGGTGAGATAATTACTTTACTGGGGTCGTATGACCCCTAGAATAACGCTCAAGCCAATGAAAGCTTCGAATGCGAGTCAAAACTACTAAATGTGGGCAATGCAAGTTGAAAAACTCTGAGGACCCCGCCCACGAGCTTCGACAAGTCCGCCCACAATTACAAACACGTCCAGATTGATCGCGCAGATACGGTCACTTTGGCTGGTTTTTGATCTAACGAGGTGACCGCTCTAGTACAGGCTGTAAGGCCGGGATCAAACTTTGCGCGACCAACTAAAACGACAGTGTACAGCAGGCGTATCGGCTTTTGGTCAGTATTGATGGTTAAAGGCATCGTACGCACTGAAAACCACTCACCGTTTTTTCTGTTCGAATGATTTTTTGGGCCCACCTAGGAACGTAGGGAGAGTTTGTTGGGTTAGAAACGCTTTATTGTGAAAATACATGAGGTCGAATGTCTCAAATTCCGTCAAAAAAGGCCGGCACTCCGTCAGCCATCTGGCACAATTTGCTGTCAGCCATCATGCAAGTATTTGATCTACAATTGATACAGTACAAATGAAGTTGATGGATTATACTATACGATAATGTGAAGAATGACTTTTCTACACACATCGGTTAACCTTTCCTTCTCCACAAATCTGTTGAAGGTAACATAAACTTCATTTGATAATGAGATCGTTGGTCAAAACCGCGATCTCTAAGGATCAACTCTTCCTTTATCAAAAGTCGAGATATTTTCGGTCTGAAAAAGGAGTTTCCAGTGATTTTTTCGCGGTTTTTTCAATGTAGCTGTTATATAGGGTACTAGAGCTCTCATTATATACGGAAAACTCAAAAACGAATTCCATCGTGAACGATGCCTTTAACATGGGGTCGCGTCGCATGTCTCTGGAAGTATATTTCCGGCCTCAGAGTCTATCAGCTTAGCTATTTTAAAGGCATCGTTCGCGCTGAAAACCGATTCCCATTTTCAGGCCCAATTTCATGAGTGAGCCCGGTGGACCACGTCGGTGAAGTTTTGCGCGTCAAAAACATAAGGTTCTGAAGTTTGAGTGGTTCAAAATGACGATCCGCCACCAGTTTTCACCATCCATCTAGCACAAGGAACAGAAGCGCCATCACAGGCGCAGATGATTTAGCATTTGAAATTTTCAATTTGGAAAAATCTGACATCCAAACTTGCCCAATGGATACTTCTTTTTTTAGAATAAGTTCCAGTGAACGAAAGGTAAGAGACTTAATAAGTTTAAAGCAAAAAAAAACATCCGACGTTTGAGAAAAAAAATTTCGACTTATTGCACCAGGCACACCGAAATTGACGGAGGGTTGGGAAGTGAATAATTCGAGACCTTTTAAAACGAGGTTTTTTGCAAAAGTTGATGGGTTTGTGGGGCCTTTCCACTCTTATCCCGTATGTCAGAGAATCGCCTGCGCAAATACATGAAAAAATGACATACGGTTTTTTGCGCGTACGATGCCTTTAACCGTATTTGTCGCTAAAATTCGCTGCTTCAACCGCGGCTGCGGTGCAACTCGTCCACTTCTACCCCATAACCAAAACAACCGTTATTTCTCTGTTTGTATGCAGTTTTCGTTGGTTTTTTGGTTAATTTCCCATAATACCAGCTCCATACCTTCAATTTATTAGGTTGATGCAAAAGTATACGGACTTTTCATGACTTTGAACAAAAACATTCATTTCAGAAACAAGATCATTTTCACCCCGACAAAATAATTTCCTTCACATTCAAGGATCCTTCGCCACCAATTGGGCAGATCATGATTTCCTGACGTGCAGAACTCTGTCTGTTTCGAGTCGAAGTATTCTTCTAAAGCCATTTTGACTTCGTCATCGTTAGGGAACTGTTTTCCATCCAGGAAGTGCTGCATCGAGCGGAACAGATGGTAGTCGGAAGGCGCAAGATCTGGGCTATATGGAGGTGGAGGAAGAACTTCCCAGCCCAGGTCCAGCAGTTTCTGTCGGGTTATCCGAGATACGTGTAGTCGAGCACTGTTGTGAAGTAGGCGAACAGTGCTCATTCCACGGCGATTAATGCGTATCGCCTCGGCCAAATGTACCTGCTGTGAGCAGTAGACCACGGCGGTCACTGTGGTGTTCTGTGAAAGCAGCTCCCAGTGAATTGGTCCACGGTTGTCCCACACCAAACGCAGACTATCAGCTTCCACTGGTGCTTTTCCGGCTTCGGCGTGGTCCGCGCTATTTGCCCAACGTCTGTCCACATCCTTTTACGTTGACGTACAGACAACACTTTTCGTCTCCTGTGATAATGTCGTCAATCCAAGCAAAAGTGAGCTTCCTAGAGAATATTTCAGTGCATGTCTCCTCACGGCGAAGTTCGTCGCTCACGCTCAAAGTGTGGGGGACCCAAACTATGAGCTTGGAAATCTTTCCATTTGCAACCAAGTAACGAACGACAGTTGATTGAGCTCAACCAAGTCTGTTGCTCATCGCCCGTGTAGTTTGGCTCGGATTGCCATTACCTGCTCGCGCAACTCGTCGTTGTTGATCTTCAATGGCCTTCCTGATCGCTCCTTGTCTTCGACCTCGTACTGCCCATTTATTAACTTGCTGAACTAGTAGTGAACTGTAGTTTCGCAGTCGCACCCTTGCCGAACGACCGCACCATGCGGCGATAGGAATCCGTAGTTTTATCCCTGATTGATAGTCGTAAAGAAGGCAGGTGCGTTTCTGGTCGCGTGACAGGATTATAAAACTTGGCACGTAAACGATTGTGCCGAAGAAATGGACAAGCTTGTCGGTTTCAAATATAAGCCCTAATATGTTCTACATATACACAAAGAATAAAACCGGATTTATTTATTTTGTTAGCTCAAAAACTCTCGAAATGCTCTGAAAACTCCGGAAACTTTTGCTTCAAGCTATCGATCATAGCTATCAGCTATTACACCATCAGTTTCAAAAAAGCTATTGATCAATTGTTTCGATGGTATTTCGTAACGGATATATACTTTATGCGTTTCCGCCATCCGTCTTCCCGGTAAATGTCGTCGCTATGAATAGTGTCGCAAACTCTCCCACTGAGCAAAACTTGGGTACATTCTATTTGATTTCTTTTCGTTTCGTAGTTTGATTTCGTACAGCAGATCTGTTCATTGGACGATTTGTCGCGTCGTTAACGACGTATTTATATAAGTAAATAAGTAAATAAATAAATCTTATATGAAATAAAGTCGAAACCATTTCTGAGCGTGTCCGCTGCCTTCAAATCGATGTGGTTCTGAGTGGATTTCGAACTGCAAGAAATGGATAACTCCTCCTCCGATGTGTTGTGCGGCTGCGACTCGGGATAGTCTTCTGAAATTTCGGCAAACCGACGAGTAGAGCAGAGTATAGCAAGAGTTCATAGGTTGCACACAGGTATTGTGACGTTAAATTTTGGGGAAATTTCAAAGTTGCAGGGGATCGTTGAATTTTTCGAGTAAAAAAAATTTCATACGTAATTCGTTTTTCCCTCGAAGGCAGTGTCCACGATGAATCTCGTTCGCGAGGGTTCAGTGCGAAACACTAGCTGGCTGACGTTGGAGGGGGTAGGGTCGAAGAAAGCAGCGAAAACGGGCTAGAATTCGATAAAAACGGCTTTCAAAGTTATCACGTTGCGCCTACTTATCCCAGTCCCCCCCCCTTGATGTGAACCAATAAACACTCAGATTGCAGGAATAAGCAAGTCAAGGAAGTGCTGATAAGTGAGCTGATCGCTTGCTTGCACTGATAGGCATCATCCTTCATAGCGGTCAATTCCTCCACGCTCATAAATCAAAGTCAACAAGGGGAGGGGCTCTCTTGGCTCGAAAAACGCGGCTTCCGCGTCCTTTTTAGGCATTTCTTGCTACTATATAGAGCATCAGACCTTCCGTAAACTGTGAAAATATTGAAAGTGGAATCTTTCGTGAACACTGCCTTTAAAGGCAGTAGTCACGATGAAAAACGTTATCAAAAAAAACCACAAAAATCAGCTTAGATATAAAACAGCTTAAAAACTATGAAGGTAGCGCGGTGAAAAATGGGCTAGAATTAGAGTTATTAAGACCCTAAATTTCCAGTTCGTGCACACGTGCACAGAAAGATCACAGTCTCATGCCAAGCAATCAAAAATCATCGACACTCAGAGGAAGAAAGAAATGCAAAATTACCTAATAAAACAGTTGAACAAAGAAAGCAAGCACTTCAACCAATGTTTTTGACTAGATGTGTACATAAGTCCGAAAGTTCATTGAATGAAATTCAAGTTCAAGCCAGCCGATGTTCTTGATATTAGAGATCATCGATGCCAATGATGTGGGGTAGACTCGTCCACCATCAAAAGACAAGTAAGTTCAGGCTTCGAATTTGGCCCAGAACAGCTATTTTTTCGCGATTTTTTCTTATAGGTTCTACTACTCTATACCCAGAAAAGGGTTTAGAGAGGAAAAGAAGACGAGCGTATTCGAGCGCGACCACTGCCTTTAAGTATACAGCAGCGTGATGCCAAAATCTAAAGTGGTCAAGCATTTATGATTGAAGAAGTTTTCATCGTAGAGTAATAACAGAAGCTGCATCAACAATACAGGAATTTCAATTTATCAATTTTTATTTGTGCTAAAAAATTGCATATTACATATTAGGGAATAATCCTAGAAATTTCCAAAAAATGTCTATGACGGGGGGTATATTTTCCAAGACCCTTGCCAATGAAGTGCTGGACCGCATAGGAAGAATGCGTGTTGAGAGCTATCAGCAGTTCAAATGCTTTCAGGGCAGTATTCACGATAAAAACTGTCATCCAGTTGCCACCGGTTATCCAATGTACCGGGATCCACTGCAACAACAACAGTGAAAGAACGGCTAAAAACGGGTGATAGATAGCCCTATACGGCCCTCTGCCTTGGTTGTGCTATGCACGTCCGCCCACTTGCTTAGCTCAGTAAAATGAAAACATATTACATGTAATATAAATGGCCTGAATCAATACACATGTAATATAAATCGACTCATGTATATTACTTGCGAATCATATTTACACATGTATGTTACATGCCATCTATCAACCCCTCACTCGCACACTAAATGTCGCATGTCACATACTGTCTATACTCTGAAAAGTAAGCCGGGTTGGGTGACGGCGCGGCGCGGTTGAGCCGGATAGTTAGTGAGCTTTCCTAGTCCCGCCGACGGCTTCTCCTTCATTGCTTGAAATTTTTCGTTTAGTATAAAGTCCAATCGGTTGTTAAATATCAAAAGAAAAGCTAAAAAGTCGTCGGCTCTGCGAGACTAAGGCTATGTCGATACGTGACGAGAGCGCGCGATACCGCTGTTGTGCGCCTCTTACTGCACCTCAACGCTGGAGTAGCCCGTGCCTGCAATTATGCACTGGCAAACACCCCACCTCGTTTTGATTCGGTTGACAATCTTTTACCGGGCGATCAATGGCTCGGATCGGCGCAGCGGCTGACCATTTCCTAAGGTTTGCGTATTGTGTGGTGGGGCTGTGGGGTACAAGAGCAATAGTTTTGCCACAGGTTTAGTGCCTCCTACTTTAGGGTTTGTGAAGTAGGCTCATAACTCGCTGCTTCCTTCTTTGAGCTGGCAAAAGCGCACGAGAGCGAGCGAGCGTGAGCGCGCGAGAGGGAGCGCGCGTTAGCGGCAAGCAAAACGCATACCTTTGATGAACATCGATTTTGCGTAATCGCACGCTCTCGCCACGTATGGACGATGCCTAAGAAGATTCACTTGTGATCTACTTCAGTCGCGCGATGCGGTCGTCCACCCAACTTACTTTTTCAAAGATAGGCTATACAATCGCCAAGATGTTTTCCATGTTATATGTTTTCAATTGCTGAAAACATGATACTTGTAACATAAGGGACGATAACAATATACTTGTAACATATCTCGGCCAATGTAAGTTGTATGTGAATTATCTCTACTCAAGTATATGACAGTAGTATGAGAGTAACATAATTGAAATTTCTCCAGCAACTGAGGGCTCATGCTAAACACTTTCTCCCAACCTGCACAGCATATGGGCCGTCCGGTACCTTGGCTGCGGCGGCAGGTTCATTGGATTAACATTCGTCCTAGTGGTCACTTGCCCTGGTGGAGTCGTTGATCTCTCGCTCCTCATGATTTGTTTTCATCGTGGGGAAGATTGGAGGGAGCGACATGCGACATTTTTGGAGCAAGCTTAAGCCCACTGCTTCATGCATCAAGCTGTGGGTTCCAAGCTTGCTGCTTCAGCTATGGAGCAGAAAGCATTAAGCTCCTGGGGTGTCCGAGTAAGCTTAGAGGCTGCTGATCTGTACCCGAAGCGGCAACTTGGAAGTCCCAGCTCCAACCCTTAAGCATTGAGCTTCAACTTGCAGCATTAAAGGCAGCATACACATTTCCGTAGTTATCTCAACGTGTTTGAAATAACTACGGAAATGGAACCGTATGGCTCAGAACACAACGCCTACGTATTTTAGAGCGTCAAAACGACTCACAATGCCGTTACACGAGTAAGAAGTTGACCCCGCCCCTATATCTAACCGCCCCCTGTATTTGCGTCCTCCTTCAAAACAGGAGTGCTGAGCCATCCACACCGTCGTCGCTGTACGTATTTTACTTATTGTACTTATTGTACCACTCACAAACGTCGCCGACGGTGGCAATGACCCAGCATCCTTGTTTTGGAGGAGAACAGCAAATACAGGAAGCGATCAGATATAGAGGCGGGGCCAACTTCGCACTTGTGTAGCGGCATTGTGGGTCATTTTTGAGGCTTCAAAATGCGTAGGCGTTGTGCTCTGAGCCATACCAATCTATTTCCGTGAGTATCTCAATCACGTTTGCGAGCGTGTATGCTGCCTTTGATTAGAGCTGCGAATTGAAGCTCATGTTGGAGATGCTTAAGGGTTGGAGCTGGAACTTCCAAGGTGCTGCTTCAGGTACAGATTAGCAGCCTTTAAGTTCATTTGGACATCCCAGGTGCTTGAAACTGCTATTTCCGTAGTTATCTTAAAATAGTTGTATGCTGCCTTTGAGTTACATGAAATATAAGTGTATGTTACCTGTCATATAAGTGTATGTTGCATGTAACATAAGTGTAGGTTACATGCCGTATACTTGAGGAAGATGCATGAATGTCTCAAGTATCTCACACTTGATATTACATGTAACACGCTTTCACTTTTCCGAGAACGGCCAACTAGGAAATGGTCTGGCAAAGCATAGCGCATAGAAATTTGTGGGCTGTAGAGGGCTATCTCTGGCTTTTTGTTGCGATGGGCCCGGTAGATTCAATTTCAGGTGAGAACTCGAATACGATTTCTGAAAGTTGGGCTCCGCAGAAAAGGTCAAGGATTTGGCATTGCTCTAAAATGTAGTGAAATTGTTTCATTAGATTTGGCTATCGAACAGATTTTCTGAATGTAGTGAAATAGTTGAATCGATTTGGCTGTTGTTGGTATATGAAGATAACATAATCATTAAATGTAGTGAAATTGTTGCAAACGGATTTGGCAGGAGCTCTATGAATTATCACAGTCAAATCACGCGTCAGAAGGTCCTCTGGCGAGCGAATGAAGACAAAAAGAAAAATAATAAACCTCAGTCAACAATGCTGAACGAAACGTGGCCTTATGGGCTAGAAATAAGGTTCTCGAATGTTATTCTGCCTTTTCAGTGTAGCTCCCACTTAGGTTCTAGACCTTCCCTCTTCCCTCACTGATTAGATAAAAATCACGAAAACGAAATGTAACACAATTTATTAGCTACTGACGCTATGTCTTCGTGTCCTCAACGCTTTCACGATTCACATTGTATGGAAACGTTTTTGCTGCTAGACTTATTCTTGTTCTCATTTGGTTCAATATGCGCTCCAAGAAAACCCCTTCTGACGCGTGATTTGACTGTGATAATTCATAGAGCTCCTGCCAAATCCGTTTGCAACAATTTCACTACATTTAATGATTATGTTATCTTCGTATACCAACAACAGCCAAATCGATTCAACTATTTCACTACATTTAGAAAATCTGTTCGATAGCCAAATCTAATGAAACAATTTCACTACATTTTAGAGCAATGCCAAATCCTTGACCTTTTCTGCAGGAGCCCAACTTTCAGAAATTTCTACAACTTTTTCAAGGGTTTCCTTCTAAAACATCGTCAATCTCTAAAAGTCAAGTTGTTGTTTTTTTCGAAAACATAAGTGGTAGAAATGAAGGAAACAACCGCTCCGTTGCTAAGACTGCAAGATAATTGTTGCAACGCGGCTTCCTACAAATAGATGCAAGGCATATACTTTTTGAATTTAAAAGTCGAAAAATGAAGAAATGAGCTTCAAAATGACCCAACTGGACAGGTTCTAGGCACTATTCTAGACAGGGGCACGCACCATTCAAGACAGAAATGAAATGAACGGCTAATTGGTGAGGCTACCAGTCAGAAGTATTTCCGCAGAGCTCTAATAAAACAATGATTGATAGCGCAGTATCAGCCTCTTTTATCAGAGTTTTTCATCATTTCTATGAGTAAATCTTGGGTGGCCCCACCACGTCTAGAGATATACCCAGGGTCAGCCGCTCTAGCCAAACTTCACCGGTTCATGCTGATGTGACTCGTCTGCGCCGGCCCATATGTCTGTTTCGGAAAAGGAACGATAGTTAAAGGCAGTGTTCACGATGAATATCGGACTCGAGTTCGACCCAAAATGGGATTGTTTTGTCGTGAGGTAACTAATAGTGAAGAAACAGCGAAGAAAAACGTCCAGAATAAGTCAAAATAACGGCTTCTTAATTCAGGGCGTGGACGAGAATCATGGGCCCTGCTGATTTCGTCAAGCGCGCGCTATTCGCGAAATCTGCGCGAATCGGTAATGCTAATTGCGGCAGAGTTGCTTGGCAATTTGCCATCGAAACGCGTGCGGCGCCACAAGCTCGTCCGATCGGGGGCGGACCGGGATAGGTAGGCGCATCAGGAGAGCTTTCAAAGCCGTTTGTATTCTTTCCTGGCCAGTTTTCGTTGCCTTCTTAGACCCTATCCTCTACAGCACCTGCCAACTTAGAGTTTCACACCGAGACCTCGAGAACGAGATTTGTCGTGAACACTGCCTTTAAGTGCGCCAGAAGAGGGCTACCGTAATCTTAGGAATAATGTTATTCGGCTCTCGTAAACAAATTGGATGATACAAAATTGACCAAGGGTAAAGTATAAAAAGAAGTGAAGAGCGGTGTGTCTTGATTCACACACCGTCCTGCTTCAGAGGTCAGCAGTTGAGGATCTGCATGGACTAAAAAGCAGGAAAACATCACCACCTGTAGGGAAGATGAAGCGAATTCGGAGTCAGAACTTAGAAAATTTTAGAGCTAACTCGAGTGAGATTACGGTAGCCCTGTTCTGGCGGACTTAACTATCGTTCTTGTAGATTCGGATGCCTGGCTTGCATACGGTGTCCTGAGCATTAAACTGAGGTCCCGCACACTCCTACTGAGATCCAGCACACATTCCATGAAGTCCTGCTCATCCTTACAGGGGGTCTTGCACACGTTTCATGATGTCCTGCACACTCCTACTGATGTTCTGCACACATTCCACGAAGTTCTGCTCATCCTTACAGGGTCCTGCACAGGTTCCATGATGTCCTGCACACTCCTACTAAGGTCCTGCACACGTTACATGATGTCCTGCGCATCCCTACTGGGGTCCTGCACACGTTCTATGATGTCCTGCACATTTTTACTGAGGTCCTGTACACATTCCATGACGTCCTGCTCATCCCTACTGAGGTCCTGCACACGCTTCATGATGTCCTGCACACTCCTACTGATGTCCTGCACACATTCCATGAAGTCCTGCTCATCCTTACAGGGGTGTTGCACACGTTTCATGATGTCCTGCACACTACTACTAAGGTCCTGCACACATTCTACGACGTCCTGCACACCCCTACTGGGGTCCTGCACAGGTCCCATGATGTCCTGCACACTCCTACTGAGGTTCTGCACACATTCTACGACGTCCTGCACACCCCTGCTGGGGTCCTGCGCAGGTCCCATGATGTCCTGCAAACTCCTACTGAGGTTCTGCACACATTCTACGACGTCCTGCACACCCCTACTGGGGTCCTGCACAGGTCCCATGATGTCCTGCACACTCCTACTGAGGTTCTGCACACATTCTACGCCGTCCTGCACACCCCTACCGGGGTCCTGCACAGGTCCCATGATGTCCTGCACACTCCTGCTGAGGTTCTGCACACAGTCTGACGTCCTGCACACCTACTGTCCTGCACACTCCTACTGAGGTTCTGCACACATTCTACGACGTCCTGCACACCCCTACTGGGGTCCTGCACAGGTCCCATGATGTCCTGCACACTCCTACTGGAGGTCTCTGCACACATTCTACGACGTCCTGCACACCCCTACTGGGGTCCTGCACAGGTCCCATGATGTCTTGCACACTACTACCGAGGTTCTGCACACATTACACGACGTCCTGCACACCCCTTCTGGGGTCCTGCACAGGTCCCATGATGTCCCCGCACACTCCCTACTAAGGTCCTGCACACTCCTACTGAGGTCCTGCACATTCTACGACGTCCTGCACACCCCTACTGGGGTCATGCACATGTCCCATGATGTCCTGCATACTCCTACTAAGGTCCTGCACACTCCCACTGAGGTTCTGCACACATTCTACGACGTCCTGCACACCCCTACTGGGGTCCTGCACAGGTCTCATGATGTCCTGCACACTCCTACTAAGGTTTTGCACGCGCTCCATAATGTCATGCACACTCCTACTGAGGTCCTGCACACCCCTACTGGGGTCCTGCACAAGTCCCATGATGTCCTGCACACTGCTACTGGGGTCCTGCACACTCCTACTGGAGGTCCTGCACACATTCTACGACGTCCCTGCACACCCCTACTGGGGTCCTGCGCGGGTCCCATAATGTCCTGCACACTCCTACTGAGGTCCTGCACACCCCTACTGGGGTCCTGCACAGGTCCCATGATGTCCCTGCACACTCCTACTGGGGTCCTGCACAGGGCCCATGATGTCCTGCACACTCCTACTAAGGTCCTGCACACTCCTACTGAGGTCCTGCACACATTCTACGACGACCTGCACACTCCCTACTGGAGTCCTGCACAGCCCATGATGTCCTGCACACTCCTTCTGAGGTCCTGCACAGGTACCATAATGTCCTGCACACTCCTAATGAGGTCCTGCACACCCCTACTGGGGTCCTGCACAGGTCCTGAGTCCCATGATGTCCTGCACACTCCTACTGAGGTCCTGCACACATTCTACGACGTCCTGCACACCCCTACTGGGGTGCTGCACACGTCCCATGATGTCCTGCACACTCCTACTGAGGTCCTGCACACTCCCTACTGAGGTCCTGCACACATTCTACGACGTCCTGCACACCCCTACTGGGGTCCTGCACATGTCCCATGATGTCCTGCATACTCCCTACCAAGGTCCTGCACACTCCCACTGGAGGTTCTGCACACATTCTACGACGTCCTGCACACCCTACTGGGGTCCTGCACAGGTCTCATGATGTCCTGCACACTCCTACTGGGAGGTCTTGCACACGTTCCATAATGTCCTGCAGACTCCTACTGAGGTCCTGCACACCTACCTCTGGGGGTCCTGCACAGTCCCATGATGTCTTGCACTCCCTACTAGGTCCTGCACACTCCTACTGAGGTCCTGCACACATCTCTACGACGTCCTGCACACCCCTACTGGGGTCCTGCGTGGTCCCATAATGTCCTGCACACTCCTACTGAGGTCCTGCACACCCCTACTGGGGTCCTGCACAGGTCCCATGATGTCCCTGCACACTCCTACTGGGGTCCTGCACAGGGCCCATGATGTCCTGCACACTCCTACTAAGGTCCTGCACACTCCTACTGAGGTCCTGCACACATTCTACGACGACCTGCACACCCTACTGGAGTCCTGCACAGGCCCATGATGTCCTGCACACTCCTACTGGAGGTCCTGCACAGGTACCATAATGTCCTGCACACTCCTAATGAGGTCCTGCACACCCCTACTGGGGTCCTGCACAGGTCCTATGATGTCCTGCACACTCCTACTAAGGTCCTGCACACATTCTGCGACGTCCTGCACACCCCTTACTGGGGTGCTGCACACGTCCCATGATGTCCTGCCCACTCCTACTAAGGTCTTGCACGTCCCATGATGTCCTGCCCACTCCTACTACGGTCCTGCACACGTTCCATGATGTCCTGCACACTCCTACTGAGGTTCTTCCACACGTTCCATGATGTCCCACACAGTTCTCATCTGAGGTCCTGCGCAGGTACAATGATGTCCTGCACACTCCTACTGGAGGTCTTGCACAGGTCCCATGATGTCCTGCACACTCCTACTAAGGTCTTGCACACGTTCCATGATGTCCTGCACACTCCTACTGAGGTCTTGCACACGTTCCATGATGTCCTGCCCACTCCTACTGAGGTCCTGCACATTCTACGACGTCCCGCACACCCCTACTGGGGTCCTGCACACGTTCCATGATGTCCTGCACACTCCTTCTGAGGTCTTGCACAGGTCCCATGATGTCCTGCACCCTCCTACTAAGGTCTTGCACACGTTCCATGATGTCCTGCACACTCCTACTAAGGTCTTGCACACGTTCGATGATGTCCTGCATACTCCTACTGAGGCCCTGCCCACATTCTACGACGTCCTGCACACCCCTACTGAGGTCTCACATAGTCAACCGACACTTCAGCACATCCTGCGACGCCTTCTTATCGATGGTGCGCTTTGAACGAATACGCGCCGCGGTCAAGTACATCAACCCGCACAGCGTCCTCTTCCGAGCCGGACGTTCAAAGTACACCACCCTGGAGAGCAAGGTGTTTATATGGAGTCTAAGAAAACAATGACTGATAACGAAAAACCCACCATTTTCATAAACTATTCTTGAGAGGCCGGTTTCCGAGTTTCAAACGCCCGTTAGGGGCCCAGAAGTCATTATGGTGAGTTCTGACAATTATTTTCGTCATTCCGTGGCCGATTACCTCTAGTCACAAATTTTCGAGCGATTTGGTCCACGCCTTCCAAAAAATGGTTTTCCACGGACGGAGGTGGAGGCGGAGGCGGAGGCGGGCGGAGGCGGTGGAGAACGTTTTGCGTACTTTGAGAGGTCATAACTTTAGAAAGCGGGGACCAGTTGGGATGAAAAGTTGCACACATATGTAATTTCTTGCAGCGCGTCGAATAGTGTACAGCTCATACCTCTGTTGACGGTATGAATAGGTGATCTCATTGTAGGGCATCCGCGCGGGAAGAGATCAAAGCCAAATCCTGGTGAGCGCTTCGCGCTCACCACAATTTTTACTACATTTTAGAGCAATGCCAAATCCTTGACCTTTTCTGCGGAGCCCAACTTTCAGAAATTTCACAACTTTTTTCAAGGGTTTCCCTTCTAAAACATCGTCAATCTCTAAAAGTCAAGTTGTTGTTTTTTTTTCGAAAACATAGTGGTAGAAATGAGGAAACAACCGCTCCGTTGCTAAGACTGCAAGATAGTTGTTGCAACGCGGCTTCCTACAAATAGATGCAAGGCATATACTTTTTGAATTTAAAAGTCGAAAAATGAAGAAATGAGCTTCAAAATGACCCAATTGTACAGGTTCTAGGCACTATTATTCTAGACGGGGGCAATGCACCATTCAAGACAGAAATGAAATGAACGGCTAATTGGTGAGGCTACCAGTCGAAGTATTTCCGCAGAGCTCTAATAAAAACAATGATTGATAGCGCAGTATCAGCCTCTTTTATCAGAGTTTTTCATCATTTCTATGAGTAAATCTTGGGTGGCCCACCACGTCTAGGATACACCCAGGGTCAGCCGCTCTAGCCAAACTTCACCGGTTCATGCTGATGTGGCTCGTCTGCGCCAGCCCATATGTCTGTTTCGGAAAAGGAACGATAGTTAAAGGCAGTGTTCACGATGAATATCGGACTCGAGTTCGACCCAAAAATGGGATTGTTTTGTCGTGAGGTAACTAATAGTGAAGAAACAGCGAAGAAAACGTCCAGAATAAGTCAAAATAACGGCTTCTTAATTCAGGGCGTGGACGAGAATCATGGGCCCTGCTGATTTCGTCAAGCGCGCGCTAATCGCGAAATCTGCGCGAATCGCGAAATCTGCGCGAATCGGTAATGCTAATTGCGGCAGAGTTGCTTGGCAATTCGCCATCGAAACGCGTGCGGCGCCACAAGCTCGTCCGATCGGGGGCGGACCGGGATAGGTAGGCGCATCTGGAGAGCTTTCAAAGCCGTTTGTATTCATTTCTGGCCAGTTTTCGTTGCCTTCTTAGACCCTCTAACCTCTACAGCACCTGCCAACTTAGAGTTTCACACCGAGACCTCGAGAACGAGATTTGTCGTGAACACTGCCTTTAAGTGCGCCAGAAGAGGGCTACCGTAATCTTAGGAATAATGTTATTCGGCTCTCGTAAACAAATTGGATGATACAAAAATTGACCAAGGGTAAAGTATAAAAGAAGTGAAGAGCGGTGTGTCTTGATTCACACACCGTCCTGCTCCAGAGGTCAGCAGTTGAGGATCTGCATGGACTACAAAGCAGGAAAACATCACCACCTGTAGGGAAGATGAAGCGAATTCGGAGTCAGAACTTAGAAAATTTTAGAGCTAACTCGAGTGAGATTACGGTAGCCCTGTTCTGGCGGACTTAACTATCGTTCTTGTAGATTCGGATGCCTGGCTTGCATACGGTGTCCTGAGCATTAAACTGAGGTCCTGCACACTCCTACTGAGATCCAGCACACATTCCATGAAGTCCTGCTCATCCTTACAGGGGTCTTGCACACGTTTCATGATGTCCTGCACACTCCTACTAAGGTCCTGCACACATTCCTGGGATGTCCTGCACACCCCTATTGGGGTCCTGCACAGGTCCCTAATATCCTGCACGCTCCTACTAAAGTTCTGCACACATTCTACGACGTCCTGCATACCCCTACTGCGGTCCTGCACACGTCCAATGATGTTCTGCACGCTCCTACTGACGTTCTGCACACATTCTACGACGTCCTGCACACCCCTACTGGGGTCCTGCACAGGTCCCATGATGTCCTGCACACTCCCTACTGAGGTTCTGCACACATTCTACGACGTCCTGCACACCCTACTGGGGTCCTGCACAGGTCCCATGATGTCCTGCACACTCCTACTGGTGTTCTGCACACATTCTACGACGTCCTGCACACACCCCTACTGGGGTCCTGCACAGGTCCCATGATGTCCTGCACACTCCTACTGAGGTTCTGCACACATTCTACGACGTCCTGCACACCCCCTTCTGGGGTCCTGCACAGGTCCCATGATGTCCTGCACACTCCTACTGAGGTTCTGCACACATTCTACGACGTCCTGCACACCCTTCTCTGGGGTCCTGCACAGGTCCCATGATGTCCTGCACACCTCCTACTAAGGTCCTGCACACCCTACTGAGGTCCCGAGGACACATTCTACGACGTCCTGCACATCCCTACTGGGGTCCTGCACATGTCCCATGATGTCCTGCATACTCCTACTAAGGTCCCGCACACTCCCACTGAGGTTCTGCACACATTCTACGACGTCCTGCACACCCCTTACTGGGGTCCTGCACAGGTCCCATGATGTCCTGCACACTCCTACTAAGGTTTTGCACACGTTCCATAATGTCCTGCAGACTCCTACTAAGGTCCTGCACACCCCTACTGGGGTCCTGCACAGGTCCCATGATGTCTTGCACACTCCTACTGAGGTCCTGCACACACCCTACCTGAGGTCCTGCACACACATTCTACGACGTCCTGCACACCACTACTGGGGTCCTGCACAGGGTCCCATAATGTCCTGCACACTCTACTGAGGTCCTGCACACTCCTACTGGGGTCCTGCACAGGCCCCATGTTGTCCTGTACACTCCTACTGGGGTCCTGCACAGGCCCATGATGTCCTCCACACTCCTACTAAGCTCCTGCACACTCCTACTGAGGTCCTGCACACATTCTACGACGACCTGCACACTCCCTACTGGAGTCCTGCACAGGCCCATGATGTCCTGCACACTCCTACTGAGGTCCTGCACAGGTACCATAATGTCCTGCACCCCATTTGAGGTCCTGCACACCTACTGGGGTCCTGCACAGGTCCCATGATGTCCTGCACACTCCTACTAAGGTCCTGCACACATTCTACGACGTCCTGCACACCCCTTACTGGGGTGCTGCACACGTCCCATGATGTCCTGCCCACTCCTACTAAGGTCTTGCACACGTCCCATGATGTCCTGCCCACTCCTACGGTCCTGCACACTCCCACTGAGGTTCTGCACACATTCTACGACGTCCGGCACACCCCTACTGGGGTCCTGCACAGGTCCCATGATGTCCTGCACACTCCTACTAAGGTTTTGCACACGTTCCATAATGTCCTGCAGACTCCTACTGAGGTCCTGCACACCCCTACTGGGGTCCTGCACAGGTCCCATGATGTCTTGCACACTCCTACTGAGGTCCTGCACACTCCTACTGAGGTCCTGCACACATTCTACGACTTCCTGCACACCCCTACTGGGGTCCTGCACGGGTCCCATAATGTCCTGCACACTCCTACTTTGGTCCTGCACACCCCTACTGGGGTCCTGCGCAGGTACAATGATGTCCTGCACACTCCTACTGAGGTCTTGCACAGGTCCCATGATGTCCTGCACACTCCTACTAAGGTCTTGCACACGTTCCATGATGTCCTGCACACTCCTACTAAGGTCTTGCACACGTTCCATGATGTCCTGCACACTCCTACTAAGGTCTTGCACACGTCCCATGATGTCCTGCCCACTCCTACTACGGTCCTGCACACGTTCCATGATGTCCTGCACACTCCTACTGAGGTCTTTCACACGTTCCATGATGTCCTGCACACTCCTTACTGGAGGTCCTGCGCAGGTACAATGATGTCCTGCACACTTCCTACTGGAGGTCGTGCAGGTACAATGATGTCTTACACTCCTACTAAGGTTTTGCACACGTTCCATAATGTCCTGCAGACTCCTACTGAGGTCCTGCACACCCCTACTGGGGTCCTGCACAGGTCCCATGATGTCTTGCACACTCCTACTAAGGTCCTGCACACTCCTACTGAGGTCCTGCACACATTCTACGACTTCCTGCACACCCTACTGGGGTCCTGCACAGGTCCCATAATGTCCTGCACACTCCTACTGGAGGTCCTGCACACCCCTACTGGGGTCCTGCACAGGTCCCATGATGTCCTGCACACTCCTACTGGGGTCCTGCACAGGGCCCATGATGTCCTGCACACTCCTACTAAGGTCCTGCACACTCCTACTGGAGGTCCTGCACACATTCTACGACGACCTGCACACCCCTTACTGGAGTCCTGCACAGGCCCATGATGTCCTGCACACTCCTACTGAGGTCCTGCACACGTACCATAATGTCCTGCACACTCCTACTGAGGTCCTGCACACTTACTGGGGTCCTGCACAGGTCCTATGATGTCCTGCACACTCCTACTAAGGTCCTGCACACCCCTTCTGTGGTCCTGCACAGGTCCCATAATGTCCTGCACACTCCTACTAAGGTCTTGCACACGTTCCATGATGTCCTGCACACTCCTACTAAGGTCTTGCACACGTTCCATGATGTCCTGCCCTCTCCTACTACGGTCCTTCAAACGTTCCATGATGTCCTGCACACTCCTACTGAAGTCCTGCACAGGTCCCATGATGTCCTGCACACTCCTACTAAGGTCTTCCACACGTTCCATGATGTCCTGCACACTCCTACTGAGGTCCTGCGCAGGTACAATGATGTCCTGCACACTCCTACTGGAGTCCTGCACAGGTACAATGATGTCCTGCACACTCCTACTGGGAGGTCTTGCACAGGTCCCATGATGTCCTGCACACTCCTACTAAGGTCTTGCACACGTTCCATGATGTCCTGCACACTCCTACTGAGGTCTTGCACACGTTCCATGGTGTCCTGCCCACTCCTACTGAGGTCCTGCACACATTCTACGTCCTCCTGCTCACCCCTACTGCGGTCCTGCACACGTTCCATGATGTCCTGCACACTCCTACTAAGGTACTGCACACGTTCGATGATGTCCTGCATACTCCTACTTAGGTCCTGCGCAGGTACAATGATGTCCTGCACACTCCTACTGAGGTCTTGCACAGGTCCCATGATGTCCTGCACACTCCTACTAAGGTCTTGCACACGTTCCATGATGTCCTGCACACTCCTACTGAGGTCTTGCACACGTTCCATGATGTCCTGCCCACTCCTACTGAGGTCCTGCACACATTCTACGACGTCCTGCACACCCCTACTGGGGTCCTGCACACGTTCCATGATGTCCTGCACACTCCTACTGAGGTCTTGCACACGTTTCATGATGTCCTGCCCACTCCTACTGAGGTCCTGCCCACATTCTACGACGTCCTGCACACCCCTACTGAGGTCTCACATAGTCAACCGACACTTCAGCACATCCTGCGACGCCTTCTTATCGATGGTGCGCTTTGAACGAATACGCGCCGCGGTCAAGTACATCAACCCGCACAGCGTCCTCTTCTGAGCCGGACGTTCAAAGTACACCACCCTGGAGAGCAAGGTGTTTATATGGAGTCTAAGAAAACAATGACTGATAACGAAAAACCCACCATTTTCATAAACTTATCTTGAGAGGCCGGTTTCCGAGTTTCAAACGCCCGTTAGGGGCCCAGAAGTCATTATGGTGAGTTCTGACAATTATTTTCGTCATTCCCGTGGCCGATTACCTCTAGTCACAAATTTTCGAGCGATTTGGTCCACGCCTTCCAAAAAATTGGTTTATGACGGACGGAGGTGGAGGCGGAGGCGGAGGCGGAGGCGGAGGCGGAGGCGGAGGCGGGAGGCAGAGGCGGAGGCGGTGGTGGAGAACGTTTTTGCGTACTTTGAGAGGTCATAACTTTAGAAAGCGGGGACCAGTTGGGATGAAAAGTTGCACACATATGTAATTTCTTGCAGCGCGTCGAATAGTGTACAGCTCATACCTCTGTTGACGGTATGAATAGGTGATCTCATTGTAGGGCATCCGCGCGAAGAGATCAAAGTTAAATCTCTGGTGAGCGCTTCGCGCTCACCACAATTCTTTTATCAAGAACACTGTCTTCAATTCAATCACTCCGAGTTTGCGCTCTTACCAGTTTCCTCCATAAAGCCCAGACTATTTGTCAAAAACGATCGATACAACAAAAAAGACTGCATTATATTAGGATAAGTCCGCGACTGCACCATCGCCTCATTGCGTAGTCGTGGACTATTTAATAGTTCTAACATACGATACCTTACACTAACCTTCTCGATTTCAGCAAGAGGACAGCGCTCAATCTGTTTATCATCAGCGTATGCATGGTGGTGGTGCTGTTCTTCCAACTTATGTTTATCAACCTTTTGCGAATCTCTCACCGGCGACATTATGAAATGTGTGTGCAAGAAATGACGGGAACCGATAATAATGGAGAGGAAGAAGGCCGCTCACGTCTAGTCACATCATCTATGAACACAGTGAACAGCAAGATACCGGAGAATAAATTAGTGAAGTCATCCGCTGAGGGAACTGAAATAAGCTTGTGGAAGACATCTGCTGAGGATGCGCGGAAAAAGTCGAACGAGACGATTCCAAAGAAATCCTCAGAGAGTATTCGAAAGGATTCTGCAGAGAAGATTCAGAAGAAGTCCTCAGAGAATGCCCAGAATAAATCCTCGGAGAGTATTCAGAAGAAATCTTCGGAAAGAATCCAGAGGAAATCTTCAGAAAAGGTTCAGAAAAGATCTTCTGAAAAGGTGCACAAGAGATCTTCAGAGAAGGTCCACAACAAATCTTCGGAGAAAACCCACAAAAAATCTTCTGAGAAGCTTCATAAGAAATATTCGGAGAAGCATCTGAAGAAGTCTGCAGAGTCGTCTCGAAAGAAGTCAGCAGAGAAGTCCCAAAAGAAGTCTGGAGAGGCTCTGCTGAAGAAATCATCAGAACCATCCAAGAGTTCGAAAGAAAAAATCGATAAAAACAAGCTGGCTGCATTCAGGTGGCAGACTCCAAAGAAGACGAAAACTTATACAGATGAAGAACCTTTTGATCTCTATACGGGAGGAAGGGAAGGAGGAAAAGGTGGAAAATCCGGGAAAATTGACTCTTTCTTCGATCTCCCCAAGGTGGAGTAATATCTGCTGTCAATGCTGTCCATGAACTTAATGTTCTCCACATAATTTACGAGTTAAATAAAAATTGTGTTTCGAGAACTTTCACAAGCTCAGTTGGAGGGATGTGCCGCTGACAATATGATTTGTTTCAATTTGTTAAGATTTCAGTAACAAAAACGTGGAGAAACTGTGAAAAAAAAGTAGCCGCGACAGTGCCGGGAAAGTACCGTGACTCTCGACTAAGCACCGATAGCTCCGCAGTATTTCCGTGGCGTATCCGCGATTACGAGTGGGTCGAGACAATTTTGTTGCAGTGCCTTGAGCCTCGAAGACGCCGAGACACTGCCGCGATCATCCCATATTCCCAGTAACGAAGATACCCTTGTCCCTCTCAGACAGAGAATGTAACAACCTCAGATGCGTAAATTTGTCAGAAGGCATTTCCTAGTTGCACTATACTCATGATTAATTTTACTAGAGTCATACTTTGGTAGAGGCGCACCAACCGACCGCGGAGCCTCTACGACCGCTCTAGTGCAGTTCGGCTGCCTGTAGGAGTCAAAGCGGCACTGTCGCGGCAATTTCTACCGCAGTCAGCATGCGTGTGCACCCAAGCTCATGTGAGCGTGCCTTGTGATACATCAATGATTTTGTATTTAGATGGAGACATGTGCTTTTGCGTATTTACTGGGTACTGCGGAAGAAGCAGTGAACAGTTTTCATAACTAATCAAACATTAGAGCGTAACGTCGGCATGGATCATGGTGATATTTTGCGTTTCTCCATGAGGGTTGACGCAAACACGGTGCTTCTATGTTATAGCATATAGCACAAAGTTTGCGCCAATCTTCAACAGGGAACGCAAAATGTCGCTAGGAGCCATGTTGGCTGTACAGCCTAGACCATTGCTGTCGGAAAAAAAGCCCCGATGGATAGGTATAAAAAACACGGACTATGTAAAATGAGAAAAACATGCGGGGTCGTAGTCGCCATCAACCCGCCGGGAAGTCGAAGAGAATATGAGGTGAAATTTCAGTGCGAAATCGCTGCCACCTCTCCCCCTCCTGGCCTTCATCGCGACCGCCGGAATTCCTCGCATCGCTTCGCTAAAGAATGATCGCTTCGTGATGGGAACTTAATTTTTTCGAAGTGATACCGATACGTAACACAGTTTTCACTTCCTTCTTACATAGTGTAGGATGGGTTGATTTGTTCCTCTGCCGCGGGCGTTATCATCCCTTCCGCTTCTCTTCGGCCCCGACCAGAGTTGGTACTATTTGCATCTGTAACCCACCGACACCCCACCCCACCCACCCGGTCGAGACGTATGATTAAAATGATGGAGTGAGGTTGAGGAAATCACCTGGTGCCTCCGACTGGAGCCCACCGGAAGTGATGACGATGATTACGTGGGCAACAGGAGTCGTTAGCTTTCTATTGATACGCAATGTTTTATCATCGGCCCGTCTACCCGGCGTTTTTCTCATCCCCCAACATCCACGTATTGCATGGATATCGACCGCGTCGAATATTTCGGGTGATTTTCTCAACCTCACCCCATTTTAATCAAACGTATCGACCGGGCGGGTGTTGGTGGGTGTTGGGCGGTGTCGGCGGGTGTCGGCGAGAAACACCGGGTGATTTTCTCAGCCTCACCTCACTATGTTGTTCATACGTATCGACCGGGCTGGTGTTGGTGGGTGTTGGGGGGAGGTGCCGGCGGGATACACCGGGTGATCCTTGCATCCCATTTCCAATGCTTTCTGTGTGTATCGACCGGGCTGGTTACTTCGGCTCATCCAACTATGACCGGGGCCTTCGACTTCCCTCGGCAGGTTGTTGGCGAATACGACTCCCGTTGGGGCTGTGGCCGAAGCGGTCAATACTTCTGGAATATGAGGTACCAGCGGCGTCGGCCGGGTGACGCCGGCCTCTGCCGCTGGGGCCCGGCTGCGCCGGCCCATTTTCCGGCTTCGCCGGCATATTGGGTATAAGGCAAATAACTCGGAGCTTTCTTTCTTCCTGCGCCGGCCCATAAGCTGGTTTAGGCGGCAACACCTAAACCATGGGAAATCACAAAGCATTCCAAACCTTGCTACGCCCGTTTACCTCCTTAGGCCGGATTCATCAATCTTACCGCGGTTAGTGTGTTACCGCGGTTAGCGAAACCGGAGCTTAATCACCTAGTTTGGCTGCGGGTAAGCCTAACTGCGATTCACCAAACGCGATTTAAGATAAGATATAGTGTTATCAACCAGAATCTGTTGACATCAATCGGAGATAGATTTGTTTCTTATAGCGAAATTAGAGTGAGCGGTCGAATTTGAACGTGTTGCATGCATGTTTGTAATTAATAGAAGCTGTGTTCATGTTTGAAATCGCACTTTGAACGATCTTTGGCCCGATTAGGCAGGCAAGAAACTGATTGAGTTCGCACGGTTCTACGCGGTGTCATAACATCCGCATTCAGGGTAAAATTTCTCAACGTATTTGGCTTTGCTCAAAATGATCCTGAGTCTAGTTGCTTAGCACAAAGTGTTGTGATTTTGCACTGTACAGATATAGGCAACCAATTTGCCTATTTTATACTTCATCGCTAGGGTCACCTAGAAAGAAAGAATAGGGTTTCTTTATGGCAAGCGAAATGTGGCGGTGGCAAAATCCGGGGCTATTCCTACTCTTGAAGGCCTGCGCGTCACGCGCGGGCGCGGCCTTGTAGTTCGAATACTTTCTACGCTTGCCGCGCGTAGAGGAACTAGGGATGAGTTCTTCACCATGGAATGATGACTCGTGATGAAGTTGATGCATGAATGATGGCAAAGCGATATGAAACCGGTATGGGCGTTGTCGCCTTGGCTGAGCGGAAGTGAGGCACAGGCGTGACGTCAGGCTATTCATACTCCAACGCCCTACGCCGCGCTGGCCTTAATAAGTATGACTACATTTGGATTCCTCAACACCAGGGGCGTGGCATCACAGCATGAATGGCCTGATGCCAGGACCTCGCATCAGGCGCGGGCGCCCGTTCCGCCATGGCGGCGACGGCTGTAGGGACTTTTTTCAAACTTCATTATTAACCAATCCTTAATTTCATTCCGTTTCATAATTATCAACTCCACTACTATCCTCTGCTACCACGAAGTTGAACGCGTGTACAGATTTTGCCATCACGGCAAAGTATAGACTCAATTTATTCAGCTCAGCTGTAGCGTCGCAGCTGGAGTATTCATAGTATCTGCAAGCGCGTGGCGCGGCTCAAAGGCATTCGTATTCCAATCTAGGTTTGCGCGTCACGCGCGTTAGCATTATGGGACATGAATAGCGCCCAAAGAGTAGCGAGCTTGCAAGAAAAGCGCATCTCGCATTTCCCGTTGCTGCGCACGCTCTTCGTAAAACCTTACTCACTTGCGCATGCCGTTCATTCTTCTGCGCACGCTCCTTATGAAGCGCTACTCACATTCCGTGTCGCTGCCTACGTTCTCCTTAAAGCGCTTTTAGGTATCCACTATGCTGCGCACGTTCTACGCGAAGCGCTATTCTTATTTCACAACGCTGCGCACTCTCTGCATGATGCGCTACTCTTTACCTACCACGAGGGCCCAGTTCACGTGAAGCGCTACTGGCTTTTTACTATGCGTCACACCCCTGTATGAAGCGCTACTCACTTTCCACGACGCGGCACAGATTCTACATGAAGCACAAATCACTTCACACATCGCGGCGCACGCTCCACATTAAGCGCAACTGACATTCTACGACACAGCGCTCCCTGTACATGAAGCGCTACTGCTTTTCTACGACGCGCGATGAACACTCCATATGAAGTTCAAAAATTAATTCGCCAAAATTTGCTGCGTTTGACAGCTCTCCTATGTTACTAACATCTACGTTACCTAGTAAGCTCCAGATACGACGCACGATCAGATTCCTGACCAGCAAAAGGCGTCACAGATCCATGCGTAGAGCTGAGCCAGAATGAGCTATAAGAACCGATTTGCCCGAAAATTCGCCTGACGCTGTCAACGAGGCGATAATTAGGCTTTGACGGAGCATGATTTTTCTTGATGATGAGCGGTTGGTTAGCTGCTAACCGATGCCCTCACCCACCCCAACATGTGGTTAGCGTAACCGTGGCATAACCCAGTTCTCCTCCGGTTAATGAGTGTATGAATCGCAGGTAAATGCTCTTGGTCGACCGGTTTAGCTAACTTACCGGATGAAATGCAATGATGAATCATAACCTAGAATACCCAACAAGACAGAACAAATTCAAGTCCAAGCTCCCTTCATTTTCAGCGGCTGGTAAGCCATTTACCGGTGCTTTCAACTAACCGCTTCTTTCAACCGGTTAGTTAGCGTGTGGAAAACTGATAACGGTTGCGGTTAGCCGATAACGCTAACTTACCACCGAAAATGCTTTGATGAATCCGGCCTCTTATCTGTAACGTGACACACCGGTCGTTCTTCTGTTTTATAAGATCCTGAACTGGCCTCTGACTATCTTAATTTTTGTCATGATAAGGACAACCGCTGTTTGGAATTTACTAAACGTTTTCATGATCAACCGACCCTGCTACTTTTTATTGCCAAATGAAGTAGAATGATGTTTGTGTTTCATGGATGCAGATTTGATTAACTCTTATTTTCATCGTATATAAACCTCGATTTAGAAAAAGTTAGTGCATATAAACAGCTAAGCAGTTGAATTGAGTGGTGAAGGGTAGGGGACCTGAAGAAAGGAGTGGTGTACGCTCTCTTTTTAGACGCACATAGTGATTCTGAAGTAATGCGCTCTCTCTCTCTCTCTTGAGTCACACGTTTTCTGCGGCGTCCAACGCTTCCTTTTGGGTCTCACACACTTCCTACGGCGCGATCTCCCTCGGGTCTCACACATTTTATGCGGCGCCCCTAGCACTCCCACTTGGGTCCCGCACACTTTCTACGGCGACCGGCGCTCTCCGCACTTGGTTCCCGCACACTTTCTACGGCGGCCGGCGCACTCTCACTCGGGTTCCGCACACTTTCTACGGCGTCCGGCGCACTCTCACTCGGGTCCCGCACACTTTCTACGGCGTCCGGCGCACTCTCACTGGGGTCCCGCACACACTTTATACGGCGTCCTGCGCACTCCGACTTAGATCCCGCCCACTTTCTACAGCGACCGGCGCTCTCCGCACTTGGTTCCCGCACACTTTCTACGGCGGCCGGCGCACTCTCACTCGGGTCCCGCACACTTTCTACGGCGTCCGGCGCACTCTCACTCGGGTCCCGCACACTTTCTACGGCGTCCGGGGCCCTCCCACTTGGGTCCCCCACACCCTATACGGCGTCCTGCGCCCTCCCACCTGGGTCCCCCACACTTTCCCCGGCGGCCGGCGCACTCTCACTAGGGTTCCGCACACTTTCTACGGCGACCGGCGCACTCCCACTTGGGTCTCGCACACTTTATACGGCGTCCGGCGCACTCTCACTCGGGTCCCGCAAACTTTCTACGGAGTCCGGCGCACTCTCACTCGGGTCCCGCACACTTTCCACGGCGTTCGGCGCACTCTCACTCGGGTCCCGCACACTTTCTACGGCGTCCGGCGCACTCTCACTCGGGTCCCGCACACTTTCTACGGCGTGCGGCGCACTCTCACTCGGGTCCCGCACACTTTCTACGGCGTCCGGCGCACTCTCACTCGGGTCCCGCACACTTTCTACGGCGTCCGGCGCCCTCCACTTGGGTCCGCACACATTATACGACGTCCGGCGCACTCTCACTCGGGTCCCGCACACTTTCTACGGCGTCCGGCGCACTCTCACTCGGGTCCCGCACACTTTCTACGGCGTCCGGCGCCCTCCCACTTGGGTCCCGCACATATTATTCGGCGTCCTGCGCACTCTCACTCGGGTCCCGCACACTTTCTATGGCGTCCGGCACACTCTCACTCGGGTCCCGCACACTTTCTACGGCGTCCGGCGCACTCTCACTCGGGTCCCGCACACTTTCTACGGCGCCCTGCGCACTCCCACTTGGATCCCGCACACTTTCTATGGCGTGCGGCGCTCTCCCACTTGGATTTCGCACACGTTCTATGGCGTCCGGCGCACTCCCACTTGGGTCCCGCACACTTTCTACGGCGTTCGGCGCACTTCCACTTGGGTCGCGCATACTTTATACGGCGTCCTGCGCACTCTCACTCGGGTCCCGCACACTTTCTATGGCGTCCGGCACACTCTCACTCGGGTCCTGCACACTTTCTACGGCGTCCGGCGCACTCTCACTCGGGTCCCGCACACTTTATACGGCGTCCTGCGCACTCCCACGTGGATCCCGCACACTTTATACGGCGTCCTGCGCACTCCCACGTGGATCCCGCACACTTTCTACGACGTCCTGCGCATTCCCACGCGAAACCCGCCCACTTCCTACGGCGCCCTGCGCACTCCCACTTGGATCCCGCACACTTTCTACGGCGTCCGGCGCTCTACCACTTGGATCCCGCACACTTTCTATGGCGTGCGGCGCTCTCCCACTTAGATTTCGCACACGTTCTATGGCGTCCGGCGCACTCCCACTTGGGTCCCGCACACTTTCTACGGCGTTCGGCGCACTTCCACTTGGGTCGCGCATACTTTATACGGCGTCCTGCGCACTCTCACTCGGGTCCCGCACACTTTCTATGGCGTCCGGCACACTCTCACTCGGGTCCTGCACACTTTCTACGGCGTCCGGCGCACTCTCACTCGGGTCCCGCACACTTTCTACGGCGTCCTGCGCACTCCAACTTGAAACCCGCCCACTTCCTACGGCGCCCTGCGCACTCCCACTTGGATCCCGCACACTTTCTACGGCGTCCGGTGCTCTACCACTTGGATCCCGCACACTTTCTATAGCGTTCGGCGCTCTCCCACTTGGATCCCGCACATTTTCTCTGGCGTCCGGCGCTCTCCCACTTGGGTCCCGCACACATCCTACGGCGTCTGGCGCACTACAATTCGGGTCCCGTACTCTTCCTATGATGTACTGCGCATCACTTCTAAGGTCCTGCACCCTTACCCTGACGTCCTGCACACTTTCTGAGCCCATCCCCGTTAGGTTGCCCGCCTTGAAAGGCAAGCCGAATAAACGGTCAAACAACACACAGAGAAACGCACACATACATACATACGCACACACACACGCACACACAAATTTACCAAAATATATATAGTTGGATGAGATCATGGATATTATTCATATAATATCTTATCTCATGTGCTCATCGGGTGGTCGTCTTGTGGCGGCAAACAATGAGGAAGGTGGGTGGATCAGAGGGAAGGGCTAGACTTTGGTATTGGTAACCAACAACTTCGGTAGCCGCTCGAAAAATCGCGCCACTAGGATATGTGACCGGGCTGCTTAAAATTGACGCGGCGACGCGCATTTGCGTACATGATCATGTCTTCGACGAAGGTTTGCGTGTCCCTACAATAATTCTGTTAGGCAAACATAAATTTTTCCTTTTCCATAATCTCTTCAATACTTGTTTGCTTTCGATGTTAAAATTGTTTACAAGTGTACATTTTATGTCAAGATTAACTACACCGTGGAGTAGATGAGGGACGTGTGAATTTTCCTCTTTCCAAAAGGTTTTTCGTGTTCTCCGCTAATAACGGGCAGAATTAATCACATTGCAGGAGGGATAGAATAAGGTTAAACACAGTTTGGAGTAGCTCTGACATAACACAAGGCCAATTGTAATGTGTGATTCCTTCTGCAGAAAAAACATCTATAATCTTTTGTATCAAAAGGCCGCATTCGAAAGCAGATATATATTTGAAAAGTTTTTCATAGAGAAAAATGATTTTAAAAACAAAAAAAAAGAAATTTCTATAACACAGCTCACTTCAAACGACGCCCAAGACCTCGGAAGAACTTTTAGCGATGAGTAAGAGGAACAAAAATTGAGAATGTATATGAGATAGCAACCTTACCTTACCTTGATACCTTGATGATCTATCTTCATGGGCAGTCTTCTCGATGTGGACCACATTCGCTCCAGATTTTCCTGGATAGAGCAACAGTCATCCCATGCGGTTAACCCTTCTGCTTGAATGATTTACTGAATGTGCCAGCCCAGCGTGTCGCAGGTCGCACGAGGGTCCTCTTGATGTCTCGCGGATACCAGTACGAAATTCAGGTACTGCATCTGTCGTCGGACCGGCGTATTACGTGACCTGCCCATCTCGTGCTTTGTTGATTCGATATGAGACAGCACATCACGAATGCTAGACTTCTTTCGAATGTCCTGTCTGCTGAGTCCTTGTTGATACTGCTTTCGACGACTTGACTTCAGAAGATACCTCTCCAAACCTATTTGCGTAGCCCTCACTGATTGAGAGCCCACGTCTCTGTACCGTATCATGACGCTGGAAGCACAATGGAATCAAAGAGGTGAGCTCTCAGCTTATCGTCATGAATCTTATTGATCACTTCTCGGATAGCGCCCAAAGCTGCCCATGGTGCTCTTGGGACAGGGGCTCTCTACACACCAAGGGAGGAGTTGTCCCCTTTTTGCAGTTCGAAACGTCACGTTACTCAATACGAGCGAAGTGGTCCCGAGTGGAATTAGAGCCGCGAAAGGCGGGTCAACTCCTCCCTCGGTGTGTAGAGAGACCCTGTCCCGGTGCTCTTCGTCGCCGGTACGTCTCATTCGTTAGGTCGTTTGTCATGTTAACCTCTCGCTCGATATAGATGTAGCTATTTACTTTGAAATAACAACAAAAAAGAGAATGATGTTGATGCGGATCTCACGCGACCGCCACGCGGCCTGCTCTCCTCGGGCGGCGCGGCAGCACCTAGGCGGCCGCTTGCGGCGCCTTGGAAAAATTCGTGCAGAGAAACTATAAACGCCTCGCGGCTCCGCGAGGCGGCGCCGCTTGATCGATAGGACTGTATTGCATCTCGCCGCGCCGGAAGTATAAATGACCCCTCAGGCAGCGTTTAGAGTTTTCGCATGGCGACGCGATGAACCTCGCGCAAACGCGAATCGGCGGTTTGAGAGCATTCACTGCGAGTAATAATCATAAAAGGCAGAGCTCAGGAATATCAACCAAAACGGAATGGCGTGCCGTGGTTTGTGTGCGAAAAACTCTGTCATTATTCCGCACCATTGCATCGCTTATCCTCTGGTTCGGAGCCAAATTTACTCTGTCCTCGGTGATATGCCCTAGGAGCTCAAAAGTTTGTAAAAGGGGTGTGTCAAAGTGGCTCCCTAATGTGGGGGCCCCAGGGTGGAATCCCCTATATCTCGCCTATCAGGAGGAATTAGGAGCTCTCACTTGGCAGGTGCTATATAACTATTTATTTATTTATTTATTCTTTATTGCGCTTTAAAACAAAAACAATTATGTAACCAGGATAATAGTCATGTGGCAATAGGAAAGAAAAAAATGACAAGCCAACAACATGCCATAATATAATATACAATATCGGACTACTATGTACAGCAGCAAAGCCAGAAGTAGGAGTTTGTAGATCAGCTGGGAAGGGCAATGTGGCTTTATTGGCTACAGGAACTAAAATAAGTGAGACCTTCTCAGGCAATCGCAGGGGTCGGTGGCCGGTTAAAACGCCCCTTTCCCAACCGAATTGATCGAGTCTGGCTGATCGGCGGAGGTTTCGGCATGACTCATAACTGCCGAAGTTTTCGTGGTAATGTCCCATATGTGGCGGAGTTTTCGGGGCAACGTGTTGCAGAGTCCGCACTGTTTTTCTCTAACACTCTCTCGTGTAGAGCGCGGAAATGGCAGCCCAAATGTAAGCGCTGCACTGGAATGTGAGGTGTTTGTGCTTGTCACGGCTGACATTGGCCGAGATATCGACGCTCTAGCGGGCGTCGGTGGCAGGTTGGATCGCCAACCCTGCCCCTCAACCTGCCACCGACGCCCGCGACTGCGGGAACGGTGGGTGGTGGTCGGCAGGATGCGATCAGGCTAAACTTTTGGTGTAAATACGTGGGTGTGACCTCACTTTGAGTGGTCGGTGGGAGGTGATTAGGCAGAGCTCTCGGTGTGAGAGGGTCAACTGTGATGTGGCATTGTAGGGTCGGTGGGAGGTTGACACGTGGAGTTTTCGGCATGAATGGGGGAGCTTTCGGGCCTAGCCCGCCTCTTTTTTCGTTTCGAGCGGCAGCACGCTACCTGTTCAACTCCTCTCAACCGGCCACCGACCCCCGCGAGTGTGTGAGTTTATATGAGCGATTGTGACAAAGGACTGAAAAGAGAAAAAAAACTGATGATTTGATACGAAAATATACATGAATTTCAAGAAGGAAATAGGGCAACTTGAAAGAAAAAAAAACACGAACGGCTTGGACTTCTGAGTGATGCTAAAAAGAGGAAGGTGATCGAGCAAATGAATAAAAAAAATTGGGGAAATTGTTTTTTGTTGTTTTTATTTGGTTTTTGCAGTCGCGTTTTCACGACGCAGTAGGCACAAGCTGCCACGGAAAGAAGGATAAGAAACTTCATGAAAGAGGGGGGGGGGAGAGAATTTGCTTTTGATTAGAAAAATAGGAATTCAACGGCGTTCTTATTTTTTAATACGATGTAAAATTACTTCTTTTGAGCTTTTCCTCATTGCTCCTCACACCTAGTTAAAAAAAACTCTTAGTGTTCCACGAAAAAAGCGCTGCAAAAATTAATGAACAGTGGCGCGGCCTTGTATAATTCCTGTGATTCGAAAATGATCAGAAAAATTGCCATGCCAATGGCGGTCAATTCGAGCTGGCATTATGACGTTAGTATAACAACGGGTGATTGCGCGCCAATACTGGCCGTATAAAGAGCGCCTACTAGCCCCACTGATATGCTACTCTCTGTATTCGCCTACCGCCAACTACGACAGCAACGCTTCCGTGCCACAGCCACCAACTCACCGCTCCCTGCACCAATCAACGGCCGTCGGCAACCGTCTGTCCGCAGCTGCCCACAACGACGACGACGCCGGCGAACGACAGCCCACCCTGGCCGGAACGCTGCACCATTGTGGCGCAGTATTTTTTAATAAAAAGTTGTTGTGCTCGTGTAGTGTTGATATCTGGAAGAAAAATTAGGTGGCGAAAGTTGGGCAAGTTGTCATTGTTGCTCCAGGCCTACTGTCGAGCTAGCGTTTTGATGTGAAGTGTTAAAGGCAGTGTTCACGATGGAAATCGTTTTTCTGCTTTTCCGCCTATCTTGAAAACGGCTCCATTCTGATTCCAATGATGTCTCTGCAATCGTACAAGACCTTCTGGAAATGGAGTTATGGTCCCCTAAAGATTGAGCTAAGGAAACATGGTGGACGAGTTGTCCGAGGCTTGTAACTTCCGTCTTTTGCAGCCGATGTATGCGAGCTGACCTTAGTAGAGAGAGAACTTGAGAATGAAGGAAAGAACGGGGCTATTGATCGGAAATCATCGCTTATCTCACAATCTCGAGCATTCATTCATTCTAGCCCGTTTTTTACTGCGCTACCTTCATAGTTTTTCTGCTGTTTTCGATCTGAGCTTATTTCTGTAGTTTTTTCGATAAAGTTTTTCATTGTGACCACTCAGAAGGTCGGAAGGCTGTGCGCCTGGGAATTTCCGACCATGGGCGAGCGGCGGGGGCCATGTTTTGTCAGCGAAGAATAAAAAGGCGCGAGACGGGTCTCCAAACTTTGCTTGCCTGGTCCTGTAGGTATGTAATACGAAGGGCCTTGCGCCCGGGAGCAATGGAGTCCTTTAGGATGGTCATCCTACTTCTACAGTTCTCGTACGTTTTTCCATCGTTTTTATATCTCCCTCGCACTTGATGGGTACATGGTGCATAAAACTTTATAACTATTACACTTGATGGGTGCCATGTAAAATAAAGGACACTATGCGTGCGCCATTTCGCGCCCAAATTCTCTGAAATTTCTGATTTTCTGTTTATATATATATATATATATATATATATATATATATATATATATATATATATATATATATATATATATATATATATATATATATATATATATATATATATATATATATATATATATATATATATATATATATATATATATATATATATATATATATATATATATATATATATATATATATATATATATATATATATATATATATATATATATATACGCAATTGACGCAAATGCGAAGATGGGACTTGATCAGGAATCCGAAGTACTCGGTAAATGGTTCTACCCAGTGGAGCAAACATCGGACAATGGCTACCGCCTTGTCGACTTTTGTGAACGCAGTGGTCTGATTATTGCATCGACATTCAAGAGGAATCATCGCCGCCATCAGCTTACGTGGCAGGGACCAACCCGGCTATCTCCAGAAGAGCAGCGGAAGCGGAAGATGACAACTTTGAAACTACAGCTTGACTATGTCCTGACGAGGAATATTCCAGTATCGGACATTCGAAGATCTAGAGCTGTGTGGGATGTCGCATTCGATTCGGATCACCGTCCTGTTCTGTTGAACTTCACTGCGAGGATTCATAAGAGGAAGCGAGGGGCTCAGCCTCTCCAGAGGATTGACATGACAAGTCTCAGAGATGAAGAGTGCAGAAGGAATTTCCGACAACGCGTTTCTATTCACATCGGAGTACGGACTAAGAAGAAACTTTGCGACGCGGATTTTTTTTTGTCAAGTGCATCCAGGACGCTTCGGAAAGAGGCACTCCCGGTTGTACAGCCTAAGAAGAAGTTCGCCTACGTCTCAGAAGAAACAACATCTACCTACAACAGAGTATGTGCTCTCCGAACTGCAGGAAACTTCGATGAGGAGAAGCGTCTGAGGAGGAAGTTGCGTCGGCAGCTTCAAAGTGACCGCGAACGAGAGTGGACGTGTAGAGCTAAGGAGTTCGAGAAGGCTTGGGAGGAGAAGAATCCGAAGAAAGCCTACACGTTGCTGCGACAGTATAGCGGGAAGATGAAGAGATGTTCTCCTGTCTTGAACACTACCAATGGAGTTGCAGTTGGTGATGCGACGCTGCCAATATGGAAGGATTACTTCAGTTCACTACTGAATCGTCCAGCGCCATCAGTACCTGAGCTCCCGCATGTTCAGAGAGCACATTACGATGTCAGTGAGGAACCGCCGACTGAGTCTGAAGTTTTGGATTGTGTCCGGAAAATGAAGAATGGAAAGGCAGGTGGAGATGACAACATCACTGCTGAAATGCTGAAAGCTCTTCCTCCGTCTGGGATTCGTGAAATGACCAACACCATCCGTGCCATATGGATGAGCGAAAGGATACCCGATTCGTGGAGACATGCGATCATCGTACCTCTTCACAAGAAGCTATCCGTCACGGATCCTAAGAACTACAGAGGAATCTCTCTACTTCGTGTCATGTACAAGGTTTTAGAACGTATCATTCTCGAGCGACTTATCAAACATCGTGAAGGAACGACCAGATATGAGCAAGCCGGTTTTCGACCTGGAAGATCGACCATCGACCAAGTGTTCGTCGTGAGAAGAGTAATTGAATCGTGGCAGCGGTTTTCGAAGCCATTACAGCTATGTTTTTTTGGACTTTGAAGCCGCGTTCGACTCTCCTCATCGTGATCGATTGCTCAATGCTCTGCGAGCAGATGGAGTCCCGGAAAAGTATGTTCGGTTAATCGAGGACATGAACAAAGGAACAACAGCAGCAATTCTTACACTTGTCGGGTTTACGTTAGCTTTTGAGGTGAAAAAAAGGAGTAAGGCAAGGAGCCGTTGCAGGACCTTTTCTTTCAACTTCGCCGTTAATGACATCATGCATAGAGTTGCAGAACAGTTTCCTTCGGATGTGAACCTAACACCATCAGGACGCTCCCTTTTCGACCTGGAGTACGCCGACGACATTGTGTTATTCGCTGAAAACAACGCAAAACTGCAAAGGATTGTGAACCTCGTTTCGAAGTATGCCGCAGCCTATGGACTTCGTCTTCGTCCCGACAAATGCAAGCAGATGTGGGTCTCTCAGAGGCCTTCAACTGGAGTTTGTGTGGACGGACAACGTATCGAACTGGTGGACGATTTCTGTTATTTTGGGCTGTTTGCTGAAGAACGATGGTAGTTATGCAGCGGATATTCGACAACGATGTGCGGAAAAGCTACGTCTGCATTCAATTCTCTAACCAAGTGTTTGTGGTCTACCACCATCGCGAAGGAAGTCAAGTTGCGCGTCTACCTATCCGCCATTCGCCCTATCATGATGTACGGATCGGAGACGTGGGCAGCACCGAAAACGCAGATGGAAAGGTTGGATTGCACGGAGAGGAAGCTTTTAGGCGTTTGCTTGGATATTTCTGGCCGCGTGTATGCCATAACGAAGACCTTTACAAGGAAATCGACGCAGTACATCAACGCTTGACACGAGGGAGGTGCCAGCATCTCCTAACGCCATCTCAAGCAGCAATGGAAAGTCGACTTCGACTGCTCGGGCATATACTAAGAAGAACGCCGGATCGTCTCGTACAACACGCTTTAAAAATGCTTCCAAATCCTGTCTGGAAACGGCCACCTGGGCGTAGGCGAAAGTTCTGGACGGATGTGGTTAAAGAGGATTTAAAGTCACTCGGCATCGAAAGACAGTTCAGGCGCGATGTTTCGTTTCGCAGGAAATGGAATAGTGACAGCTGGATGGAATGTGTTCAAATTGTGGCTGAAGACCGTGAAAATGGACACGGCTGACTACTAGGACGGCACACCTCGGTGAAGATGCGGAATGACCGCGTCAGGCGAAAGCCAACCGATTAAGTCAAGTAAGTATATATATATATATATCCTATATATAAAGAATGGAAAGAAACACGCTTCAAAAATACGTAGTTATCAAAAGTGTGCGGATGCGCTGCGTCAGACGGAGGGTAATTATGAGGGAGTGAGGTGAGTGGAGAGGGCGCGGACGGCGAGAGCAGCTCAGCATGTGGCTTCTGGACTGTGCGGCGCTGTTCCGCACAGTCATCATCTCAGCTGATCGCTGGGATTTTATTTTGATTTTCTTCGCTCTTCTGTCTTTTTTTTTGTTTTATGTTGTTGCCTGTGGTTTCCGACTTCGGTTTTGCATTAGTGTTTGTGTAAATTAGTATTAGTTTCGCAGTTCTGCTGACGGAAAAAAGGTTTTGACTCCATTACTGCTCCAAAAAATTAGTGATTTAGCAACTATTTCCGTATTCGTATGTTTAGAATTTTATTCCGACAGTAAACTATTTTTAAACTGAAAATTATTGATTTGGCGATGAGTATAAGGTTTTCATTTTTTTTCATAGGCGAAATTAGATTTTGTTAACTGTTTAAAATTTTTTTAATTGTCTCAACTCTTGTTTTTTTTTCATCAAATGGAAAAAAACTTAATTAAACAGTTAGCGAAAGCTAATTTCATCTTCTAAAAAATTTGAAAATCCTATGATGATAATAGTAAAATCAATATTTTCAGTGTGAAAAAAAGTTGACTACGGAATTGAAAAAATATAACTCGAGAATGCGGAAATATTTGTTCAGTTAATAATTTGAATTCTTTAGTCAACTTTTTGTAGTGTAGCGAAACCACAGTAATTTTTTTCTGCAAGAAAAGACTGAATTCGCAAAATCATGAAATCCGCTAAAGATCAATAATTACCATACTTGGGCAAACCGATGAAATTTTTCGAATTTCCAATTTTCGAATACATTCAAAAATCTTTTTTTCAAATTTAAAGTTTCGAATGTTATTCTAGAACCAAAATTTTCGAATTTTGAATGATTCGAAATTCGAAAAAATCATTAGCATAATTTTCGAATAACACAATTTGGTCCGAAGTTTTATAATTACGATGGCTCAAGGATCCTGTCTTGTTTGGCAGGTTTGGTGGTTTACCCCAAAGCTCATGGCCTCGCCAGACGAAGGGCCGACTTCGCCGACCCCTTCCATTATGAGAAGTATTCGTTTGGCTTCGCCAAACGCAGGGCCAGCTTCGCCTACCCCCTTCCATCATGAGCAGTGTTCGTTTGGATTCGCCAGAACGAAGGGCCAGCTCGCTGACCCCTTTTCATCATGGGCAGAAACGAAGGGTTGGCTTCGCCGACCCCTCCATCATGAGCAGTGTTCATTTGGCTTCGCCAAACGCAGGGCCCGCTTCGCTGACTCTTCCATCATGTGCAGTGTTCGTTTGGCTTCGCCAAACGAGCGCCAATTTGCCGACCCCTTCCATCATGGGCAGAAACGAAGGGTTGGCTTCGCCGACCCCCTCCATCATGGAGCAGTATTCGTTTGGCTTCGCCAAACGTAGGGCCCTTCGCTGACCTCCTTCCTTCATGTGCAGTGTTGGTTTGGCTTCGCCAAACGCAGGGCCAGCTTCGCCTACCCCCTTCCATCATGAGCAGTATTCGTTTGGTTTTCTTTGTTTGGCGAAGCCAAACGAATACTGCTTATGATGGAAGGGGGTCGGCGAAGTCGGTCCTTCGTTTGGCGAAGCCAAACGAACACTGCATATGATGGAAGGGGGTCGGCGAAGTCGACCCTTCGTTTGACGAAGCCAAACAAATACTGCACATGATGGAAGGGGGTCGGCGAAGCCGACCCTTCGTTTGGCGAAGCCAAACGAAGACTGCTCATGATGGGAGGGGGTTGGCGAAGCTGGCCCTGCGTTTGGCGAAGTCAAACGAACACTGCACATGATGGAAGGGGTCGGCGAAGTTGGCCTTCGTTTGGCGAAGCCAAACAAAGACTGCTCATGATGGGAGGGGGTTGGCGAAGCTGGCCCTGCGTTTGGCGAAGTCAAACGAACACTGCATATGATGGAAGGGGGTCGGCGAAGTCGACCCTTCGTTTGACGAAGTCAAACGAATACTGCACATGATGGAAGGGGGTCGGCGAAGCCGGCCCTTCGTTTGGCGAAGCCAAACGAAGACTGCTCGTGGTGGAAGGGGGTCGGCGAAGCCGGCCTTGCGTTTGGCGAAGCCAAACGAACACTGCTCATGATGGAGGGGGGTCGGCGAAGCCGACCCTTCGTTTGGCGAAGTCAAACGAATACTGCTCATGATGGGAGGGGGTTGGCGAAGCTGGCTCTGCGTTTGGCGAAGTCAAACGAACACTGCACATGATGGAAGGGGGTCGGCGAAGCCGGCCCTTCCTTTGGCGAAGCCAAACGAAGACTGCTCATGATGGGAGGGGGTTGGCGAAGCTGGCCCTGCGTTTGGCGAAGTCAAACGAACACTGCACATGATGGAAGGGGGTCGGCGAAGCCGGCCCTTTGTTTGGCGAAGCCAAACGAAGACTGCACATGATGGGAGGGGGTTGGCGAAGCTGGCCCTGCGTTTGGCGAAGTCAAACGAACACTGCATATGATGGAAGGGGGTCGGCGAAGTCGACCCTTCGTTTGGCGAAGCCAAACAAATACTGCTTATGATGGAAGGGGGTCGGCGAAGTCGGTCCTTCGTTTGGCGAAGCCAAACGAACACTGCACATGATGGAAGGGGGTCGGCGAAGCCGACCCTTCGTTTGGCGAAGCCAAACTAATACTGCTCATGATGGGAGGGGGTTGGCGAAGCCGGCCCTTCGTTTGGCGAAGCCAAACGAAGACTGCACATGATGGGAGGGGGTTGGCGAAGCTGGCCCTGCGTTTGGCGAAGTCAAACGAACACTGCACATGATGGAAGGGGGTCGGCGAAGCCGGCCCTTCGTTTGGCGAAGCCAAACGAAGACTGCTCATGATGGGAGGGGGTTGGCGAAGCTGGCCCTGCGTTTGGCGAAGTCAAACGAACACTGCATATGATGGAAGGGGGTCGGCGAAGTCGACCCTTCGTTTGACGAAGTCAAACGAATACTGCACATGATGGAAGGGGGTCGGCGAAGCCGGCCCTTCGTTTGGCGAAGCCAAACGAAGATTGCTCATGATGGGAGGGGGTTGGCGAAGCTGGCCCTGCGTTTGGCGAAGTCAAACGAATACTGCACATGATGGAAGGGGGTCGGCGAAGCCGGCCCTTCGTTTGGCGAAGCAAAACGAAGATTGCTCATGATGGGAGGGGGTAGGCGAAGCTGGCTCTGCGTTTGGCGAAGTCAAACGAACACTGCTCATGATGGGAGGGGGTTGGCGAAGCTGGCCCTTCGTTTGGCGAAGCCAAACGAAGATTGCTCATGATGGGAGGGGGTTGGTGAAGCTGGCCCTGCGTTTGGCGAAGCCAAACGAACACTGCTCATGATGGAGGGGGGTCGGCGAAGCCGGCCCTTCGTTTGGCGAAGCCAAACGAATACTGCTCATGATGGTAGGGGGTTGGCGAAGCTGGCCCTGCGTTTGGCGAAGTCAAACGAACACTGCACATGATGGAAGGGGGTCGGCGAAGCCGGCCCTTCTTTTGGCGAAGCCAAACGAATACTGCTTATGATGGAAGGGGGTCGGCGAAGTCGGTCCTTCGTTTGTCGGAGCCAAACGAACACTGCACATGATGGAAGGGGGTCGGCGAAGCCGACCCTTCGTTTGGCGAAGCCAAACTAATACTGCTCATGATGGGAGGGGGTTGGCGAAGCCGGCCCTTCGTTTGGCGAAGCTAAACGAAGACTGCACATGATGGGAGGGGGTTGGCGAAGCTGGCCCTGCGTTTGGCGAAGTCAAACGAAGACTGCTCATGATGGGAGGGGGTTGGCGAAGCTGGCCCTGCGTTTGGCGAAGTCAAACGAACACTGCACATGATGGGAGGGGGTTGGCGAAGCTGGCCCTGCGTTTGGCGAAGCCAAACGAACACTGCTCATGATGGAGGGGGGTCGGCGAAGCCGGCCCTTCTTTTGGCGAAGCCAAACGAATACTGCTTATGATGGAAGGGGGTCGGCGAAGTCGGTCCTTCGTTTGGCGGAGCCAAACGAACACTGCACATGATGGAAGGGGGTCGGCAAAGCCGACCCTTCGTTTGGCGAAGCCAAACTAATACTGCTCATGATGGGAGGGGGTTGGCGAAGCTGGCCCTGCGTTTGGCGAAGTCAAACGAACACTGCACATGATGGAAGGGGATCGTCGAAGCCGGCCCTTCGTTTGGCGAAGTCAAACGAACACTGCACATGATGGAAGGGGATCGGCGAAGCCGGCCCTTCGTTTGGCGAAGCCAAACGAAGACTGCACATGATGGGAGGGGGTTGGCGAAGCTGGCCCTGCGTTTGGCGTAGTCAAACGAACACTGCACATGATGGAAGGGGATCGGCGAAGCCGGCCCTTCGTTTGGCGAAGCCAAACGAAGACTGCACATGATGGGAGGGGGTTGGCGAAGCTGGCCCTGCGTTTGGCGAAGTCAAACGAACACTGCACATGATGGGAGGGGGTTGGCGAAGCTGGCCCTGCGTTTGGCGAAGTCAAACGAATACTGCACATGATGGAAGGGGGTCGGCGAAGCCGGCCCTTCGTTTGGCGAAGCCAAACAAAGATTGCTCATGATGGGAGGGGGTTGGCGAAGCTGGCCCTGCGTTTGGCGAAGTCAAACGAACACTGCTCATGATGGGAGGGGGTTGGCGAAGCTGGCCCTTCGTTTGGCGAAGCCAAACGAAGATTGCTCATGATGGGAGGGGGTTGGTGAAGCTGGCCCTGCGTTTGGCGAAGCCAAACGAACACTGCTCATGATGGAGGGGGGTCGGCGAAGCCGGCCCTTCGTTTGGCGAAGCCAAACGAATACTGCTCATGATGGTAGGGGGTTGGCGAAGCTGGCCCTGCGTTTGGCGAAGTCAAACGAACTCTGCACATGATGGAAGGGGGTCGGCGAAGCCGGCCCTTCTTTTGGCGAAGCCAAACGAATACTGCTTATGATGGAAGGGGGTCGGCGAAGTCGGTCCTTCGTTTGACGGAGCCAAACGAACACTGCACATGATGGAAGGGGGTCGGCGAAGCCGACCCTTCGTTTGGCGAAGCCAAACTAATACTGCTCATGATGGGAGGGGGTTGGCGAAGCCGGCCCTTCGTTTGGCGAAGCTAAACGAAGACTGCACATGATGGGAGGGGGTTGGCGAAGCTGGCTCTGCGTTTGGCGAAGTCAAACGAACACTGCACATGATGGGAGGGGGTCGGCGAAGCTGGCTCTGCGTTTGGCGAAGCCAAACGAACACTGCTCATGATGGAAGGGGGTCGGCGAAGCTGGCCCTGCGTTTGGCGAAGTCAAACGAACACTTCTCATGATGGGAGGGGGTTGGCGAAGCTGGCCCTTCGTTTGGCGAAGCCAAACGAAGATCTGTAAAAAAGGGGTCTCCCAAGCAGAAGTGGTTTGGTTAGCGTTACAAATGCTTCAACAAAAAGGGAACAATAGGAAAGCGGAAAGAGGAGAGTCTACAAAAAATGAACAATTTCCTCCAAGAACTCTTTTCTTTTTCGAAACTTCCAAACAGCGGAAACAAACCGTTGTGGTTCTCTATGAGGAAGCGCTTTTGGCTCCATAAAGGACTTTGATTATGTGAGTGCCGATAAAATATGTATATATGCATGTAAACCTAATAGCTATCATTAAAAGGGGAGATGATGTTAAATTGTTTTAGGGAACCAGTCAATTCTTCCTCGTAAAATACCACAACGGTTTGTTTCCGCTGTTTGGAAGTTTCGAAAAAGAAAAGAGTTCTTGGAGGATATTGTTCATTTTTTGTAGACTCTCCTCTTTCCGCTTTCCTATTGTTCCCTTTTTGTTGAAGCATTTGTAACGCTAACCAAACCACTTCTGCTTGGGAGACCCCTTTTTTACAGAATTGTTCACTTTTTCTTGATATTACGCTGTAATATCCCATGCAAGAATTTCGAACAAAGACCTCTTCATCTCCCCACTGGATCAGTCCTCTTTCTGTGGTCACAAGGATCAATGAACCAAACTGTTGTAAAACTATCTCAGAAAAATCACTCGATGTGAAAAGCGCGCCCATGCCGATCACTTTTTCCGCAGGGCTACCGTAACCATTCTTGAACAAAACATGATAACGAATGTAATCACACGCTCATAACATGCGGGGTATAAAAGAGCGGAGGAGCGGTATGCATTCATTCACACACCGCTCTCCTCGAGAAGCCACTGGGGAGTGGCTGAGGAGGTCGAAATTGTGCAAACATGTTTGTTGGCTATTAGGATGTGCTCATAACCATGCTGACACTTGGAAAAAATTTTAAGGAGGGTTACGGTAGCCCTGCGGAAAAAATGATCGGCATGAGCGTGCTTGTCTCGATGTGGCTGACAAGACCGATGTTCACATGATATTAGCTAAGAAATGAATGATATCCATGATATCGTTCCACATAATTCATTCATATTGATCGCGTCAGCCACATCTGGCTACACCGGGTGTTATTTGCACCTTCCATGTTTTTCATACGTATCGAACGGGTCGGCCACTGTGATTTTCTCAACCAACTCTGACAGGGACCTTAGGCCCCGGTTATTGTTGGTCGCCCAGACGTAGCCAGCCCGGTCGATAATCATGAAAGCCTGCTGGCCTACAGCCGGATGCAGAATCTGCCTGCAGTTCTTCGCTTTCAAATGAAACTAACTTAAAACCGGGACAGTCAGAAACTACCTTCCATTCCATCTGGACACTTTCACATCAGTGGAACAAAGCAGTTTTACATACTCATAATTTCGCTTCCGTTGCCCCATTCGTTCGCAGAACAGCCGCTTCGATTCCATGAATCTGATATGAAAAAGCTCTGCTGAGCTGCGAATGGAGATAGTTCTAACAATTTGTTTTTGAATTTGGATGCTAATAAGCAAGCATATACCATTTATTGCAGAAAAAATCAGTAGGCTGGTGAAGGAGGAAGAGGGAGCACTCAAAATGGGGTTGTGTGAATGACCTTACGAAACTGAAAAGCAGCCTGGCAACATGACCTGACATGACTCACATAACATCTCAAACTTTCTGCTTGCTATGCTTGTCATCCTTACACTTTTACAGAAGTTTTGCAAGGTGTTCTCTCTTGCGCGAATTCCGGGGCATAATTTCTCGGATGGCTAGCATCGAGTCTGGGCTCCTGCTCACTCTACGGGGTGGTCTTCACAACTTTTCGGATGAGCAGCAACGGGTCCCGAACACCTGCCCACTATCCGGGTTTCCACGACGTCCCGATGACTTCATCAGAAGCTCGAAGCACTTTTCACGACGTCCCGATGACGTCATCAGAAGCCCGAAGCACTTTTGGGACTATCCTAGACGGGGAAGGGGTCACCCACGATTTTCCCATGAAAATGAATGGAAAACCTGATAAAAGATGTTTGATGCTGCTATCAATCATTGTTGTTGATGAAGTTCTGTAGGAATAATTCGATTGATAGCGTTATAGATCGGTGGTTCATTCCATTTCTGACTTGAATCTTGAGTGCCCCCCCCCGTCTAGGATAGTCCCGCACTTCTCATGATGTCCCGATGACGTCATCAGAAGCCCGAAGCACTCTTGGGACTATCCTAGACGGGGGGGGGCACCCACGACTTTCTCATGAAAATGAATGGAAACCTTGATAAAATGTGCTTGATGCTGCTATCAGTCATTGTTGTTGATGAAGTTGTGTAGAAATACTTTGATTGATAGCGTTATAGATCGGTGGTTCATTCCATTTCTGACTTGAATCTTGAGTGCCCCCCCCCGTCTGGGGTAGGCCCGCACTTTTCACGACGTCCCAATGACGTCATCAGAAACTCGAGGTACCTTTTACGACGTCCCGATGACGTCATCAGAAGCCCGAAGCACTTTTCACGACGTCCCGATGACGTCATCAGAAGCCAGAAGCACTTTTCACGACGTCCCGATGACGTCATCAGAAGCCAGATGCACTTTTCATGACGTCCCGCTGACGTCATCAGAAGCCAGATGCACTTTTCCTGACGTCCCGATGACGTCATCAGAAGCCAGATGCACTTTTCATGACGTCCCGATGACGTCATCAGAAGCCAGATGCACTTTTCATGACGTCCCGATGACGTCATCAGAAGCCAGATGCACTTTTCATGACGTCCCGATGACGTCATCAGAAGCCGGATGCACTTTTCATGACGTCCCGATGACGTCATCAGAAGCCAGAAGCACTTTTCATGACGTCCCGATGACGTCATCAGAAGCCAGATGCACTTTTCATGACGTCCCGATGACGTCATCAGAAGCCAGATGCACTTTTCATAACGTCCCGATGACGTCATCAGAAGCCAGATGCACTTTTCATGACGTCCCGATGACGTCATCAGAAGCCAGATGCACTTTTCATGACGTCCCGATGACGTCATCAGAAGCCAGATGCACTTTTCATGACGTCCCGATGACGTCATCAGAAGCCAGATGCACTTTTCATGACGTCCCGATGACGTCATCAGAAGCCAGATGCACTTTTCCTGACGTCCCGATGACGTCATCAGAAGCCAGATGCACTTTTCCTGACGTCCCGATGACGTCATCAGAAGCCAGATGCACTTTTCCCTTTCGTCCCGATGACGTCATCAGAAGCCAGATGCACTTTTCACGACGTCCCGATGACGTCATCAGAAGCCAGAAGAACTTTTCACGACGTCCCGATGACGTCATCAGAAGCCAGAAGCACTTTTCACGACGTCCCGATGACGTCATCAGAAGCCAGATGCACTTTTCATGACGTCCCGATGACGTCATCAGAAGCCAGATGCACTTTTCATGACGTCCCGATGACGTCATCAGAAGCCAGATGCACTTTTCCTGACGTCCCGATGACGTCATCAGAAGCCAGATGCACTTTTCATGACGTCCCGATGACGTCATCAGAAGCCAGATGCACTTTTCAAGACGTCCCGATGACGTCATCAGAAGCCAGAAGAACTTTTCCTGACGTCCCGATAACGTCATCAGAAGCCAGATGCACTTTTCACGACGTCCCGATGACGTCATCAGAAGCCAGAAGAACTTTTCACGACGTCCCGATGACGTCATCAGAAGCCAGAAGCACTTTTCACGACGTCCCGATGACGTCATCAGAAGCCAGATGCACTTTTCATGACGTCCCGATGACGTCATCAGAAGCCAGATGCACTTTTCCTGACGTCCCGATGACGTCATCAGAAGCCAGATGCACTTTTCATGACGTCCCGATGACGTCATCAGAAGCCAGATGCACTTTTCATGACGTCCCGATGACGTCATCAGAAGCCAGATGCACTTTTCATGACGTCCCGATGACGTCACCAGAAGCCAGATGCACTTTTCATGACGTCCCGATGACGTCATCAGAAGCCAGATGCACTTTTCATGACGTCCCGATGACGTCATCAGAAGCCAGATGCACTTTTCCTGACGTCCCGATGACGTCATCAGAAGCCAGATGCACTTTTCCTGACGTCCCGATGACGTCATCAGAAGCCAGATGCACTTTTCATGACGTCCCGATGACGTCATCAGAAGCCAGATGCACTTTCATGACGTCCCGATGACGTCATCAGAAGCCAGATGCACTTTTCATGACGTCCCGATGACGTCATCAGAAGCCAGATGCACTTTTCCTGACGTCCCGATGACGTCATCAGAAGCCAGATGCACTTTTCATGACGTCCCGATGACGTCATCAGAAGCCAGGTGCACTTTTCATGACGTCCCGATGACGTCATCAGAAGCCAGATGCACTTTTCAAGACGTCCCGATGACGTCATCAGAAGCCAGAAGAACTTTTCACGACGTCCCGATGACGTCATCAGAAGCCAGAAGCACTTTTCACGACGTCCCGATGACGTCATCAGAAGCCAGATGCACTTTCGCGACGTCCCGATGACGTCATCAGAAGCCAGATGCACTTTTCCTGACGTCCCGATGACGTCATCAAACCAGATGCACTTTTCATAACGTCCCGATGCCGTCACCAGAAGCCAGATGCCCTTTTCATGACGTCCCGATGACGTCATCAGAAGCCAGATGCACTTTTCATGACGTCCCGATGACGTCATCAGAAGCCAGATGCACTTTTCATGACGTCCCGATGACGTCATCAGAAGCCAGATGCACTTTTCATGACGTCCCGATGACGTCATCAGAAGCCAGATGCACTTTCATGACGTCCGATGACGTCATCAGAAGCCAGATGCACTTTTCATGACGTCCCGATGACGTCATCAGAAGCCAGATGCACTTTTCATGACGTCCCGATGACGTCATCAGAAGCCAGATGCACTTTTCGCTGACGTCCCGATGACGTCATCAGAAGCCGGATGCACTTTTCATGACGTCCCGATGACGTCATCAGAAGCCAGATGCACTTTTCATGACGTCCCGATGACGTCATCAGAAGCCAGATGCACTTTTCATGACGTCCCGATGACGTCATCAGAAGCCAGATGCACTTTCGCGACGTCCCGATGACGTCATCAGAAGCCAGATGCACTTTCCTGACGTCCCGATGACGTCATCAGAAGCCAGATGCACTTTTCATGACGTCCCGATGACGTCATCAGAAGCCAGATGCACTTTCATGACGTCCCGATGACGTCATCAGAAGCCAGATGCACTTTTCATGACGTCCCGATGACGTCATCAGAAGCCAGATGCACTTTCATGACGTCCCGATGACGTCATCAGAAGCCAGATGCACTTTTCATGACGTCCCGATGACGTCATCAGAAGCCAGATGCACTTTTCATGACGTCCCGATGACGTCATCAGAAGCCAGATGCACTTTTCCTGACGTCCCGATGACGTCATCAGAAGCCAGATGCACTTTTCATGACGTCCCGATGACGTCATCAGAAGCCAGATGCACTTTTCATGACGTCCCGATGACGTCATCAGAAGCCAGATGCACTTTTCATGACGTCCCGATGACGTCATCAGAAGCCAGATGCACTTTTCATGACGTCCCGATGACGTCATCAGAAGCCAGATGCACTTTTCATGACGTCCCGATGACGTCATCAGAAGCCAGATGCACTTTCATGACGTCCCGATGACGTCATCAGAAATGAATGCACTTTTCATGACGTCCCGATGACGTCATCAGAAATAGATGCACTTTTCATGACGTCCCGATGACGTCATCAAAGCCAGATGCACTTTCATGACGTCGATGACGTCATCAGAAGCCGGATGCACTTTTCATGACGTCCCGATGACGTCATCAGAAGCCAGATGCACTTTTCATGACGTCCCGATGACGTCATCAGAAGCCAGATGCACTTTTCATGACGTCCCGATGACGTCATCAGAAGCCAGATGCACTTTCACCAGCCTGCGTCCCCCCCAACTTACCTGCCTGAAATTGACCGCCTGTGACCATTGGCAGTGAATACTAGCAGTGAAGAATGAAAAGCGTGACGGCCTACGGCCTACGGCCCACGGCTCACGGCCTACGGCGCACACCATCAATCTTTCCTAAGCTTTCGGCCTCACAACTTTGTTATTTGTGAACCGATTCGGCTCAAATTTTGAGAGCTGGTGTCTTTTGGACCCCTTCACTTATATCCAGAAGGGAATCTGCCGAAAATTTGTTTAAATGGTTTTATAAACTACTTTATAAAATTAGAAGTGATCACAAGGTCTAGGCAAAACCAAACCTCTCTAGCCGCTTCGCGGCTGGAGCGATTGCTCATGATGGGAGGGGGTTGGTGAAGCTGGCCCTGCGTTTGGCGAAGCCAAACGAACACTGCTCATGATGGAGGGGGGTCGGCGAAGCCGGCCCTTCTTTTGGCGAAGCCAAACGAATACTGCTTATGATGGAAGGGGGTCGGCGAAGTCGGTCCTTCGTTTGGCGGAGCCAAACGAACACTGCACATGATGGAAGGGAGTTGGCAAAGCTGGCCCTGCGTTTGGCGAAGTCAAACGAACACCGCACATGATGGAAGGGGGTCGGCGAAGCCGGCCCTTCGTTTGGCGAAGCCAAACGAAGACTGCACATGATGGGAGGGGGTTGGCGAAGCTGGCCCTGCGTTTGGCGAAGTCAAACGAACACTGCACATGATGGAAGGGGGTCGGCGAAGCCGGCCCTTCGTTTGGCGAAGCCAAACGAAGACTGCTCATGATGGGAGGGGGTTGGCGAAGCTGGCCCTGCGTTTGGCGAAGTCAAACGAACACTGCTCATGATGGGAGGGGGTTGGCGAAGCTGGCCCTTCGTTTGGCGAAGCCAAACGAAGATTGCTTATGATGGGAGGGGGTTGGTGAAGCTGGCCCTGCGTTTGGCGAAGCCAAACGAACACTGCTCATGATGGAGGGGGGTCGGCGAAGCCGGCCCTTCTTTTGGCGAAGCCAAACGAATACTGCTTATGATGGAAGGGGGTCGGCGAAGTCGGTCCTTCGTTTGGCGGAGCCAAACGAACACTGCACATGATGGAAGGGGGTCGGCGAAGCCGGCCCTTCGTTTGGCGAAGCCAAACGAACACTGCTCATGATGGGAGGGGGTCGGCGAAGCTGGCTCTGCGTTTGGCGAAGCCAAACAAAGATTGCTTATGATGGGAGGGGGTTGGTGAAGCTGGCCCTGCGTTTGGCGAAGCCAAACGAACACTGTTCATGATGGAGGGGGGTCGGCGAAGCCGGCGCTTCTTTTGGCGAAGCCAAACGAATACTGCTTATGATGGAAGGGGGTCGGCGAAGTCGGTCCTTCGTTTGGCGGAGCCAAACGAACACTGCACATGATGGAAGGGGGTCGGCGAAGCCGGCCCTTCGTTTGGCGAAGCCAAACGAACACTGCTCATGATGGGAGGGGGTCGGCGAAGCTGGCTCTGCGTTTGGCGAAGCCAAACGAACACTGCTCATGATGGAAGGGAGTCGGCGAAGCTGGCCCTGCGTTTGGCGAAGTCAAACGAACACTGCTCATGATGGGAGGGGGTTGGCGAAGCTGGCCCTTCGTTTGGCGAAGCCAAACGAAGATTGCTCATGATGGGAGGGGGTTGGTGAAGCTGGCCCTGCGTTTGGCGAAGCCAAACGAACACTGCTCATGATGGAGGGGGGTCGGCGAAGCCGGCCCTTCTTTTGGCGAAGCCAAACGAATACTGCTTATGATGGAAGGGGGTCGGCGAAGTCGGTCCTTCGTTTGGCGGAGCCAAACGAACACTGCACATGATGGAAGGGGGTCGGCGAAGCCGACCCTTCGTTTGGCGAAGCCAAACTAATACTGCTCATGATGGGAGGGGGTTGGCGAAGCTGGCCCTGCGTTTGGCGAAGTCAAACGAACACTGCACATGATGGGAGAGGGTTGGCGAAGCTGGCCCTGCGTTTGGCGAAGTCAAACGAACACTGCACATGATGGAAGGGGGTCGGCGAAGCCGGCCCTTCGTTTGGCGAAGCCAAACGAAGACTGCTCATGATGGGAGGGGGTTGGCGAAGCTGGCCCTGCGTTTGGCGAAGTCAAACGAACACTGCACATGATGGAAGGGGGTCGGCGAAGCCGGCCCTTCGTTTGGCGAAGCCAAACGAACACCGTTTGGCGAAGCCAAACGAACACCGCACATGATGGAAGGGGGTCGGCGAAACTGGCCCTTTGTTTGGCGAAGCCAAACGAATACTGCTCATGAGGGAAGGGGGTCGGCGAAGCCGGCCCTTCGTTTGGCGAAGCCAAACGAACACTGCACCTGATGGAAGGGAGTCGGCGAAGCCGGCCCTCCGTTTGGCCAAGCCAAACGAACACTGCCCATGATGGAGGGGGGTCGGCGAAACTGGCCCTTCGTTTGGCGAAGCCAAACGAATACTGGTCATGAGGGAAGGGGGTCGGCGAAGCCGGCCCTTCGTTCGGCGAAGCCAAACGAATACTACATTGAGGGTGGCCGGCAAAGCCCGCCCATCGTTTGGCGAAGCCAAACGAATACTGCACATGATGAAAGGGGGTCGACGAGGCCGGCCCTTCGTTTGTCGAAGCCAAACGAATACTGCAAATGATGGAAGGGGGTCGGCGAAACTGGCCCTTTGTTTGGCGAAGCTAAACGAATACTGTTCATGATGGAAGGGGGTCGGCGAAGCCGGCACTGCGTTTGGCGAAGCCAAACGAACACTGCACATGATGGAAGGGGGTCGGCGAAACTGGCCCTTTGTTTGGCGAAGCCAAACGAATACTGCTCATGAGGGAAGGGGTCGGCGAAGCCGGCCCTTCGTTTGGCGAAGCCAAACGAACACTGCATTTGATGGAAGGGAGTCGGCGAAGCCGGCCCTCCGTTTGGCCAAGCCAAACGAACACTGCCCATGATGGAGGGGGGTCGGCGAAACTGGCCCTTCGTTTGGCGAAGCCAAACGAATACTGGTCATGAGGGAAGGGGGTCGGCGAAGCCGGCCCTTCGTTCGGCGAAGCCAAACGAATACTACATTGAGGGTGGCCGGCAAAGCCCGCCCATCGTTTGGCGAAGCCAAACGAATACTGCACATGATGAAAGGGGGTCGACGAGGCCGGCCCTTCGTTTGTCGAAGCCAAACGAATACTGCAAATGATGGAAGGGGGTCGGCGAAGCCGGCCCTTCGTTTGGCGAAGCTAAACGAATACTGTTCATGATGGAAGGGGGTCGGCGAAGCCGGCACTGCGTTTGGCGAAGCCAAACGAACACTGCACATGATGGAAGGGGGTCGGCGAAACTGGCCCTTTGTTTGGCGAAGCCAAACGAATAGTGCTCATGAGGGAAGGGGGTGGGCGAAGCCGGCCCTTCGTTTGGCGAAGCCAAACGAACACTGCACCTGATGGAAGGGAGTCGGCGAAGCCGGCCCTCCGTTTGGCCAAGCCAAACGAACACTGCCCATGATGGAGGGGGGTCGGCGAAACTGGCCCTTCGTTTGGCGAAGCCAAACGAATACTGGTCATGAGGGAAGGGGGTCGGCGAAGCCGGCCCTTCGTTCGGCGAAGCCAAACGAATACTACATTGAGGGTGGCCGGCAAAGCCCGCCCATCGTTTGGCGAAGCCAAACGAATACTGCACATGATGAAAGGGGGTCGACGAGGCCGGCCCTTCGTTTGTCGAAGCCAAACGAATACTGCAAATGATGGAAGGGGGTCGGCGAAGCCGGCCCTTCGTTTGGCGAAGCTAAACGAATACTGTTCATGATGGAAGGGGGTCGGCGAAGCCGGCACTGCGTTTGGCGAAGCCAAACGAACACTGCACATGATGGAAGGGTATCGGCCAAGCAGGCCCAAGCCAAACGAATACTATGGAGCGTAACCTGTAAAGCCGACCCATCGTTTGGCGGTGCCGTTATGTATACAGACGTTTTTCCTTTTGTTGTAAAGTGGTATTGTTACCTTTAACCTTTTTCTTCGTATTACAATACTGTGCTTACCTGGGCCAAACTCCGGTCCGCAATTGCGTCTCGACACGCTTTGCGGCCACACGCGCTGGAGTCAGTCGAGTTTCCAGCGCCAAAGCCGACTCGACATGGCTTTTTTATATAGTTTTCTCCAATTTTGTTCACTTTCCAGTTTCTAAAACCCACCTAGAGTCAACAGATCGGCGGCTGCGGCGCTGGAAACTCTTCTGACTCGAAAGCGCGCGTCCGCAATGCGTGTCGAGGCGCAATTGCGGACCGGAATTTGGCCCAGAGAAGCACAGTAGGTTTGATTTCATTTTCAAGCAGACTTTTCGTTACTTAACGTTGCCTGAAGCTTTTTCTTCAATGGAAACTAACCCTAACTATTACTGCCAGGGGGCACGCGCCTTCAAATAACGTGGCTGCCACGGGCTAGGGACCCGAAGGGTCACTAGTATATATATATATATATATATATATATATATATATATATATATATATTTATATTTACATTTATATACATTTTTTTAATACTTCAATCATATAATTTTCAGGTGTCATGTCCGTAGGGCGAGATTCGTAAGCGAAGGAGGAACGCAGAAATGGATCCCAAGAAGTGTGAGCTTGTTAGAAGATTCGTTTTCTATTCATTTTCGTTGTAATTATGCAATCAATTTGAATCCTTTTTCAGCATTATGGTCAACAGGTGCACAGCGCAGGGCAGGAGATTCTCACAACAGTGCACATCTGTTCTCGTGTTTCTGAAACTGGCAAAGATCAGAAATCTAGGAGAAAGATTGAGTTTTTTATATTTAGTTATTATGTTTGCCTTTTCAAGGAGGATTTTGTTTTGCGTGTATTTCGATATACGTTTATTTCTGATTACGTGTTTCTAGAACTGGTGGAGATTGGGGAGTAAGGCAATTACGTCAGGATGTTCTTGTTCCACTTAGCTGTTCTGTATATTTGCCTTCTCTAGGACGCATTTTCGTTTGCGTATACCTCGATATATCTACGTACATTTCTGTTCACGCACTTCTAAAACCGGTGAAGATGTGAAGATTAGAGCGCTAGGGAATAACAATACGATTTTGTTATGCCTAAAAATCTATTGTTGGGTTGTGGAATAAAAATTTCAATTATTTCTTGGATTACTACAAAATTGATGACCTCACTTAAAGGCAGTGTTCACGATGATCATCCTCGTTGACTTTTCACAGTGAAATGATAGCCGAGAAGGATCCTACGCTCCCAGTGTCGAAAGAAAGGTAGAAAACGAGCCAGGAGCGGCAAAATAACGGCTGCAAACAAGCGTTTTGGTGCTCCAGACACGCCTGGTGCCCCAGATCCGCCCCTCGAAAAAAGCAAAGGAAGACTCAGATCACAGGAATGATCAAGTAATGGAAGTGCTGATAAGTGAGCTGATCGCTCGACTGCATTGAATGCTACCATCTTTCATAGCGGTCAATTCCTCCACACTCAAAAATCAACGTAAATAAGGGATGGCCTATTTTGGTTCAAAAACGCGTCTTTCGTGCCCTGTTAGAGCATGCCTTGCTATATAGGGCATCAGACCTTCCGTAAGCCGTGGAGATATCGGGAGTGAAATTTATCGTGAACACTGCCTTTAAGTAATAAATCACTCTCCCAAGTTAGAGGAATCTAAAATGATCGATTCTTTTTTTTCTGCTCGAGAAACGGCGAAGGCTGATACAATGACAGTAGAAATCGCCCGGGCCCCGCGCCCTTTTTGCGAGAATGTCCGGACCCGAGCCCATAAGGCTGGGGCGGGGACCTGAAGGGCGCCAGGCGCGCAAGGGCCCCGTCTCGCTCAGTGGTGGGTAGAGGGGCGCGGCCCTCCGATGTTGTGAGCACTGCTTTAAAGTGTTAATACCAGTCTGCAAACCTTTGATACTCTCACTACTCGCGCGACAAATCAAAGAACACACTGCTGTTCTCGGAGCCGAATTCCGGCCCTCTAATGCGGACTACGGCTGTTGCATCGCATGGACACGTGATAATCTTGCTATGAGAGGTGATCCGTGCTGGGACCAAGCGTTCCCTGCACGATTATAATACTGTTGCGTGATGCATCAGCTCTTGTCCGCAAATGCGAACCGGAGTTTGGATCCGAGAACGAAAACAGACTTTGAAAACCTTCAGCGGGCTCTTCGTCCCTATTGAGCAGAAAACTCGCAAGTGGCTGCTCTGATGGGAACGGAGCGGAGGGATGCCCTAACTTCCCTTGCTTATTACTTTCACTCATTTTCCAAAATTTTCCTTCAAACCGGGTTGCTCTACATGACGGTCGGTGCAGTAAATCGAGAATTCTCCGAGGCTGGACTGTTCCTTTAAAGGCACAGTACACCCTCAGACATGAACCTTGTGATTTTCATTTGATTGTGTAGTAGACCCCTCCTGTACAACACTTTCCAAGTGCGAGATCTCAATTCCTCCATAGAAGTGAGATATAAGCGACCACAATAGGCCCGAGCTCCTTCGCTGACCACCACGGGCCACGCCCCCTACCAGATTTTGCAACTCGATACTCTCAGAAAATTTGCATCAGCGGTAAACGAACCCCGTCTTGAAGGATCCTATTCGGTGCCTTCATGGTAAGGTTCATCCAGGGTCCCGGCACCGGCCATGGCTAATCGAGCTCACCGCGATCTGGTAGTAATGTCGCCGTGACGGTGACTAAACACATCCGCGACGAAAGCTGTCGCGGCTGTGTTTAAACACTGTCACGGCGATATTGCTACCAGGCCGCGTTGAGCTTGATTAGCCCTGGCTTTTGCCGGAACCCTGGATAGACATAGCATCGTAGGCACCGATTAGGAGCCTTTATGGTGGGGTTGGTCTGCTGCTGATGGAAATTTTCTCAGAGTAGCGGCTTGATCGATGGATGAATTCCTACTAGTCTCCTTTCTTCACCCCATTGCCGGACTCTCACCTTATCCTAAAATGCACTCGCGTAACGGTTGAGACTGGAGAGAAATACAGGCCTGATACAACTCGTCCACCAATTTTTCACCCTCAGATTATAGGCATCTTTAAAGAGCCATAATTCTGTTCATAGGTGGTCCTGGACGATTTCAAAGGTACCGCTGTGATAAGCGTTTGACCTTCTCCAATAGAAACATGATACCTAAAAATAATTCCCTGGGCGTTCTGTGCCTTTAACATAGTGGACGAAATTATCGCAGCTCATGGTTTCGTATATTTGATGATTCAGATCAACGCAGATTCACAATAATTCATCGAGCCTTAGATTTTTCAACAAAGCCGTTAAGGGCAGTATCCACGATAAATTTCACTTCCTATATCACCACGGCTTACGGAAGGTCTGGTGCCCTATATAGCAAGGCATGCTTAAAAAGGACACGAAAGACGCGTTTCTGAGCGAAAATAGGCTTTCTCTTGTTTACGTTGATTTTTGGGCGCGGAGGAATTGACCGCTACAAGGATGATACCTAATAGTGCAATGAAGCCATCAGATCACTTATCAGCACTTCATTGACTTGATCATTCCTTTTATCTGAGTCTTCATTTGTTCATTCCGAGGATCTGGGGCACCAGGCGTGTCTGGGGCACCAAAATGCTTGTTTGCAGCCGTTATTTTGCCGCTCCTGGCTCATTTTCTACCGTCTTTTCGACACTGGGAGCTTGGAATTCTTCTCACCTATCATTTCACTGTGGAAAGTCAACGAGGATGATCATCGTGAAGGCTGCCCTAAATGCAATAGGGCGTTTACGATATAACGCATATTCCTGGGCCGTACCACTAAAATGGATTTCCCTGGCTAGTCTCGTGTGGTGAGCGCAGGTGAAAATGAGTTCCAAGGGAGATCATTTTCATCGACAGATGGTATGATCAGCGCTTTTTGTTTTCAAATGTTCACATAAGATATTCACTTTCGTTAGTTGAATACAGTCGGGCTTTGACACGTCGAGGGACGATTTATTGCCCACTACTCCACAAAATGGATTTGGTTACTTAGCTACATATTCCTCGCTAGCGATACTGCCCAGCAACGGGCAAATATTCTATCCGAGAATGTCCACCACAGCCGGTTGCTTCTCTGCGCTTCTCTTTTTTACCCTAGTAAGCCTCAAGTTTACTTTTTACCTAAAAAGTGAGCACTTCGAAAAACCTTTTCTATAGGTGACGCCCATGCTCTGCGAGTCGAATTTGAGTCAAGGTGCAGTTACTTTATAATTGTAAGGCATATGTTCCTTGATAAACAGATTATCTTCCATTATTCAGCTGAGGTGACGTGTCACGTTTGCACAAGGCACTCCGGAGATTGCCACCAAAATAACGCTCGCCCGACAGAAGTTGCCAGCCGCCTTGAGGTAAGTTTCAAATGTTGTTGTACCTGGTTTGGAATGCGTGAATAGCTTCTCATTACCGTAAACAACAGCTTTTTCTTTGAAGGCACAGTAAACCCTCAGACATGAGTTTTGTGATTTTCATTTGATTGTGTTGTAGACCCCCCCTCCCTGTATAACACTTGCCAGGTGCGAGATCTCAATTCTTCCAAATAAGCCAGATATAAGCGACCACCACAGGCCCGACCTCCTTTCTGATTTTCGACCTCGATATCGGCTGGATGGATGGATGAATTTCAACCGAGTCGTCGTTCTTCAGTCCACTGCCGGACTGGCTCCTTGTTCTGGCTTGTTCTCGCGCAACAATTGCGGATGGAGAGAAATACAGGTCTGAGACAACTCGTCCACGAAATTTCCACCTCCGAAATATAGCCGTCTTCAAGGAGCCATAACCGTGTTTATAGAGAGTCTCGGACGATTTTTAAGATACCACTGTGATCAGCATGTGACTTCTCCCAAGATCAGCATAAAACCTGGAAATAAATTTCTTGGGTGTCCTGTGTCTTTAGGAAAATGCGACAGATAGGAGACCGCCTCACGAAGCTCTGTTCCTGACACTATATTTAGTTCTTCACATCATAGTGAGGATTTCCTCACTAGTGTTCATCCTGTGCGAACTCACGTACACTTCAATTCACTAGCCCATGGACGAAAACCATCGAGAGGGAGGGAGACCATCTAGGTTCTCTCGCATTCAGGCCTCGAATCGAGTTATTGGATGTTGAGAGACATTACAACGGGAGACAGCCACACAGCGATGGTTATGACAAAGAGTTTCTAGTTATACATAGTAGAGGTCGGGGCAAGCGGCAAGTCGGAGGAGATTCTGGCCTTTTATGTAATCTTGGGTGGCAGTAAACAGATTGAAACTGCGAGTTTATTGATTGATTGAGAGATTAAGCCGTCTGCAAGCTGCAGCCGAACCCCCCAGTATACTCCGGCGACTCGACAAAATTTTCGAAGAATCGAGTTTTCGACTAACTCGATTTTTCAAAAATTCGAATAATCGAGTTTTCGACTAACTTGATTTTTTAAAATTTCGAATGATCGAGTTTTTGACTATTTCGGTTTTTCGAAAATTCGAATAATCGAGTAGTCGAATGACTCGATGTCGACTGTTTCAGTCGATACCAAGACGCGATGACTCGACTCGGCATAAGTATACCACCCAGTATATGATCTTTTGTCAGGGAAAGTTGAAATAGTGTCTTAAAGGAGAAAAAGATGGATCGCTTCAGTGAAAGTCCTCCGTAGGACGCACCAGCTTGCTTGCGCTATGACACAGTTGTAAGGGTTCATTTGCTGCAAGCAACGGCTCAAATCTTTCTGTCGCGGTCTTCAAACGGCTTCATCTCTTATTAAACACGCGGTTTCGATCGGTTCAGTACCACCTCTGATGTTCGTCAACTGTTTCCATCTGATGCCGTCTCTCACAAAGCTCTTTTTGACTGCGCAACTGCCTCCCTCCGAAAATTGCAGTAATAACGTATTCCACAAGAAATCGCTCGCGTGTAACGCAACAGAGAACATGTTAGAGAAGAATTACACCTGGGGTGCGTTCCAAGAAAGTTCCCTTGATACCGAGGGAGGGCAAATAGCCTTTCCATGGCCGAACTTGTTTCCCATGGCCACGAATCGTAACTGATAATTGCTTCCACGTCGCCGTGTCTACGTTTCCATGGAAAACTTTAGCCGTGCGAATGTTCTTGGAACGCATCCCTGGATTCCCAGTGGTTTTTCAGGAACGACTGTCAGGCCTTTGAATATTCAAAGGCGAGCTGTGGGGCTATTGTGACCACCTGCGTCGACAGAATCATTTTGAATAATCAGTTGACCTTGTAACATAGGAAGACCTATATTGAGAATTGCGCAGAAATTAACCAAACAATTAGTGTTGTAAGAAGCCCATGGGGTTCCTAGCAGTGTGATTCACGGTCGCATTGCATGATCTGCCAACGAGTAGCAGCAACCACTGCCTTCATTCGATGCATCGTATATTAGCGGAGCGAAATGTGCACAATGCCTTGGATAATGCTCATAACCAGAACTGTGGGCACTCACTTGGCTCTGGCCGCGTTGAAGTTCTGGCACGGCAAAAAAGGGGCGTAACCAGTCAAACCACATCTGAACCACAACTACACCACAACCACAACCACACCACGGTCTCCTTCACACTAAGACCTCGAAACCAATTTGTATGCACCTTGTGATCTCTCAATAGCCGCACGCATTTAGGCTCATCTGGAACAGCTGGATCGTCCCCAGATGGATCACGTACCGCATATTGCGACGACTTTTATGTCGTCAAGCTAACATCATAGCGACATACGAATTGTGGTAACATCACGCAAGTTGCGACGACTTTTGTGTCGTTACACCGAACAACGCTTCAATTTTTTTTGTCTCCGTTCAATTGGATAGTCTTCCAACACCGTTCAGGTAGCGAGCATTGTTCCTAGTCGATTTTCGTAAAATCTGTCGTGGTATGAATAAACATTGAGCATCTATTTTTCACTGTGTGTTGTGTCACGGGCGGCTCTGTGCAGTTATATCTAGGACCTTATTGTCGGACGACTATGTAGGAGAACGGGAAAGCTGGTCCAGAGTTCCCCCTCTCAAGCCTTCCCCGCGTAGAGATATGTAGATGAGCTATCCGTTATCCTGCGAAAGGAAAGTTATCAAAAGGCGAAGATATGGCAGTGAGGGTCTCCCAATTTCAGGGTGGAAACCGTTGCAGTCAATGCTGTCCGAAACAATTTCTATCTTCACTATCCCACGGATCAAGTTGCGTTCAAACATGAAAATTTCCACTGTCGATTTTAACGAGAAAAAGAATAAGTTTGGCGGAAGTCCTTCCAATAAGGCGATTTTCATCTGAACCTTCGACAATAAACCTTTTCTCACCGGAAATGTAAGCTGAAACCTAAAAACCAAGACTATGGACTTGAGAAGCTGAATAAAGATTTGCACCTTTGTACAGTGTATGTTGAGGTGAGCTCCGGCAAAATTCAGTCCTGTCGCTGGAAACCCAGGCAGCAGTGGTGGAACAAACACAACTTTCTGATGGCACAAATGCTTTCAGCAGTGGGTGGAGCGGAATTATCTAGACTTTAGAAAAAGAGTTTAAATAGGGATGGCAGACAAGCTGGGGTTCGAGGCAGGGCTAAGCCCGGAAAAGCGATTTTGGATAGGCATCCACCATAGCTCGATACCTTTTCAGGCGACCCTATGTTTGAATGTTCTGATAGAGAAATAAACATTCTCTCGCGATATGGAAGCAAGTAAGGATCCATGTGATGCGTAGGAACTGAAAAAAAACCCCAGTTGTGTCCACATGGAATGCCTCAGTCCGTCCGAACTTTTCTTGTCGTGCGATATGGGGCTTGTCCGCAGCCCCACAGCGTACACTGGTTTGGAGCGGTCACACTATTAATTAAGAATACAGTTTTTTAAGGCATTTATAAGAGCAGAGAAAGCTATGTAAAGGCTATGAATCCGCGAAATTCTCAAGGCTTCTACGCGGGCTGGTGCGGAGCGGAGGTTAAAGACAGTGAGAGAGCGCACTACAGACGGAGGGAGCAGAATCGTGCGCTCAGCTCGCGCCATGGGTCGTGGGAATGACGACGTTTTACAGAGGATACCACAGTTGACAACTGATGGATAAAAACAATGACTGAATGGAGAATTTAGGAATGGACACGCTATGCAGCTCGACCGAGTAGAGGATGTCGAAATCTTCTTGCATCAGTTCTTGGGGAAACATGGATGAGAGCAATTCGCGATGATCGTCTTACTTGGAAAAGAAGCATGCTACGACACATTGAAATAATGTTATAGCGATCAAAAACAATATATACAATAAGCAATTAATTAAAGCAATTAATTTGAGGACTGGGAGGGAAAAAAGGAGTGAAACTGGAGGAGATGGAAAGTATCAGTCTCTCTCAAGAAGGAAGCCGCGCTCAGCTATCGGGCGCAAAATTATTCGATTAGTAACCATCCTCCCTTTTTCTCGCGTGCAATTTTTCACGCCAAGGAGCGTCGCGGCCTCCCCCTCATCCAGAGATTGACGACACACTTTGTAGAAAATTAATGTCATTAAAAAAAATTGGAGCGGGTAATCATTTGGGCTTGATAAGATTCCAGTTGATCAAGAACGGTAATAAATATGTGAGCTAAGGACATTGGGAGAAAGGGGAGAATCTGACGATTTTTTCAGTTGTAAAAGGCTTGATATTGATGTGAATCAAAGACAACATATCTCGTCCCGCTTTTTTCCTGGTATTTGGTGTAAAAACGGAACGAGATGTCAAGACTTCAAATCAAATTGCCAGTATCGCTTCTTTATATACGCTTTTGCAAATCAGTCCGCTTTACATTTGCAGATCAGTCCTCCAATTCGGCTCCGATTTTCCCCATTTTCAATTTTTGACAACACATTCCCAACACGTTTCCGTATTTTTTCTTTTATGAAACACTAACTCGGCACTGTGATGCCACACCCTTTTGGTTAGCTTAGGGATTCGTGGTTTCCGTACGTTTTCGAAACCCGATTTGCCTTATTCACATGATTTTTCTTGGCATATACAACTTTTAATCTCACCTCTTTTCCAGGGCTGGGATTCATGAACGCAGCCGGCCAGGTTTGGGTTTGGTTAGGGCAGCAACCCCAGCGGTAGCCAAACCGCGAACCGGCATTCACAACCGCCCCATCGCGGTTGGGTAGCTAACTATTCCGCGGGCACGTACTTGCCACTCCATTGACGCCGAGAATCTCGATTGGAGAAAATCAATATTGGCACTCGGGTCGGAATTTCCCTAACCCGTTACTGTTTTTATTGCACATGATTGCTAATTTTGCTTGCTTTTTGAATTCTTTTTTTGTCTACCTTGTGCTTCACCTTCTTCAATGGATCGCAGGCATTTAAAGGGATTCTCGTCAACTTGGAGATGTTTTTTTTTTCATTTTTAAGTTTTTCACTTTTTTCCTTTTTTAATCCTTTTTGGTTTTTCAAAAGTACATAAAGTGATGCTGCTCTCTCACGTTGAGCCGCAAACCTGCTGGTGAAATTTTAACTCCCAATTTAGCTTTTTCCTCGCATTACCAGCCTTTTCAACTTCTTTTTTTTTTCGAAACGCCTCTCTATTTTTGTATTTCACATGGCTTAGGTGTTGCTGCAGGGATCATCATCAGTCCTCTCGATGAGTTTTTGGCGTCAAGTTCTCCGTTTGTCCTTTGAGTTCCGAATTTTTCCATCTCTTTTTTGTCTAAGAATCCCTTTTCTTAGTGTCCAGGATCGACTTTCCATAAATCTTGGCATAGCGAACAAATGATTGGACACGGCTTCATTAATACTCTACTATTCCCTTTTCTGTTTTTTTTTCTCTTTGTCATTCTCACACAAGCTTACTGTCGCTCACAACAGGAGAAAAACTAAAACGACTCCTTAGGAAAAATCATATGGAAAAAGCTCAAAATGCAAGGGAAAAACAAGTCTGAACTAAAACATCGAGAAAACCCAGGTTGATCAGAGAACCATGTAAAAAACATTAACATTTGAAATCCAAGTGGGCGTTCGAAAAAAAAGTAGAAGAAAACGTTGTAAATGCAAAAAACCAAATCATGCATCACAGTACCAAGCCAAGTTAGGGTTTTCCAACAGAAAAATAACGAAAGCGTGTACGAAAAGTGTTGGGAAAAAATTCTGAGGAAAAAATGAGGGAATTCGGAGCCGAAATGGGAAAGAAACCCCAGCGAAGAGCCTGTGGCTGCTCGGTAAATGGTCAGCGCACGGAAGACAAGAATTAGGAACAAAAAGTGGAGGCAAAAAGAACAACGATGTGCTATAAAATAAAGAAGAGAGCGAGAGTAGGGAGGACAGGCATAATGATTTTAGTTAGCCATGGGCAACATACATAAAACTTACAGATGAGGTTGATGATTCTGAGAGTTTTCGTTGTTATCGAGAGGAACACATTATGGCTAGACGGCCTATAATGTGGCAGTCAATAACGGCGGCATTCCTGTATGTTCAGCTTGCCTCGAAGATATCAAGTTTTCATGCGTATTCGCAAAAGGTGCGTTTCCTCAGTGTTGTGCACTGATACAACACACCATCAATTCGACGACTAAGACGCAAAACCGCTGCTAACCGCGGTTAACCGCAGCTCCGAGGTGCGGTTACGCGTAGCCCAATCGTAGCCCAGCCGTAACCAAACCGGATTTTTCGTGAATGCCGGTTTCATCCGCTAGCCCAGCCGTAACCGTGGTTTGCCTTTCATGAATCCCAGCCCAGAACGCCCACTCAGATTTTTCATTTTAATGCTTTTTTACATGGTTCTGTGTTCAGCCTGGGTCTTCTAGCTATTTTCAGTTCAAACGTTTGTTTTTTCCTTTGCATTTAGAGCTTTTTCCATGTGATTTTTATAAGGAATCATTTTAATTTCTCCTCTCGTGACTTTCAGAGCGACAGTGAATTTGTGTGATAACGACCAAGAAAAAAAAAACGAAAAATGGCTCCTTAGAAATAAATGAAATGGAAAACTCGGAACCCTAATGAAAAAAGGAGAAATTGGAGTCAAACTTTATTCGAGAGGACGCAAATGATCCCTGCAGCAACAGCAAGGCTATGTAAAAAACAAAAAAAAGCTCTAGGGGCATTTCGAGAAGAAAGTTGGTTGAAAAAGCTAGAAATGCTAGAAAAAAGCTAAATCGGGGTTTAAAATCTCACCAGCAGATTTACGACTCATCGTGAGCAAGCAGCACAACTGTATACAGTGTGTATATATCAGGGCTGTGCGTTATAACGTTAACATGTTAACGCTATAACGCACGTATTAACGCATTAACATGTTAACGCGTTTTTTTCTCAAAATTAACGATTAGCGCTTGACGAAAAAGTCTTGAAATCACGTTGATTAATAATTCGTTAATTGTCGTCGAATTATGGCACCGCGGTACTGCACGAGGTGCGGGTCGGTCAGTTTTGCTCAGAGCCCCCCCCCTAGGGGCGTGAGAAGGTCAAGTTAATTTTGACCGTGTTCTACCGCACCCCCTCCCCACCTAAAGCTAATGTGTTCAAACAGTGTTTATCTAGCAGGTTTACCTCTAATGTTTGATTGCAGTAAAATTTCTTTTGTCGTATAAATTGATGAAGTGAGTGCTATGCGAAAAAAATGAGAATGTTGCAAGGACGAAATTCGCCCATAGCGTTTATGAAGAGAGGGCCTGAAAGTGCAAAAGTGTATGTATAGTGCAGTCCAGCAAATTTCGTACATGTATACTTATCAATGAGTAGAGGTTGAAAGAATATCAATATGCATGAATTCCTATGCAAAACACTCGCCACCGATTGAGCGAGAGGGGTAGTGCTGCCATGAGTACCAGGCCCCCGTCAGACTTGATCGAAAACCCGACCGAGCCCAACTGAGTCCGGGGCAGGAAAACCGACCTCTGTGCAATGGATATGCCCGTGTGCGAGCGTGAAACACCCGTATCGACTGAGTGGATTGCTGTTGGCAGCAGACGGTCGCAGTTGGACTCAGTGGGTCGATTTTTCCGCACCCGTCTGTCACTATTTCGGTGCGTATCGACCGGATGGGACTCAGTTCATCAATCACCTTTGACGATGGCCTCAAGCACACCGATCTTTGGCCAACCGCTTCTAATCGGTAATTAGATGTGCAACTTTTGGTGAACTACGTGTTATAACTGGTTACATTCTGTGCTGTGCAATAAAACGCGGATGTTTGAGAGGTGGGGGGGGGGGAGGGGGGGAGTTCGATACCGCTCGAAGTTCATAGTTATGCAAAGTACGGATCACGATAGGACATTTGAGTCGAGCGTGGTCTATTCACCCTTTGTATACATTTTCACCGTCTAGGATGAAGGGTGAACACTGCCACAGTGTATGGGCTCACACTTACGTGTGGTCCCGCCGGAAGTCGACAATTTCGAAAACTATGACTCACGAGAGTAGGATATTTGAGTCGAGCGTAGATGGTTTACCCTGCATACGAAGTTTCACCGCCTGAGATCGACGCTGAAGGGCTACACTGTACTCGTAAACGTCGAAGAAAAAACGCGCGTCTTCGAAAAAAGTAAGTTTTTAAAAGGTTATAAGTTAAGTAGTAAATGAGTTATTTCGAAAAATCCTGGCTTTTAGGAACTACACTTTGAACTCCACCGTCTGCGACTCTCTGCAAATCCGAAAAGTGCCTTTTAAGGACATTACCCTGTTGTGGGTTCTTCTCTAAAATGCACAGTGGGTCCACATCTGACAAAGTAAGTACTGAGAAAACGCGAATATTGACGCAGAACCCACACTAGGAAAATTTTTGCAAGGGGCACACTCCAGAGGAGTCGTAGGCTCTAAACGGTAGGGTACAGAGTGTAGTTTTCTGTAGCTAGGAATTTTTCAGGTACCTCATTTAAAACTTAAGTTACTGCAATTATAAAACCCTAGTTTAGATTCGTGAACTTGGATGTTTTTTATCTTCTTCCTCCGTCAAATTAGCTGTCTTCGGCGTTCATTTTAGACGCCGAAACTCAGCGTAGAGTAAATCGGCCACGCTGGACTCAAATATACTACTCCCGTGAAGCTTAGTATTCAAAATGGCCGAATTCTGACGGGACCACACCTGAGAGTCAAGTTAGCCCACATATTTTAGCGGTGCTCGGCCCCAATCTTGAACGAGGAATTTCTTGTATAGGGTAAATCGACCACGCTCGACTCAAGAATCAAATCTACTGACTCATAGAAATCTTTCGCAGAAATCATTCAGCATTTAGTAGGAAAATTGCTTCAGGCACTTCACATTGAGGATTCTTATGTCTTGTCTATCATTTTGGGAACACCTTAACGATGACTTCACCCTAAGCTTCCTAATTAAACGCCGTCACTCACAACTATGTTCAAACAGCATTTCAGTCAAATCGCAATGCATGGTTGAATTACATGGAAAAACTGCTCCGGGCGGTTTTCACTCACATACTTAATAGTCCATTGGGTCCTTCTCTGAAGGTCAGGAATCTCCGGAGCTCAAAACCCCCTTGTGGGCCTATCCTGCGCCGAACTCTGTACGGCTTTGATTGATATTGGTGTCTGATAATTTTTGATTTTTAACGTGGAAATGTTTTTCTTTTTAATGGTTTGACGAAATGCAGAATTAACGTGTTAACGCGTTAACGGGTTAACGCGGTTTTTTTTTTCGAAAATTACAATTAACGCTTAACGAAAAAAATAGTTTTCATTAACTCACAACCCTGGTGCGTATCATAATTATAGCAACACAATGGAAGCTCTGATATCAATGTCCACACGAAATTTCATCAGTCGGCACTGTCATCATTCAACTCCGCGTGCCCAAAAACCTTTGTTAACAGAACTGGTAATAATATATAATAATATAAGATATGATATAACTCGATATAGCTTTGGATACAAGTCTTTGTATCATAATTATAGCGAAACTTTGTCTTAGAAATGCTCCCTTGCTCATTTCTCAAAACATTTATCTTTGGAATATGATATGGATGGAGGTATGTAATATCAACGTATTTCTATCATGCCAAACGGATCCGTTCTCTCTGAGATCGAAAATGCTCAGATTCTTGCCCTGGACAAGGCTAGTGTGAATATCAGGAGGATAGCGGAGCAACACCTACGTCACTTAACAGCTGTCTATCGATTTCTGCATCATCCTGAGTCACATGGTTCAAAGAAAGGCATTGGTAGGTTTAGAAAGCTGTCTGTTCCTGAGAGACGTCGAGTAGGAGGGCTTGTATCCAACACAACCATGTCGGTCAATCGAGTTCAAGCCGATGTCTTGGTCGGTATCCAGAATTACCTTATGAAGGGCGATCGACTGCAACCAAATTATAGAGCATTCTCCAATGCATCCAGCGCTGCACGTCACAGCAATGCCGAAGGCCGCACGGCTACAGTGTGCTGAGAGGAGCATTACGACTGACTGGTCTGAGATGAGCAGAACTTGGTCTCAGGCTTCGTCTGGGTAAACATTGTGTTCAGGAGGTCTTCTCGGACGAAAAGAAGTGCAAGTTGGATGAATCTGACGGGTTCTCACACTACTACTGGCGAAATCTCGGCAAGGAGCCGCGGTAGTTGGCCAAGCGGATTTTCGGTGGAGGCAGTCTCTTTGGAAGAAGTGGCTTCGATGCTGACGGTGTGCTCTAGATAGCCTTCGATTTCTTCAGAAAGAGAGCTGCAGAGTACAAGGAAGTGTTGTAAACAGGACTGCTACAGTTCCTTGCTCGGTTCCAGCAAAATGAGCTCACCTTTCAGTAAGACGATGCCGACATCCATGCGAGTCACTCAACTAGGACTTGGTTTTCCCATCATGCGCTCTCCTTTATAGCTTGGCCGGCGTGCTCACTTGACGTTAACTCAATGGAAACTGTCCGAGGAATCCTGCTTCGACATATCTATAGAGGAGGTAGGACCTACGACTCAGTAGAACATCTCAAGTGAGCTGTAATCGTTGCCTGGAAGTGCTTAGCCGACTGTTGAACTCCATTCCAAGGCGAGTTTTTAAGATCATTACCGAACAAGGCGGACCTATAGACTATTTAAAGGCAGGAGTCGCGATGAAAAACGTTATCGAAAAAACAAAAAAAATCAGCTTAGATTGAAAACAGCTGAAAAACTATGGAGGTAGCGCTGTGAAAAACGGTTTAGAATCGGAGTTTCTAGGGCTCAAAGAAGCCAGTTCGTGCACACGTGGACAGCACCGCTCGAAAAGATCGCAGTCTCATGCAAAGATGTCAAAAATAATCGACATTCAGAGGAAGAAATAAATGAAAATTTACTTAATAAAAACAGTTGAACATTAAAAGCAAACATTTCTGTCAGTTTTAGTTTAGATGAGTCAATGTTCATTGATTAAAATTAAGTTTTAAGCCAGCTGATGTTCTTTATAATAGATTATCGATGCCGATGATGTGAAGTGGGCTTGTCCACCATCAATAGACAAGAAAGTTCAGGCTTCGAATTTGGCCCAAAACAGCGGTTTTTTAGTTATTTTTGCTTACAGGTCCTACTACTCGCAGCCCAGAAAAGGGTTTAGAGAGGAAAAGAAGACAAACATATCTAATCGCAACCACTGCCTCAAGGACTCTTAAATTTATATCCAGAATAGATCTTCTTTCTTGACGGTTTTCGATAAATTTTTAGGAACAAGGGTTTTCGGGTACGCGTAGTTTAATGATTACAGCGCCGATTGATGAAAATTTGCGTGGATATTGATATCAGAGCTTAAAGTGTGTTGCTATAATTAAGATACACGCTGTATAATGTAAAAAACCGAAAAGAATTTGTTCAAAAAAGAAAAAAAACGAAAATTTTGAAAATGAGAGAAAAAGTCGACAAATTGAGAAAACTCTCTTCAGATGACTGCGATCGATTGAAGAAGGTAAATAACATGTGAGACAAAAATCAAAAATGAAAAAGCGAGCGAAAATAACATTCATGTACAATGAAAGAATAAGGAGTTAAAGGCAGTGTTCACGGTAAATTTCACTTCCGATATCTCCACGGTTTACGAAAGGTTTGGTGCCCCATATAGCAAGGCATGCTCAAAAAGGACACAAAAGACGCGTTTTAGAGCTAAAATAGGCCCTTCCGTGCTTACGTTGATTTTTGAGCGTGGAGGACTTGGCCGCTAGATGGATGATACCTATCAGTGCAATGAAGCGATCAGCTCACTTATCAGCACTTCCATCACTAGGTCATTCCTGTGATCTGAGTCTTCATTTGTGGAAAGTCAACAAGAATGATCATCGTGAACGCTGCCTTTAAGAAAAATCCGGCCCAACTGTCAACATTGATTCTCTCCAATCAAGATTCTCAGCGCAAGTATGTAGAGTGGCAAGTACGTGGCCGCAATGTCATTAGGCGCTATTCATAATCCTCAACGCAAGCGCGGCACGCGCGTGACGCGCTCAGGGTCAGGCACAGTTGTGGTCCGAGTCGTCCTGAACAACGGCCCCCCTGAGAGAGACACTTTTTTGGCTGAGAAAAATACCCCATAGAAAAGGTGAAAATGTTATTAGACGATACTGACTCGTTTCATTTTGAAGTTTTTTTTAAACATTGGGGCCTCACCATCCCAAAGAGGATGAATTGCGTTCCATGCGCTGCCGATATTGAAAAACTTCAGCCAGATGGGAAGCTGAAAGCATTCCAGAAACCGGAAAAATCTTCGCCCTCCGTTTTTGGCCTCTGTGGTCCGATGGAGCTTTCGGACCACCGTGGGACCACTGCACCATTGACCGGCCATAACTCGGCTCAGAATCGATTTTTGAGCTCATCTCCGGATTTTAACATCTCCAAACATCTGTCTACAGTTTCCACTCTTGCACTACAGGTCATGTATACAGACGACACTTTTTCGATTTTTTGACCAATTTTTTTCAATTCCCGGAGGGGTCACAGGCGAAGTTCAGTGTTTGGCACAAATTTATTTCTTCACATATCTAAAAATGATTTTTGGCTCTTTTCCAGTCGATTGGTACCCTGCTTTCGGATACTCATTTCTGAAACTGACGTTCGGCCATTTCCCGACTCGCTTCGTTTCGGCTTGCACGATTTTTGTTCCACCGTTTACATAACCTTTGACATTGATCCTCTTGGCTATCCAGCCACGGGTAAGGTGTATAACGAAGGTACATCTGTTGCTCTGGCTAGCACCCACATCACTGAGTTCTACTCCAGCGTTGCCAATCAGATTCGGAGGTATCTATCGCCAGGAGATGAGGCTAACGCGGAGAGCAGGGAGAACTTCCCCTGTGCTTTGGGTCGTCACATACTGCTGGAGAGGATACATTGTAAAATATCGAGTTTCGAGGACTTTAAAATGTATAAACCAGCAAACGATGAGTTAAACACCAGAGGTTGGCCCAACTATATAGACGATGCGAACAAGATACAGATCACAGTACGCCAAGACTCGATTACGAACTCAACCGCCTTCTGACTTTAAAAGCACTGCGCTATACAGGATGCAATGCCATCCTTCGAAACATTCTACGCTACCAGTGCCAGTTCTGCACGAAGTCCGCAGTCGTGGCCCAACGACTTCCGAAGCGATAAAAACAGTCTCCGCTTCCATCGGATTTTGCTAGAAAACCACGAAGCAGTGCAATGTCTATTTCAGATGTTGTAGTCGAGGTAATGTTGAGGTAGTACACGATTGATGATTTACTCTATTTTTCATTTCAAAACTGCTTTTATTGCATCTATAATGCTTACTATTCCGTGGTAAATAATCATGGCCCCAGATATTTTTACCTCAAAATTGATTTTTTGAAGCAATACAGACATTATTTTAGATGGGGCGAAAAATAACGACCTTCTCTCTCGGTTCCACGGTGGTCCGCGGACCACCGTGAGCTTGACTCTGGACGCGCGGGCGTGGCGTTGGGGTTAGAATAGCCTGACGCCACGCCCGCTCCGCCATGGCGGCGACGGCTGTAACGGCATTTTAATCATTTTCGTTATTATTCTATAATCGGTCTCATTCCGTTTCGTGATAATTGAATCCATTACTATCCTCTGATAACGTGGTGGTGAACTAGTGTACAGGGATGCGTTCCAAGAAGATTTTCATGGGAGGAAAAATGGGTCTGATAAGATATGACGAATGATAGGCCGAAAGACATGTTCATTTTAGGCGGCCTCATAAACTATCATTGGTTGGTATCACTATCAAATATGATTTCCTCCCACGGAAATCTTCTTGGAACGCACCCCAGAATTCGCTTGTTTGAAAAAGTTAGATTCACATTTTCAAGCTGCGCAATGGCGTCACCGCTGGAGTATTCATAGTATCCGAAAGCGCGTCACGCACATGCCGCACTCGCGTTGAGTAGTATGAATAGCGCCTCAGCCAACAAGGGAATGCGGCAAAGGGATTCCTAATTTCGGCTATAATACACCAACTATTGCATGGAATACGACATGACTATTTGCTTAGTCATGTCGTATTCCATGCAATATCTGCCAGCTTCTACATATGTGCCAGGCGTTTCAACAGCCTTTACAGGAAGAAAATCCTCTATATCAAAAGCTACTCGAAAGCCTCACGTGGGAGAGGGGCTCTCTACACACTTGGGGAGGAGTTGTCCAGTTTTTGCAGTTTGAAACGGGACACCACTCTATGCAAGCGAAGTGGTTCCCAGTGGAATTAGAGCCGCGAAAGGCCAGACATCACCCCCTCGGTGTGTAGAGAGACTCTGTCCCGCCTCAACTGAACAGGAGTCACTGTCCAGATCAACAAGGCTGTAAGCTTCTCCATCGCCGGAGAAAGTTTTGTTAATTCCTCTCCACTCAAATTTTCCGTACGAATCAATGCTAGAGATCCAAAAGATGGGCGTCTTTTTGAGCAGCGCAGAGTGTGACAGGCCTGCAAAGGATTTACTCTGAGAAGGGCTTGCGGCAGGCGCGACCCGGCCTAGTCGATCTGGGGACGATCAGCAAACGGTAAGCAGATTCGGTGCAATGGGAGTGTGCGCAGACCCAAAGACTGTGGTCGATACCGGTACGACATTCAGGTGTATTGGTCATTTGATGACGAAAGACGGTCCACACTGCGATCAGCAGTGGTTTAGGTTAAGACCGGAGTAACTCACAATTTCTACTGTTGGTAGCAAGTAGTAGGCTCAAGTTTATCAATTTCGCTCACTTCAAACTCCGATTGAATGGTTACCCTTGCGAGGCTACAGGAGTAGAATGAGACTAGTCTAGTTGGACGCAGCGCTCACGGCACCTGTCGCGGTCGTTGGCTCGAAAGGGGATGTCATGCCTGAAATGTGGGAACCGTGCGGTAATCGGTCGCTGTCGGGGGTGGCTGTCGGAGTGCAGTGCACTGCGACGTGTGTCAGCGACAGGGACACAGCCAAATCCGCCATCGTGGCCCTGAGCGAGGGCGACGGCTGGTCCTCAGCGACAGTGACGTAGCAGTGCTCTGCGACCGCGACAGGCCTGTCGTGGGGTATAACAATGGCAATAGGCGTTTAACGAAGCATCGCGGCCGGGTAAAGATACCCATCACGAAATTCTCAGGGTATTTCAAAATGAAAAATTCGAAACTTGCTCAAAATTTATATGTAGGGGAAATCTAGGGTGCTGAGTACGAATCCGCTGCCCGCTTATCGAAATTCTGAGATTTACTGTAGGTTGTGGTAGGTGCCATGCCATTTAAAGGCGAACCTACTATAATAGTTTGAAAATCAACAAAAGAACATCAAATTCGTGTTCAGCACCCTGAATAACCCCCGATTAGAAGTTTTGAGTCAAATCTGAGATTTGACCAAATTATCGTATACCCACCGCAATCTGCCGCAGTCTGTTGAAGATCGATGAACGTACCTCAGATTCGTGTTGAGAATTTCAAATACTCTCTGATATCGAAATTTGGGCGTTGATTATTTCTTCATATTAAGAGCCCATAAAAGGCAACGTTCGTGATAAAAACGGTTTTTGTGCTATCCCATGAGAATGTAGATCTGGCCATCAAAAATGTGAAAAAAGTGAGAAGTTGTAGACAAAACGCTGGGTATTAAGTTATTGCTTGGTGTCCGCCCGCCTCCAGTTATAGAGAGGTCTACAATTGCCTGTCTTGCCAATATTTATTCTGCTTCATAGGTGATTCCATAACAGTTGCGGAGACTACTAACTAGTTTAACAGCAAGTTAAAAGGCGGATAAACAAGCACGAAGGAAAATATCGTTAATTAGGGACCGGCCGACACCAGTTATTAGGCGATATTCTTTGTTTTCGAGCGGTTCCCCAGCCAATTTCCAGGTTTTTTTTCACTTATATTCACTTTTTTGATGACCAAATCTACATTCTCCTAGAGAAAGCTCGAAAATTGTTTCCATCGCGAATCCTGCCTTTAAGCTCAATTCCATTTGTGGGAGTTCAAAGATCGGATTTTTTTGACCCAAACACAGGCCGGGAGGGGGGCGATTTCTCAGACAATGGGGCGGACCGACCGCAGGCGAAAAATCCCGTTTTGTACTGAACGCGCCCATATTCGTACTGACCGCGCACAAGAAATAGTGCTCACGATCAGTACGCCTAAGATTCATCAATGCGAGCGGCCGGTGCGAGAGCCAACTCGGTCAGTCCGCAAGTGCCCGCGTTCAAAACGCGATCGCCCGCGTTCAGTACGCAAGAAAACTGGCAAGCGAGACTGGCTTTTGAATTCGCGCGGTCGGTACGCAAGTGCGCGAGTGCAGAACGCAATTGCCCGCGTTCAGCACGCAAGAAAACTAGCAAGTGAGGCTGGTTTATTAACTCGCACGGTCGGTACGCAAGTGTTCGCGTTCAGTACACAATTGCACGCGTTACAACTGAATTTGATAAGATATAACGAATGATCAGCAGAAAGATAGGTTCATTTCAAGCGGTCTCTTCATTTCAATCACTGGTAGGTTGGAGCATGGAACGTACGAACGGCGCACCACGTTGGGCAAAAGGAGATCATCGCAAGAGAATCGTTCAAGGGCAGAATATCGGTTGCTGTACTGTCCGAGCTTAGGATAAGTAGATGCGGAACAATGACAGTCCAAGTGCCAGACAGTAACGAGAAGATGACGTTGTTTTTACTCGGGCAGCGATGGACCACCAAGGCGTTGAGTTCATGCTGAGCAATCGTGAAGCTTGGAAGTATTGTTGCGTTCGAGCCGATTTCAAATGCCTTCTCAATTTCTGAATCGAACGGTCAAGACTCACATCGTGACCAATGGAGCCGAGCTGTGATGCCGAAAAGGATGCGTTCTACGCTCAACTTCAAGATGCGATGAATTCTATTCCGAGGACTGATCTCATCATGGTCGCAGGCGATTTCAACGTACGTGTCGGCAGGGATAGATCAGGATGGGAAGAGGTCATGGGCAGATATGGAGTTGGTGAATTGAATGACAATGACTTGCGTCTGCTCTCTTTCGCTGCGTTCAATGGACTTCTCATTGGGAACACTTACTTTCAACACCGTAGGAAACAGCAGTTAACGTGGAGGAACTCTAATGGAAAAGACGTGGCCACGCTAGACTACGCGCTGATAAATTGACGTTTTAGGTCGTCATTGAACGACGTGCGCGCTATGAGAGACACTGGCTGCGGTTCAGACCACTACCTCCTGCGTGCATCGCTGAAGCTCCGGTTGCAGCGGGCGAGGCGTGTGGAGCCTCCCAGAAGAAGACTTGATTAGTCGCAGCTAATGGCACTCAATACGAAAAAGCGTCTCAAGTCGCACTGTCGAACCGTTTTGCTTCGTTAACTGAAACTGATTCTGTGGACGAACATGAGAGGCAGACTACGGACGCCATCCTGGAATGCGCCGAGTCACTTTGCCCTGTCACTCGCCAGCGGACGCAACCATGGATATCGGAAGAGTCTATCCGCCTTATGAATGAACGGAAGCAAGCGAAACTGTCACTTTAAACCGGTATCGGGAGCTGTCTGAAGAACTTCGACACAGATTAATGGCGGAACGAGAGTCGTATTGGAATAGAATAGCCGACGAAATCGAGGAGTCTGCTGTTAAGCATGACTATCGCTCACTCTACCGCACACTGAAGCGCCTCAAGAAGACGACATAGCCCGTTAGCGATAGTATTGGGAACTGAGACGGAACGTTCGTGCGCACTGCGGACGAACTTCTACAGCGTTGGAGACAGTTCTTTGACGACCTTTGCAATCACGACGCACCACAGGGACCGGTTATCGAGTCGCCTCCAATAGAGGTGCCGCAGAAAGCCGCTTTGGACTCATAACTTTCTGTGGAAGCATTGAGACGGGCTGTCAAGTCTCCGAAGAACCGCAGGGCTACGGGCGTGGACAACATAACAGCTGAGGCAATCAAAACTGGCGGAGACATTCTGTAGGGTCAACTTCATAAGCTCATTTGGCAGTCTGAGAACGTGCCAGTCACTTGGAAGCGTGGTATCATCGTGCCTATCCACAAAAAGGGTGACGCGAGGGATTGTCATAACTATCGCGGAATAAGTCTCTTATCGATTGTTGGAAAAGTCTTCAACAGGATCATTTAAAGCAGACTTCAGCGACATCGAGAACAAACCAGCCGTGATGAGCAAGCGGGATTTTGGCCGGGTCGTAGCTGCAGCGACCAAATTTTCACTCTGCGTCAGCTATCAGAAGAAAGGATCCGTTGCAGCAAAAGCGCTGCATCGTGTTCATTGACTTCAAGTCGGCATTCGCTTGGGTTTACTGGCCGGCTTTATGGAGATCACTTGAATGCGAACACATATCAAAGAAGATAGTGAAGCTTCTCCAGCAAAACTAAAATGGATCAACTAGATGTATTCGCATCGGAGATAGGCTGTCTGAAGAATTCACGATCAATGCTGGTGTTCGTCAGGGTGGGGTCATATCGCCGCTACTGTTCAATACTGTGATCGATGCCATCATGAGGAAGGGCTTTGAAGACAGAAGAGGTGTCCACTACGGTACCAATGATTACGTCACGAACTTGATGTTTGCGTATAACAGCGCTGTGTTCGCGGATACCGATGCTGAGGCAACGTATTTAATTGGTGAGATAAGGGATCTGCAGAGTTGAAGTCGCGCGTTGCTCCCAGCGACGAATAGCGCTTGGTGATGCAATATCGACTACATTTGGCGACGAGGGCGACCGACACGGTGTGAAGGGCGGCGAGGGGGCATCGCAGAGTGTTTTGACGCTGCGACGACCGTGCGTCACTGCCTGCGAGCAGCAACCGACGCGGAGTCGATAATGTTCGTAAACATCTTTGTCGCCGCGTCAAGGCTGACGCTCGGCGACCAGTCCTGGTCGGTGCAGCTCTGCATACCCCTATAGCGCAGATTTCGAGCTCCTATGGCTTGCGAATCAATAAGGATCAGACGGATCGCACGCCTCTGTGCACTTTGAAGGAGCTGAACTCCAGCAAGTGAAGGACTTCAAGTACCTTGGATCAGTAGTACGGTAGAAGAAAGTGGCAGCAACGACAGAGATCCACAGCACAATCGGGAATGCTCCTACTGCATTTGCTTCGCTTCGCTGCTGTCTGTGGAAGACAGCCAGCGTATCGATGAAGACCGCATACGCAACGAAATCATCAGGGAGCGATGTGATCACCAGCCCACGATCGAGGATCAAGTTTAGACCAGACGATTGCAATGGTTTGGACACGTATGCGGGATGAACGCGAGCCGATTACCGTACATCATGCTTAGGAGGAAACGGCCAGTGCAGTGGAAGATCCAGAGAACAGATCCTGAAAATACATGGCTGAAACATAGCGGAGGTGATCTGAAGATACAACGGTGCAGTGTCCTTCAAGGCACAGTCCAACTACCGGAGCGTTTCTCTGTTTTCTCGTCTACCTTAAGAACGGTCCCACGCTGATTCCAATTATGTCTCTGGAATCGTTCAAGATCACCTGAGAACGGAGGTATGCCTCCTCAAAAATTGAGCTGCGGAAGCATGGTGGGCGAGTTTTCCAAGGCTTGTAACTTCCTTCATTTGCAGCCGCTTTATGCAAGCTGACCTGAATGAATAGAGAGCCTGAGAATGAAGGAAAGAACGGGGCTATTGATCAAAAAGTGTCTCTCATCTCGCCACTGTTGAGCTTGAAAGTTCGTGAAAGGGGCGTGCCAAAGTGGCTTCTCGAGGTGGGCGCCCAAGGGAGGCTTCCCCATATAACTCGCTTATTCGGAGGAATCGAGAGCTCGCACTTGGATTGTGGTATACGGGGTGGGTCTACTTTACAATTATGTAGAAATCTCATATTTCGTTCCTGAGCTTGGACTGTGCCTTTAATGCTAGGTCTATTGCTACGAATCGTTCTGAATAGAAGCGTATCGTACAGGGCGCTCGAGCTCCCATGGCACCCACAGCAGTGTATTGGCTGAGAGGTTATCCCGCTTCGCCAGACGCCAGCTAACGGGATAAGTGAGTGAGTGATTTAGGTATCACTATGGCCACTGGTATAACAAAACTTTGACGCGACAGATGCGGACGCACTCGCGCCGACCCAGGCCCACACGGTATCAAAATGCTGTCGCAAGAACAGTTCGTCGCCCATCTCGCGGTCGGTACGCAGCATGCTCGCGGTCGGTGTACCCCATTGTCCGAGTTAGGGCGCTGAACACGAATCTGGGGTTCATTTCCAATTTTTTTGGCGGTATATGTCAGGATAGAAGGCACTGAATGAAATTTTACCTGCCGTAACCCATTGTCTTGGACGTGTTTGATCTAGCCGTGAGGATTGAGTGAGATTTTAAAATCATAAATTGTTTCTGTTAACTCCTCTACAACCTCCAAAAGACCGTTTTTCGAAATTCCTTTTTGTATTCAGGTTAGTCACTAGTAAGGGAGAACATTTCCATCGACAAGTATGTTTCCGTTTTTGAACTTTCGAATGTTCAAATTGGATATGATCTTTCATCGGTTGACTCTCTCCGGGATTTGCCACGTCGAAGGACGATTTATTGCCTACAACTCCGCAAAATGGATCTGGTCACTTAGCTATATACTCTTCGTTAGCGATACTGCCCAGCAACAGGCAAATATTCTATTCGAGAATGTCCACCGCAGCCGGTTACTTCTCTGCTCTTCTCCTTCTAATCCTTGTAAGTCGCAAGTTTGCTTTCTATGCCACTGTTAGCACTCTTGAAAACCTTCTCTATAGGTGACGCCCGTGTTCTGCGAGTGGAATTCAAGTAAAGGTGCGTTCATATCGTAATTTAGAGGCATTTGTTTCCTAATAAGCAGATTAGTTTCCATTATTAAGCTGAGGTGACGTGCCACGTTTGCATAGGAGAGCATACAGGAGTTGGCCAGCAAAATGAAACTTGTCCAACAGAAAAGGTCAGTCGTTTAGAGGTGTGCTCCAAATGTGTTTTGGCTGCTCCAAAATCTGTCAGTAGTTACTCTTTACCGTAAAAAAGAGTTTCTTCTAAAGAATGTGCGACAGATAGCAGACCGCCACACAAAACTTTGTTCCTGATGTTATGTTTGAGTTGAGTCTTCACACTATACTGACAAGGGAAGTATACAAAGCGTAGGTCTGATCTGCCAAAACGACTAGTGTCGTTAGCATCTCTTGTGGCTCGATAGTAAAACTGCGCAGTATCCCGCGGCGAGCCGCAGGTTCCAAAAAGTTACAAGCCTAAAAATCTCATTTTTTGTGCTTTTTGTAACTTCCGAAAATCCCGTTATTCTTCGGAAAATCCGGAAATGGACCTCATGAATGTGTTCAGCACCCAAAACTACCCCCCTGAGCAAATTTTGGATGAACGCACATTTTCCGTACTTTGTCCAGACTGAGAGCGTTTTGGACTTGTACGGATTTTCGGTTGGGCGCTCATTTCTACTAATGATGGCTCTGGAAGCGTTTTAGAAAAATGTTCCAGATTTGACTCAAAATTCTCCCGGAGGGGTTTTTTGGGGCGCTGATCACGATTCTGAGATTTATTAGTCGATTTCCAAAAGTTTTCGGCTCATTTCGTTTGAAGCTTCCCAACCGGGGAAAATTTCGAGGGAAAAAAGCCACTTTCGAGATTTCCGGTTTTCTACGATAGATATGTCTCAAAATCATTCTCTGAAGGGGTTATTTGAGTGCTAAACACGAATCTGAGTCCGTTTATCGATCTATTGCAGATTACGGTAGATTACGGTGGGTATACTGTAGTTTGTCAAACTCAGATTTTACTCAAAATTCGTAAACGGTGGTTATTCGGGGTGAAGAATACGAATTTAATGTCCGTTTGTCGATTTTCAAAAAACCAAGGTGGGTTTTGACCCCTTAAATGACATGTCACCTACCGTAACCTACAGTAAACATCAAAATGTCGACAAATGGACTCCAGATTCGTGTTCGCCAACCTAGATTACCCCTACATACAACTTTTGAGCTAAATCCGAGAAAATTTTTTGAAACTCCAAAAAAAAATGCCTGATGGGAACCCTTGCCTTTTCGCCAGGGTTAAAAAATGCTCATAACTTTTTTGAACCTGCTGCTCGCGGCGGGATACTGATCATTTATACTATTGAGCCAGAAAAGGTACTAACCATACTAGTCGTTTTGGCAGATCCGACCTACGCTTTTTATACTTCCCTTGTGAGGGTTTCTTCATGGAGGTTCTTCCGGCGCAAACTCTTGTATCCCCAAATTCACCTGCCCATGCGAAAAAGCCATCGAGCAGGAAGCAGACCATCTAGGTTCTCTCACATTCAGTGAAGAAGTTCTGGCGGGCGTAAAATGGGTGTACCCAGTAGAACCACATGTGAGGATAGATGCGAGCGATCTCCTTCACACAAAGACCTCGGAACCATTTTGTATGCACCTAGTGGTCACTCAGTAGCCGTACGCATTTAGACTCATGTGGAACAGCTGGATTGCTTTCAGGTGGATCAGGTGCCGCATATTGCGACGACTTTTAAATCGCCGAACTAATATCATGGCGACACAAGGATTCTAGTAACATCACGCAAGTCGCGACGACTCTTGTGTCGTTACCATAGACAATGCTACTAATTTTTGTCTGCATTCAATTAGATAGTCTAACAATATCGTGCAGGTAGCAAGCATTGTTCCTAGTTGCTTTTCGTGAACTCTTTCGAGTTATGAATAAACATTGAGCATCCAGTTCGTCACGGTATGTTGTGTCGCAGGTGGCTTTGTACAGTTATATCTAATACCTCTTCTTCAGACTACTAGGAGAACAGGCCATCTGAGCCGAAGTTGCTATTTTTGGCGACTATAGCTACGCCCGCGTAGAGCTAGATGATTTATCCGTTCTTCTGCGGAAGAAAAGTTATCACTTCTACGAAGGCAAAGATATGGCAGTAAACGTTCTCCAGCGACAGCCCAGTAAGTAATTGCTGCAGCCAGTGCTGTTCGGAACAATTTTTATCCCCATTATCCCATGTATCGAATTGCAGGTTAACAAGTCAAATTCCACTGTTGATTATAACGAGAAAAACAGGTCTGGCTTAGGTGCTCCCAGTTGAGACGATTTTCATGAGAACCTTAGACAATAAACTTTTCTCATCGAAAATGTACAGAGTGTTCCATAATTATTGGCGCGCAGATATTTAAGTGTTTCTTGAACGTCACACTGGATTTTAAGAATAACGAAATTGAATGCATTTATTCATACCAACGTTAACGCAAAACAGTGGCCAGATCTTGAAGTATCCGCCATCTGTTCGAGTACCGGCTCGAAGGTGAAAACGTCGTAGCAGTCACGGAGGCAGTCGTCATCCATTTCGTTCAGGGCTTTCATGAAAACAGCTTTCCAGTAGGCCAATTCTGTATGTCGAGATTCACAGACCTCAGACTCAATCAAGGACCACACTTAAAAGTCGGGTGAATGCAAGATCGACGAGCAGGACTGCAATTCTTCGTACCCGTTTGACTCCGGGTAGCTCGAGTCGACACCACTCTTGAACTGATTTCGCCGTTTGTGCTTACCCTTGGCCTGGTGTGAAGCACCAGGGTCTGCTGCCCAATCCGAAACTCTCACAGCGAATCAGAACAATCTCCAGGGTTGTCTTTCTGCAAAATTCCTCTTTGATTTCCATGTCAGAATCCACGAAAAGCGCCAGATTTCTGCCCTCGCTAGCGATGCCTCCCAAAACAATCAAAAAGGTGGTGTGAGACGTCCATCCAAAGATGTTATTTTTTGCAGTAAGACCTCATTGGATCTTCTGGCTGCTGTCCAACCAATTTCGCATTTCTTTATCGATTTCACACTGATAATTTGTTCCATCTTAGAAGGCCCTGACGCAATGCGTGACCCCGTGACGACGGTGCAGGAGCTTCCTACTTTCTAGTCTGATTTCAACTTTTTTCAGCGGAAAGCAGACGAGTCTGCTCCAAATGGTGGGAACTAAGATTCAGCTTCTTCCTGACGAGTTTCCAGATGGCTCCTAACCACGGATACCTTTCTCTAGCTATCCACCTGATTAACAGTCGAGAACTGCGGTTGACTCGTGCACACACCCTTTTGACAACCTTAGAGATGCGAATACTGATCTTTTCGCCCTCATTGCCGTCGTCAAAAATTGGAAAAAGCTGACGAAAACGAGTGATAACATTCTGGATAAGTCTCAGCAGATTGGCGATGTGTCTCGTTGTGTGCCTCAAGTTTTGCGTTGAAATGATGGTGCCGCACTTCGAACTAGCCTTCATCATACTAACTTTGAAACCAATATCTACAGAGTACTGATGAAAAATGCAGAGCTGAGACTCAAGAGAATCCAAAAAATCAAAAAAGCAAAAATTTGGACATCAAAAACCTTTCTTAAATAGAAGCCAATTAGCGCGCCAAAATTTTGGCGCACCCTGTAAGCTGGAACATAATAAATAAAAGCTATCATTTTGAGGACAAAAATAGAGAATCGAATTATTGTAAAGCATATGTTGAGGTACCCGCCGGCGGGCCCGAAATTGAGGCAGTGGTGGTGTGGAAAGTACAATTGTCTGATGATACGAACCCTCCCGGCAAAGAATAGAGCGGGCTTGTCTTGACTAAATTTGGATTAGGAGTTCGAATAGAGATGGCTGGCAAGCTGGGGCTCGAGACAGGGCTGGGCATCCGTCCTGGAGAAGCGATTTCGAATATGCATCTCCCTTACAAGGGAAGTATACAAAGCGTAGGTCGGACCTGCGAAAACAACTAGTATCGTTAGTATCTCTTCTGGCTCAGTAGTAAAAATGCGCAGTATACCGAGCTGCAGGTTCAAAAAAGGTATGAACATTTTTGAGCCTCGCGAAGTGGCAAGGGTCATCAGGCATTTTTTTGGAGTTTCAAAAATTTTTCTCGGATTCAGCTAGAGTAAACTTTGAGTGAAATCTGAGTTTTTGACCAAACTACCGTGTACCCACCGTAATCTACCGCAATCTGCAGAGAGTCGATAAGCGGACCCCAGATTCGTGTTAAGCACTCCAAATAGCCCTCATAAAATGATTTTGAGACACATCTGTAGTAGAAATCCGGAAATCTCGAAGGTGGCGTTTTTCCCTCGAGATTCTCCCCAGCTGGGAAGCTTCGAACGAAATTAGCCAAAAACTTTGGAAAATCTACGAATAAACTACAGATTCGTGATCAGCGCCCCAAAAAACCCACCTGGGAGAATTCAAAGTCAAATCTGGAACATTTTTCTAAAACACTTCCAGAGCCCTCTAATCGGTATAAATAAACGCCGAACCGAAAATCCGAACAAGTGCAAAACGCTGTCAGTTTGAAAAAAGTATGGAAAATGTGCCTTCATCCAAACTTTGCTCAGGGTGGTAGTTTTGGGCGCTGAACACTATTATTAGGTCCGTTTCCCGGATTTCCAGAAGAATAACGCGCTTCTTAGAAGGTAAAAGAGCACAAAAATTGAGTTTTTAAGCTTGTAACTTCTTGTAACCTGCAGCACGGGGCAGGATACAAAATTTTACTATTGAGCCACAAGAGATACTAACGATACTGGTCGTTTCGCCAGATCCGACCTACGCTTTGTATACTTCCCTCGTTAGTTCGGTATTTTTTTGACCAGGCTCACAGGAGATTGAAATTGACTGTGTCCATAGAAGTCGGGCCCAGCAGTTACGGTTTTTACTCCCTGATTATGATTTTGACCAACAAATGTTTAAAAAAAGCTTTGAATAGGGAAAATGCAGCCAATTTCAACAATTGGAAGCACTGTGATCCTGCTGCAGCTGTCGAAATTCATGAAACAAAATTGTAAGTAAAGCTATAAACTATTAGAAAAGATACTACAATTTTCATCTCAGAGCAATTTAATAATTGCGAACAACAACAGAACCATTTTTATTATTGCAATAATCAATGTTTTCTGTTGAATATGTTCATGAACAACTTTAAAAAGGAATAGGTATTTTGTGTTTGATTGTTTTTATAGAGGTTTAAACATTCTCTGTGATGTGGAAGATAGGATCCATGTGATGCGTGGGAACCGAAAGAGAAACGCCAGTTGTGCCCAACTAGAATGCCGCTATTCGTCAGAACTCGATTGCCGTGTAATGTGGAGCTTGTCCGCAGCCGCACCGCGCATACTGGAATGAACGCGATCACAACAGTGATCAAAAATGTGATATATTAGAGCATTCATTAGGCCCCGGTCATAGTTGGATGAGCCGACGTCTCCAGCCCGGTCGATACACACAGAATTCATTGGAAATGGGATGCAAAAATCACTCGGTGTATCCCCCCCGCACCCCCAACACTCCCCAACACCCACCCGGTCGATACGTATGAACAACATGGTGAGGTGAAGCTGAGAAAATCACTCGGTGTATCCCCCCGCACCCCCCAACACCCCCCCCCGCACCCCCCGGTCGATACGTATGTTTAAAATGATGGAGTGAGGTTGAGAAAATCACTCGATGTATCCGACGCGGTCGATATCCATGCAATACGTGGATGAGAAAATCACCGGGTGGGCGGGTCGATGATAAAACATTGCGTATCACTGGAAAGCTAACCTTACTGCTACCTCCGTTACTCCACCATACTCTCCTTCACTATTTCTCTGAACAGGTGCAATCCTGTTGGCCACGTTATCATCGTCATATCTAGTTGGATACATCGAGTGATTTTCTCAACCTCACTCCATCATTTTAAACATACGTATCGACCGGGTGGGTGTTGGGGGTTTTGGGGGTGCGGGGGGATACAGATGCAAATAGCACCAACTCTGACCGGGGCCTTAGGGCTGAAGAACATACTTACCACAGTGGACGACCCATGGACAAAAACGATAACTGAACGGTGACCTTGGGGATGGACACTCTATACAGACTGACAGAAAAGATACTGTGCTTCTCTTGGCCAAATTCCGGTCCGCTGTTGCGTTTCGACGTGCTTTGCGGCCGAGTAAGTCGAGTTTCCAGCGCCAAAGCCGACTAGATGTGGCTTTTTCAAACAGTTTTCTCCAAATTTGTTTAGTTTCCAGTTTCCAAAACCCACCTAGAGTCAACAGATCGGCGGCTGTGGCGCTGGAAACTCGTCCGAGTCGAAAGCGCGCGGCCGCAGAGCGTGTCGAGACGCCCTTGCGGACCGGAATTCGGCCCAGAGAAGCACAGTTTCGTGATCTATTTGTATCAGTTTTTTGAAGAAACGGATGAGAGTAGTTCATGATACTTAGGGAAGAAACATGCGAATGGACGTTGAAAGATTGTGATGTAGGTCAATGAACAATAAAGAATAAGCAATTTATTTGGGAGCTGGGAGGAGAAAAGGAATGGAATTGGAGCGAATGGAAAGAGGCAGGGGATGCTTTCCGTATACACATTGTAGAAATTTAATGTCAATGGAAAACAACTAGAGCGGGGTCATTATTTAGCTTCGAAAAGGTTCCACTTGATCGAAAACGGTATTAAACATGGGACCACTCCGAACACAAAGTGGAGTTCCGAAAAACGGTCTTTTGATGGTTGTAGGGGACTTGAAAAAAAAAACAATTTAGGCTTTTAAAATTTTCCTCAGTTTACCCGGATAGATCAAAAACGACCAGAACAGAGGGTTACTGTAAGTAAAATGCCATTCAGTGCACCCTAACCTGAAAAAATCCGTTAGAAAACTGGAAATAGGCCTCAGATTCGTGTTCATCGCTGCAAATTACCTCATAAGCGGAGCTTGGAAAAAAATTCGACCCCTGGACTCCCAAAAATGACATTGAGCTTACGCACATGGTGCTCCAAAGGTCGAAAAAATTTAAGGCCCTAACTTCGCTTCAGGATGTTATTCAAAATGCTCATAACAAATCTGAGGTCAGTTCATCGATTTTCGACAGAACTGTATATTACTGAGGGTATACGGTAGTTGGATCAAAGTCTCAGATTTGAGTTGAAATTTCTGAACAGGGGTTATTCGGGGTGATGAATACGAATTTGATGTTCATTCAACTTTTATCAAATTATTAAAGTAGGTTCAGACCCTCTAAACCTCAGAGTCAGAGCTTCGACAAAATATCTCTAGATGCGTGTTCAGCACCCTAGATTACCCCTAACATACAAGTTTCGAGCCGAATCCGGATTTCTCTTAAAAACAAAAACAAATCCCTGATGGGTGGTACCCATGCCTTGCCTCGAGGCTTTCAAAAACGCATCTACCTTTTTTCAGGGTGGTTTTTTTTATTTCAGAGAGGCTGCGAAGAGCATGCTCGAATTCTTCGCTCAAAATGGTTTCAGAAAAGTACATTCAATTCAGAATGGCCAGGCTGACTAAAAGTATTTTCCTAGTGAGATGCATTTCTAGAAGAGTGGTTCATTGTACTACCGTTCCCGGAGCCAGATTACGGTAGGCAATTGCGGACTACGGCTATTTTGTCACGCGACACGTATTAATCGTGCTGGGAGAAAGGTGAATCGTGCCGCTACCAAGTGGTCCCAGCACGATTACCAAGTTTCGTATGATGAAACAGCCGCAGTTCGCAAATGCGGACCGGAGCTTGGCTCAGATAACGACAGTACACAGTATTTTTGAGTTGATAATGAAACACTTGTCCTGGAGTAAACAATCCATGCGCTAATGTATTAGGTTGCTTGATTGAATTTTGTAGTTTTGGTGAACCCACTTCTGTTTATAATAGTTAATTCTGTTGAAAAAAAGATTGGTCATTGATCAAGGAACATGTTCACAAGGTTTTCTGTTCAGGCTACGGCGCGAGGTGTGATGAAACCCAACTTTGCCCCGACACCCGCCCCTCCTAAATCGAGCGATTTGTTCACGTCTCCCCCCCCCCTTTGCGTCCCTATAGTCTAAGCTGGTAAAAGTAAGCCGGGTGGATAGCCGCGCGGCGCGGTCGAAGCGGATCGTAAATGAATTTTCCTTGTCCCTTTTCTCATTTTCCGCAATTCTTCGGTCACGAAACAGTCCAATCGGGTATAAAATATAAAAAGAAAAACTAAAAAGTCGTCGGCGAGACTAAAACAATTCACTTGAAGTTGCCTAAATCGCGCGATGCGGTCGCCCACCCGGCTTACTTTTTCCGGACGTAGGTTGTAACGTCGGCATGGGTCGTGAAGAGACTTCGCGTTCATTGTTGAAAGTTGGCGCAAACCTGGTGCCATATGCTATAACATAGGTGCACCGGGTTTGCGCCAACCTTCAACAGTGAACACGGAGTCTCTACACGATCCACGCCGATGTTATGTCTGTCCTCATGTATGGCTTTCCACATGTGAAAACGTACCCGAAATTTAATGAACGCAGCTTCAAGCCGAGGAACATTACATAAGGTGGGCCGAACCTGTTTTTTATGCCCTGAGGGCACATAGGAGTGGCTTCGGGCACGAAAACCACATTCAGTAATTGGCTGTCCGGATTTGAAACTGCAGCTTTAAGCCAAACAGCGCTAAATGGGGTGGGGTCCTTGAAAAAATCAGTTGATGTGAAATATCTGAAAGTATTTATCGAGGTTCAAATTAGGGAGTTTCGCATCTCTACAACGTGGGGAAAACCTAGTCGCGGACCCAAGGAAGCGATCGAATTCTTTTGGTCGGTTCAAAACGATTTTTGAAAAACCATTTTTAGGTGTGATACAGTCGATTGTATCGCACCTAAAAACGGGTTTTGAAAGACTGTTTTGAACTATTTCATCTCCACCTAATTTCTGGCCTTTGTCTTACCACGGAGTGACCAGACCGGGCAGAACTGTTCATAAATTCATGTTTTTGTCATAGACTGCCTTCCGGGTAGTCGTAGGAACATCCTACTATTTGCTTGAGTAATAGTCCACGGCTAGCAAATTTTTCCTATTGGTCGTACTACTCTGAATCCAGAATAGGGTTTAAAGAGGGAAAGAAGACAAGCATATTTAATCGCGACCACTGTGTTAAAGGCACAGTCCAAGCTCAGGGACGAAATCTAAGATTTTCACATTAATGTGAAGTTCACCCACCCTATATAGCTCCTTCCAAATGCGAACTCTCAATTCCTCCGAATAAGCGAGATATAGGGGGAAGCCACCCTGGGGCGCCCATACCAGGAAGCCACTTTGGCACGCCCCTTTTACGATCTTTCGAGCTCAATAGCGGCGAGATGAGCGATGGTTTCCGACCAGCAGCCCCGTTCTTCCCTTCATTCCCAGCCTCTTTCTTTATTCAGGTCGGTTCGCATACATCGGTTGCAAATGACGGAAGTTACGAGCTTCGGACAACTCGTCCACCGTGCTTCCGTAGCACAATTTTTTGAGGGGCCATATTCTCGTTTTTAGGGGGTCTTTTAAGATTCCAAAGACATCATTGGAACCAGTGTGAGACCGTTTTCAAGATAGGCAGAAAAACAGAAAAACGATTCTGAGGTTGGACTGTGCCTTTAAGGAATGTCAAAAAATCAGTGACTCAATCAATGGCTGATGAAAATTTGGGATGAAATTTCGATTTCCAGTTTTTTTTTTCAAAAATGCGAACGTGCCAGCGGCGAAATGGTGCAGAAATGACGAAAGCCACTGTTGTAGGAACATCCTACTATTTGCTTGAGTAGTAGTAGGAAACAAAGTTATGACTCATTTCTTGGAATGAGGTCGAAACGACAAAAGTGGCGAGTCCTGTAGAACCTATCCTTTCAAAAACACCGCCGAACTAAGCTGGCCGAGTGGTTCAGGGCAGCGACCTTCCGACCGGGGATCTAGAGGCGGTCCCTTCTTCTGGCGGAACTTTGCCACGATGTTTTTGACACCATCATCTGAACGCGGCATTAAGGGCAATGGTCACGATGAGAAACGTTATCTAAAAAACTACAAAAATCAGCTTAGATTGAAAACAGCCGAAAAACTAGGAAGGTAGAGCGGTGAAAAACGGGCTAGAATTAGAGTTTCTAGGGCTCAAAAAATGTCAGTTCGTGCATACGTGCACAGCGCCGCCCAAAAAGATTGCAGTCTCATACCGAGCAGTCAAAAATCATAGACATTGAGAGGAAGAAATAAATGCAAATTTACCTAGTAAAACAGTTGAACAATGAAAGCAAGCTCTTCTGTAAATGTTTTTGACTAGATGAGTCCGAAGGATAATGTTCACTGATTGAAATTCAATTTTAAGCCAGCTAATGTTCTTGATATAAGAGATCATCGATGTCGGTGATGTGGATTGGGCTCGTCCACCATCAAAAAAGAAAGTTTAGGCTTGAAATTCAGTCCAAAACAGCGTTTTTTTAGCGATTTTTTCTTTTAGGTCGTACTAATTCAAACCCAGAAATGGGTTTTAAGAGGGAAGCAAGACAAGCGTATTTCATCGCGACCACTGTCGCTAAGATGACAGTTTATCGACACCCGCCGTTATAGGGAAGACGAGCAAGCAAGCATACAGAAGAGCGAAGCACGAAAATGAAATTTCTCATGAACCAGGAAACATGTTTTATTGTGTGACGACGAGATCTTTTGGCTTTGCGTCTTACCTGCTTACCTTGTGTTTTCACACGATTGTCGATTTCAAGTCATGGTACTTCGATGATCATTCCGGTCAATTCGACAGCCTGATAGTAATGTTCTTCCTTAGTGTAATCGGCAAACGCGAGGAGGTTGAATGTTGTAATTACGTTTGTTTTATGTTTTGCTGCTACGGTAATAGGAATTTCCTTAGCGCCGACTTCCTCGAAAATTACCATTGGTAATGATTTTTCTTGCCTTGAATTTCTTTTGAAGTGCTTGCTGCGTTTTCCGTCAGACTTATGTCAATTAACTTTTGTATAAAAAACCTAACAACATCCGTCTCAAGAAATAGCATGGTAAAGTTTTTTCTGAAATAAAGGGGAGTGTACAGCAACAGGATTCTCTGGAAGTGTATGAGCTACGGTAGCTAAGCGGCATTTTACTCTTTGTAACCTACCGTAGTCGCCCGAAAAAAGGCTGATCGTAGCTCATATTTGTGTTCAGCACCCGGACCACCCCAGGCGGAGCGTGAAAAATATTTCTTTTTGACTTCAGGAGCCTTGAAAGCAGCGTTCACGATGATCATCCTCGTTTACTTTCCACTGTAAAATGATAGGCGAGAAGGATACTAGGCTCCCAGTGTCTAAAGAACGATAGGAAACGAGCCAGGAGCGGCAAAATAACGGCTGCGAACAAGCGTTTTGGCGCCCCAGACACGCCTGGTGCCCCAGATCCGCCTCCTCGAAATGAACAAATGAAGACTCAGATTACAGGAATGATCAAGTCAAGGAAGTGCTGATAAGTGAGCTGTTTGCTTCATTGCACTTATAGGTATAATAGTCCTTCTTGCGGTCGATTCCTCCACGTTCAAAAATCAACGTAAACATGGGATGGCCTATTTTTGCTCAAAACAGCGTCTTTCTTGTTCTTTTTGAGCATGCCTTGCTATATAAGGCACCAGACCTTCCGTAAGTGAAATAAATCGTGAACACTGCTTTAAGGGGGCTGGCTGAATATTATTTTTGAAGGTGCAGAAGTCAAGGAGAAGTTTTCAGCCCAAAATCGATCTAGGGGTACATACTTTGGGTCGTATATTACGGATCTTAGCCCGCTTGTTGTTTCTATTGAGATTTTGACAGGGTTCCGGTAGCTTGATGGTAATATGTGTACAGACCTCTCCACTTTTTAGCTCACAACATTTTTTTCACAACTGCTGGAGCAAATAGTAGGATGTTTTTACGACTAGCTTGGAAGTAGTCTATCAGAAAAATGTGGATGCATGTTCAGTTCTGGCAGCTCGGTCTGGTAATTCGCTTGTTAGTCTCCTGTTTCAGAGGACGGCACTCGAGTGGAACGCACGCCTGATGATCAGTCAATGAAATTAGCACAAGTCCAGTTTCTCAAAGGTAGAATAAATCGCACCGTTTCTGCTGTTTTTGGACATCCTATGATGCGAACCCAGAGTTCCATATTTTGAAAATATTGAAAACGGCTTCTCTGGCGGTGCTATTCTAAATGGATTCCACTTCCCAGCCTCGTGGGGTGAGCGCGAAACGAATATGAGCTCTAATAAAGAACATTTCCAACGACAGATGTTATATGTGTTTTCGTTTTCGCACGTTCACATTGGTATGCTCTTTCGTTGGTTGACTTCGGATGGGCTTTGCCACGTTGAGGGACGATTTATTGCCCATTACTCCACAAATTCCAAATCGGTTACTTAGCTACAATTTCCTCGTTAGCGATACTGCCCAGCAACAGGCATACATTCTATCGGAGAATGTCCTTCGCAGCCGATTCCTTTTCTGCACTTCTCTTTCTTACCCTGGTAAGCCGCTAGTTCACTTTCTAAGCCATTGTTAGCCTACTAGAAAACCTTTTTGTATAGGTGACGCACTTGTTCTGCGAGTCGAATTTGAATGAAGGTAAGGTTATTTTCATGAATTAAAGGCATTTGTTTGCTGATAAACAGATTAATTTCCATTCTTAAGCTGAGGTGACGTGTCTTGTTTGCACGAGGTACTTCGGAGATTGTCCGACAGAAGTGGCCAGCCGTCTTGAGGTAAGCTTCAAATGTTGTTGTGACTGATTTGAAATTTATCCGCAGTTTCTCCCCACGGTAAACAACGGCTTTTAATGAATAAAATGTGAAAGATGGCAGACCGTGACATTGAGTTCAGGTTTTACACCATTGTGAGTACAAAAACCAGCGAGCAGAAGGGAAGTCGCCTTGGCTCTCTCCAGTTCAGGCGCTGAAAATTGAGCCTTTGTTGAAAGGCAAGACGATGAGAGACAGCGATGTACCGATGGTTTTAACAAAGGGCTTCTAGTAAGTCAACCATGCAAACCTTCGATGAAAACGTGCCATCGTGACAACCGCGCTTACCCCCACTCTCACACTTTTGGGATGGTATTCACGGAACGTTAGTCATGTATTACCTATGGTTAGCGTAGCTAAGGTTAAGCACATTGTGTACGAATAGGTCAGCCTCACACCTTGGCTGAAACATGATTATCGGTTATGTAGATTTCAGCCATTATTTGTGGGGGTCTGGGCAAGCGGGCAGTGGCAGAATATTTTTACTGCTAAGGTGATCTGGAGTGGAGTAAAGAGATCGAAACCGCGAGTTATATGAAAGATGAAGCTTTCTGCACGCTGTGACCAGACCACACAGAAGAAGATCTTTTTCTTGTCAGAGAGAGTTGAAATAGTGTTCAAAAGGCCAAGAAAACATTCGGAAAGTCATTCGTAGGAATTTTCGGAAGTCGCTTGCCTCCTTGCGTTATGACGCGGTTGCAAGCGCTCATTTGCATCAAGCAGCGGCTCAAACGCTTCAGTCGCGGTTCGCAGACGGCTTCGTCTCTTATTTGATTAGTTTTTACCACCACTGATGTACATGAGCGGTCTGTCGTCTCTAGCGAGTCCCTTTTCGACTGGGCAACTACCTCCCTCTCGAAAGTGCAACAACAACGTATACCTCTGGAGATCACAGAAGCGTAGCACAACTCGGAATCGGTTACCGAAACCCACTTGGGTATCGAGGGGTTTTTTTCAAGAACAACTGTAAGTCATTCTCTATCTCCAAGGGGGCCAGGAGCTATTGTGCTCACCTGCGTCAACACTAGCAATCAAAGTTTTTGGGTGGTCATGGGGATCCTAGCAACTCAGAAACTTTTGGTTTGTACTTCGGTACAAAAGGGGTGGGTTCCAGGGCGAACATCCTATACAACCCCTCGTTGTCAGCCTAGGCTGCTAACGGCAGCATAGCCTGTCATCGACAGCCTTTTCTGCAAACAAAGAAAGAATTGAGATTACCACCCTTTTTAGCGGTTATGGGTATGATACTTTTTACGGCCATCAGCAAAGAGGCCAACTTTGCCACGGTCCACAACGAGGATGCTTCCCTGGCGATGGCCCACGGAGACGAGACACACGCGTGCCGCGCTGGCGTGGCGTTTGTGTGTAAATGGCTCCACGCCCCGCCCGCGCGGCACGCGCGTCACGCTCCGCCCGCTCCGCCATGGCGTCGCCGCTGCCGTATTCATACTGCCACCCGGAACGCCTTGGCGTTTTCATCCACTGATAATATTTATCGATCGTCTCATTCATTCCAGCTTCACCGCTCCGCCATGGCGTCGCCGCTGGATTATTCATAGTCTCCGCAAGCGCGGCACGCGCGAGACGCGCGGAGAAAGTAATCATACACAAACGCTACGTTAGCGCTGGCCTGCGCGCGCCGCGCTGGCGTTGAGTAGTATGAATAGCGCCTAAGAGTCCAAGTTTAAAGGCAGTGTTCACGATGAAAATCGTTTTTCTGTTTCCCGCCTATCTTAAAACGGCCCATGCTGATTCCAAAATGTCTCTGAAATCGTACAAGACCTTCTGGGAACGGGAGTTATGGTCCCTCAAAGATTGAGCTATGGAAACATGGTGGACGAGTTGTCCGAGGCTTGTAACTTCCGTTTTTTGCAGCCGATCTATGCGAGCTGACCTGAGTAAAGATAGAAGCTGAGAACGAAGGAAAGAACGGGGCTAATGATTGAAAATCATGGCTCATCTCACGATCTCGAGCATTCATTTGTTCACGTCGGTGGGCGTGTGATGCGCTTTTGGGGTTTTCAATGCGCTCGAAGTTGCAACTTCGGGCTCTTTTTGAGGCTCTTCCTGGCTCGTTTTGATGCGTTCTTCGACGTTTACGTTACAGAGTGTCCCTCCACTACCCAATCCTAGTGGAATTTCGGAAACTTTTTTTCATCGTGAACACTGCCTTTAACGTCTAGAAAACGACCCGTGCCTCAAACGGCGAACTGCCCTCTCACCGAGACTGGTTGCCTTATATAACCGACGCTGTTGAACAAGAGGAAGCTGCTATGTTCAATCGTATTACACAAATCAATGAATGGGAGTATCAGCAGACACCAATAGTAAGAGAAGGGGATGCATGCGCATGCTGGAGTTCAACCCCTTCCCCGATCTCACGCGTGCCGTCGGCGAAAAGAGGGCGTCATAAGTCAAACCACATTTGAGAATATATGCGTGCGATCTCCATTACACAGAGACCTCCGAACCATTTTGCGTTCCTTTGTGGTAATCCAATAACCAAACGTATTTAGGCTCATGTGGAACAGCTGGATCGTTCTCAGATGGACCAAATCCCGCGTATTGCGACGACTCTTATATCGTCGAACTAATTTCATAGCGACATCAGAATTCAGGCAACATCACTCAAGTCGCGCCGGCTCTTGTTTCGTCACACTGAACAGTGCTCCAAATTTTTGTCTGCGTTCAATTAGATAGTCTTACAATATCGTTCAGGTATCAAGCACTGTTCCTAGTTGATTTTCGTGAAATCTGTAGAGTTATGAATAAACATTGAGCATCTGTTTCTTCACGGTATGTTGATTCGCTGGCGGCACGTATAGGATCTCTTCGTCAGACGTCTAGCATACGACCAGTCAAACCAGCCGGATTTTGAAAAGGTTTCTGTTGTATGGATCACATCCACACCGTATCTGAATTGATCGAGCGATGACGGGAATACAAAATGCCGTTGTGCCTCACCTTTGTCGATTACAAGAAAGCATTCGATTCGGTGGAGACGAATGCATTGCTCAACGCTTCGTTACACGCCGCAGTAGAGCCTTCCTACGTAAATATACTGGAGCAGTGTAACTCAGGAACACCCACAACTATTCAGTTGTTTGAACGCAAGCTGCAAGTTCCAATTGAGAAGGAGGTCCTACAAGGTGACACACTTTCACCGAAGCTTTCTACCTCTGCCCTCCAATATGTAATGTGTCGACTCGACAGGGACGACAAAGGCTTGAATATCGATGGAAAGAAGCTCTTGAATTTGCGGATCGCAGATGACATCGTGCTTATCAGCGACAACACGACTGAGATGACTGAGATACTGAGGGAGTTAGAAGGCGTAGGCAAGACGATTCGTCTAGTGATGATTATGAAGAAAACACAGATGATGGCGAGCCGGTGGTGTGATGATGGGCTAAATTACCTCGGCGAAAATCAACTGGGCAAAGTCGACAGCTACGTGTACCTCGGTCGGGAAGTCAATGTGACAAACGACTAGACGAACTAAGAAGAGCAGCCTGGGCAGCAATGGGCACAATTCGAGAGGTGACCAGTGAGGTCCAGGATGTTAAGCTGCGGACTTCACTGTGCTGCCAGCTCTTTGCTATGGTACCGGAACACGGTCTCACAACAAGGGCACCTTTGTCGCCATGAGGACTGCGCACAAGGCATTGGAGAGATGTCTTCTGAATACGAATCGAAAGCGGCAGTGGCAGCAAGGGTGGAGCAGTCAGGAGCTTTGGAAGGAGTCTGGTATCCGAGACGCGTTGTCCCATATCGAGTCCGCGAAACACAAATGGGCAGGACACGTTATACGAGGAAACGACGATAGATGGAGCACCAGGATCACGTACTGGTACCCACGAGAAGTGAAAGAACTCTTGGCCGCCCTGCAACGCGTTGGGCTGACACATTTAACAAGTCGTTCAAGCGAAGAGGCCAATCACATTGAATGACCATTGCTATTTCCAGGGAATTCTGGAGCGGATGTGGTCCACATCGAGAAGACCACCGATGAAGATGGACCATGAAGGTATCGAGGTGGGGAAAACCTTTTGTCGCGAGACAACGGACAACTAATCTAACTCTACGCGGGCGTGGCTACTCAGACATTTGTCGGGTCCGACCTTAGCTCGAACGGGTTCCATACCCAGATTTCTGTTGGGTCGGACCCTTTAGCAATGTTCCTCCACGTAGTCCTAAGTGAGAAGACATGCGGGGAGGATAAATTTTACTTTTCTACCACGTCGTGTCAGTTGGAAGAAGTGAAGGGCGAGAACGGAAAGGGGTCCGACCCAGCAGAAATCTGCGGTCGGACCCTTTGAGTTTCTGAGTAGAGTCACCAAAAGTAGCAACATTGGTTCAGCTGGAATGCTGTCCTCGATATTTCCACCACCCCAAAAACCAACCAACATGCGATCAATCCGGCGTCGATAGATTGGCAGTAGGCTTGTCAAAAAAAAGTCGAGAGCACTGGCATGAAAATGTCTGGCCTTCCAAGTCCTTGTATAAGCCAGATACATACTAATCTGAATGCTCTTCTGAACGCACTTGCTTCAACATAAATGACATAAAGGCAGTGTTCACGATAAAAAATGTTTTTCAGTTTCCACTAGGAATGGGTAGTGGAAGGGCAAACTATATCGTTGACGTCGAAAGAACGCATGAAAACAAGCCAGGAAAAACTCCAAAAGAGCCCGAAGTTGCCACTTCGAGCGCAAGGCAAACCCCGAAAGCGCTACACACGCCCACCGACGTGAACAAATGAATGCTCGAGATCGTGAGATGAGCGATGCTTTCCAATCATTAGCCCCGTTCTTTTCTTCATTCTCAGCTTCTATCTTTACTCAGGTCAGCTGGCATAGCTCGGCTGCAAAAGACGGAAGTTACAAGCCTCGGACAACTCGTCCACCACGTTTCCTTAGCTCAATCTTTGAGGGACCATAACTCCGTTCCCAGAAGGTCTTGTACGATTCCGGAGACATCATTGGAATCAGCATGGGGCCGTTTTCAAGATAGGTAAAAAAACAGGAAAACGATTTTCATCGTGAACACTGCCTTTAAAGGCATCGTACGCTCTGAAAACCACTAACCGTTTTTTTCGGTTCAAATGATTCTCTGGGCCCACCTCAAAACATAGGGAGAGTTTGTTCGGTTGAAAACGCCTTTTTGTGAAGATAATTTGAGTTGAATGTCTCGAATTCTGTCAAAAGAGGCCGTCCCTCCGTCAGTCATCTGACACAATTTGCTGTCAGCCGTCATATAAGTACATTTTCAACATTTGATACAATGCAAGTGAGGGAAGTTGATGGAATATATCAAACGATTACGTGAAGAATGACTTTTCCATACACATCGATTAGCTTTTCCATCTCAACAAATCACTTGAAAGAAAGATAAACTTCATTTGATTGTCAGATCGTCGGTCAGAACAAGCTATCTTACAACAATCGACTGTTCCTTTGTCAAAAGTCGATTGAAATATTTTGGGTCTAAAAAAGGGGTTCCAATGGGTTTTTAGCGGTTTTTTCAACGTAGCCGTTATACAGGGAAATATAGTATATATGGAAAACTTGAAAACGAAATCCATCGTGAACGATGAATTTGAGATTCATTAACAGGGTAGTTGATATCACCTCAGCGGTGAAAAAGTATCGCGAGAAGCAAAGATTGAAAAGCGTTTTTCACGTATCACGCCACAACAGCACGCCCGACGCGACAATGGCTTTCAACTTCACCAAATTTCTACCATAATATTGAATACTGAGGGCGATTGTAGGGCCACAATCATGAAATTCTACCATTGTTGGAGTTGCCTAAGACTATAACAGACTTCTATCAGAATCACTTTATCATCAACCACATAGTGGCCTATGAAGGCCCGATTTATCAGTACAGAATTGTTCAACTGTTCTGTCTTCGCCTCAATCAATAAACTCTGGTCTTCGTCTGCGGGGCCCACACAATCATGCTTGTCGAAGAGCATGAAGGTCTTTTATGTCTTTGGAGGAGCATGAAAGCTTACCATGTCTATCGATCAGCATGAAGGCCCAGAAGCCGCCATCTGGGGCTGCCAGAGGATGGGCCGAGTCTCCAGAGGCTGAGCGGGGTCCACCCCAAGCCTGGGTAAGTGAACCGGCGTCGATGTTGACATCATAATTCGACCCCGAGAATGCGTCGTACACTTTCCTTGTCCAAGTGGGTGCGCGTCCTTTGAAAGATGAAATAGAGAGTGTCGAATCAAAATAGTTACGTCTTCACGTCGAAATGGATCCCCCTACTAAATGCCCAGGCGTCGTCTGCTTCACTATAGCTCCATCATCGCCGCAATTACGGCGCTAAATCCACCATAATGAGTCACCGATCGCGACAAGGTGGAACTAGCGCTGCGAGGGGGAAATGGCGTAACAGGCCACTCCCTGATAGGCAACATGCGAACGTTTGGCAGAATGGTTGGCGATGATATTTAAATGATGAAGATGGATGTTGAAATATATATGTATGTGAGCCAGTGAATATATACATTCATACAGTCGCGGTCATAAATCTATTGACAGGGCCCTTTCGCAAATAATGTTTTCATAAATATCTTGGCCTTGCCTCAGCGAAATTTTATGGAACTTTAGTATGTTATGGAGCATCACAACTTTTTCTTTACACATTCACAAATTAGGTTTTGAAGGTGCAGTTTTCTAATATGAAATTTATTTATCATTTTGTGGTATTATTTCAATTCAGGGCTATTCCCACAGAATACGGCTCTCACCATTCCAAACCCGTAGCAGTTATTCACTCTTCGGGATCTTCTGAACCGTGAGAAAATAGTCTCTATCAGAGTTTTCTGGAGACCGAAAGTTGAACAAGTTGGAGTTCATTTTCGGAAATTCACCTCTATAAAATTATTCGCTTCAGAATTATTTCAAACTAGGTGTTTTATATTTATAAGCTCTGACACAGTGAAACTGGTACACTAATTTCGCTCTTTTGGAATAACGTCAAAGAGAGATACTTAATAAGAGCGTTGTCGCATAATTTTGCATCGAATTTTTGACTAAAAAAACTTCGATAGAGATTAATTTTTCACATTCTTATACAACGCTTATGAGAGGATCTTTTAATGACGAATAACTGCTAAGGGTTTGGATACCTCGCTCCAATTTTTTTGAAAATTTGCTTTAAATTTCCACATCGTGTAAATCGAACATATCATATCCCTACCTCCTTCCATTTCGTTCGGTTTCATTCCTTTGTCCTACCACTTCTGTAATAAATTACAGTCTATTAGTGTGATCGCGTCTATTCCAGTGTGAGCTGTGCAGCTGCTCTCAAGACTAATATTGCTCGGCAAGTCGAGCGGATCGCGGCATTCCACGTGGATAGAACTCGGATCGCTTAAGCATCCCATTAATCCTGATATGTTTCCACATCACAAAATTTTTTTATTTCTTTATCAGAACAATCAAACTCAGATCAACTAAACCTTCATAGAATTGTTCATGAATGCATTCGATATGAAACATTAGTTATTGCAACAATCAAGCAATAACCAGCCGAATCATAAAGAGTTGTATTCTGTAAGTAATCGCATGAAAAAGCAGAAAAAAAGATATTTCCCTCTACATGGGAGCCATTCAATTGATCTAGCAGATGATCTCGAAATTGAGGATTGTCGTTAACACTGCCTCTTAAAAACTAGGATCTTCAATTGGGTGATCGTTAGCAGTCCATATTTTACTCCTACCTGATTTCCTGCACATGGCCTAATCTCCTCATAAGAGGGCGTTTGAGAGGAAAGCACGCTTGATAATCAGACATTGAACTGTAAAACACTTGAATTTCTCAAAACAAAAAGAAAATCTTCCCATTTATGCTGCTCGGGAATGTCCAACTATGCAAACCCAGAGTTCCTTTTTCATGGACATATGGAAAAGGTCTTTTCAAAGGCAGTGTTCACGATAAGAATCGTTTTTCTGCTTTTCCGCCTATCTTGAAGACGGTCCCATGCTGATTCCAATGAACTCTTTAGAATCGTACATGACCTTCTGGGAACGAAGTTGTGGTCCCTCAAAAATTGAGCTACATGGTGGACGGCTTGTAACTTCCGTCTTTTGCAGCCGATGTGCGCGAGCTGACCTGAGTAATGAGAGAAGTTGAGAATGAAGGGAAGAACTGGGCTAGTGATCGAAACCGTCGCTCATCTCACAATCTCGAGCATTCATTTGTTCACGTCGGTGGGCATGAAAAGTGCATCTGGGGTGTGACGAGCTGACGGTTGTCTAACTTTGGGGCCGTAGGGGACCGTTCCGAGCTCATTTTTCTAAGCTATTCAACGTTGGGGTTGCGCTAGGCCCCGCAGCTGCCGATCTCCACCAATAGATCAGACATGGTTTTTATCGTGGACACCGCCTTTAAGTCGTGCTAATCAAAAAGGATTACACTTGCAAGTGTCGTAAGGTGAGCGCGACGTGAATATGTATGAGTCCTGAAAGAGAACACTTTCACCGACAGATAGTACGATCAGCGTCTTCTTTCTTGAGCATTCACATTGCAAATGCTCTTTCGTTGTTTGCCTCCGGATGAGCTTTGCTACGTCTAGAAACGATTTATTGCCCACTACTCCACAAAACGGATTCGGTTACTTAGCTATGTACAATACCCGCGCTAAGTTTTGTAAAAACGGGGAGCATCTGGCAAACTTGCCAAAAAAGCGTCCGATGGATGTAACTTTTTTAAATGAAGACTTTTTAAATTCTCAAAACGCCATCATATTCACAGATCAAATTCTTACCTAATTATGTGACTTGTGTGCCAAAGTGCCCCAGAATCGCTTTGTTTTTTAAGGAAATATTTTTTGCAATCGTTTTGCAAAAACGTCGCGCGCGACGAATGCGGCGAAACCTTTAGCGGTATTTCTACAAGTAATTGAAGCGCAATCTGTATGCTCTCCTCATAAATTAGGTGCAGGTGAGAGAATCTCAAGGTTTATGTTGGTTGAGTTTTTGAAATCCTTTATTAAACACGCTTGAGAACTACCTGAAAAGTCGGAGTTTTGTTGCAAAACCCTGGACTCTTAGATGAGGGATTTCGAAAATTCAACCAACATAAACCTCGGGATTCTCTCTTCTGCACCTAATTTATGTAAAAATCATGCAGATTGGTCTTACTTTACTTGCACAAATACTGCTCAAAGTTTCGCCGCACCTCGCCGCGCGCGACGTTTTTGAAAAACGATTGCAAAAATTATTTCCTATAAAAACAAAGCGCTTTTGGGGAGCTCCAGCTAACAAGTCACATAATTAGGTAGCTGTGAATATGATAGCGTTTTCAGAATTCAAAAAAAGGCTTCATTCAAAAAAGTTACATGCATCGGACGCTTTTTTGCCAAGTTTGCCGGATGCTCCCCGTTTTTACAAAACTCAGCGCGGGTATTGTACATATTCATCACAAGGTGCGCACTCACACCGCTTCGCTGCGTACTTGTGGGCGTGCGCGTAAGATTTCTTTTGTAGCAAATAGCATCGCGTGTTTGTGCTTGCAAAGAGCCGCATCGCCTCAAAGTGGTCCGATTTCAATTTCGAAGTAGTTTCTGAATTGCTTTCGTTGAGTCCCACACGACTTTCACAAAATAGATTCAACTTTAGAAATGCATCGAAAAATGTACATTTGCAACACAAAATCCCTCATTATGAACTGGACACAGGATGGTGATAGCATAAATCTTTAATGTTTTGACCTTTTGTCGATGTGAATTTTAGAAGGAAATACACATTTCTCCACAAAATACTGGATTCGAAAAGACTTTCTACACGTACCATTGCATTTGTCTCACTGAGAGGAACACGAGAACTGCCTCAAAACTCATTTCGTCAATCTTGAAGCGAGATGTGACGATGTGGCGCTTTGTCTGAGAAATATTGCCGCGACTCTTCCACTACTGCCCCGCGACTCCCCAGCGACCCTGATCTCTTTCGCGACTTTGCCGGGACTTCTCCGTAGGTCATGCTTCCACGACTACATCGGGACTCCTCCGTGACCTTACCGCTATTTGGCCAATTAAGAATCGCCCGCGGTTCTACCCCGCATCTCCCTCGCTACTCCGGCAGGCGTCGAGCCGGAGGAGTTGTGGCAAAATCGCGGCAGAGTTGTATGCTAGAAAAACGTTTTTTTGCAGAAAAAAACCTGCGCGCTACTGTATTTTTTAAGAAATCAGTTACACAGTGCTCAATCAAGCTATCACAGGGTTCTTTTGCAATGCAATGCATATCCCTTCACAGTCTGACACAGATTCGATAGAAAAGAATCTGCCGAGAGAGTTAAGTCACACTTCTCCATGGACTGGTGAGCTGTTTGGGGTAGATTGATGTCCTGCTCAGTTCTTGGGCTCGTCCTAGAAAGCTGTCTCTCCAGAAAGTGATTATGAATGAACAGTTGAAGCAACAGCCACAAATGAAGCTATATATATGCAGTAGAACAGCATTCAGAACTGATCGTTCTCTTGTTTCCCCATTCTCGGATAGAGACATCACACTTCCCGCGGTACCACTAGCCGACGTCCCGTAACCCCTCCCGCGGAAGGCCAATAGAACGGTCGCGGGCAGTCGGCAGCGCCGTTTCGTTGACTGCCCTTGCACAGTGAACAAGCACTCTGCGGTCCTTTTGCCACCGCCTTACGGCTAATCTGATGACTGACAGAATACAATCGTAAAACAGTTTGCGGCAAATTTAAAAATCACCCTTCAAGTAAAGGTGTGTTAAAACAAAATTTGAAGAATCCGCTCCTGGGGATTTCATCTTTAACAGGTCTTGACAAGTAAGAGTGAGCTTCTCCGGGTAAGCTTCCTACTTTCACTGCTTCTTTCAGCCTTCCCAATCGCAGATGCCATTAAGGGACAGTGTTTCACCTGCCCAAGACTAGCGTCGCCCACAGCACAGGGATTTGGAAAGAGTCTCAACACAGCGTTCGCTCAGCAATTGTTCATTGGCTCCACTCTAGTATGTGGTGCAATGATGATTCCAATGTGGGAATCGATGAGTGAGTGTTCGATGACCCCCAGGAATAGCCGACTGCCCGCCGACACTCCGCGGGAAGACGGGAAAACCTCTCTCTCCGCGGGAAGTGGGGCGCTGTTCCACGCCCACAAAATTAGAGCCGCTCGAAGTCGACTAGCCCGACTTGGCCGGCGGGAAGTGGGCTGTTTTTATCTGAGTTGACACGAAAGCGAGGTCAATGACCACCGCTGCACACGTGGACAGTGGGTGTGACAGCCGGGTGTCAATTGAGAACGATAGGCCGACGTGACTAATTTCAGTTCACACACACACACACACACACACACACACACACACACACACACACACACACACACACACACACACACACACACACACACACACACACACACACACACACACACACACACACACACACACACACACACACACACACACACACACACACGCACACACACACACACACACACACACACACACACACACACACACACACACACACACACACACCAAGCCGAATATAATTAGTATGATAACCGATACTGCCCAGCAACAGGCAATTATACTATTCGACAATGTCTACTACAGCCCATTGCTTCTCTGCGCTTCTCATTTTACCCTGGTGAGCCGCAAATTTATTATCTATCTAAAAGAGTGAGCACTCTAAAAATACTCTATAGGTGACATCCGTGCTCTGCAAGTCGAACTTGAGAGAAGGTGCGATCATTTTATAACTTTAAGGCATAAGTTTCCTGATACACATACTAGCTTCCATTGTTAAGTTGAAGTGACGTGCTACGTTTGTGATGGTACTTCAGCGATTGCCACGAAAATAAAAGTTGGTCCTCGTCGAACAGAAGTGGCCAGCCGTCCAGCGGTAATATAGTTGTACACAAACGAAATTTTCGAATGTTTTTTGAATTTCGTTCGTTTGAAAACTTTTCGATCGAAATTTTTTCAATTTTCGTTAGTTCGAAATTTTTTTCGAAATTGTACAACTATAAGCGGTAAGCTTCTAATGTTGTTGTGACTGCTTTGAAATCTGTTAGCAGTTTTTCTTCACCGTAAAAAAACAGCTTCATTTGAAGAAAGCGTGGCAGATTGCAGGCCACCACGCAAAGCATTGCTCCTGATACTACATATGGGTCTTCAAAAAATAGTGAGGGTCCCTTCACGAAAAATTGTCTAGCTTAAAGTTGCGTATCTTTCAATTCACAGGCCTATGCGCATGTGCCATCAAGCAGGAAGGAGGCCATCTAGGTTGTCTTCCAATCATGCGCTTCAGATTTGAGTCACTGGGTATTGACATTGGGAGACAGAGATTCATCGATGACCATAACGAGGGTTTTGGTAGGTAGATTTCTGGTGTCGAATTTAGTCTAGTGAATGGATGGTGCTCAATAGCTGCGCGCGAACGATATCCCAATGCCGCACGGCCAGCCGAAGTGATCGCGCCTGGTCAATTCTCCAGACTGAATCTGATAAGTACACCAAGCAATCGGGACGTGCGTTCCATGTTGTGTATTGAAGAAAATTTGGTGCACGTGTGTTACAACATACCTAACATCGGCATGGATCCTAAAGAGACTTTGCGTCCCTCAATGGAGGTTGGCGCGAACTAGGTGCTTCTATGCTATAACACATGGCCCTGAGTTTGCGCCAACCTTCAGCAGTGAACGCGAAGCCTCTTCAGGATCCATGCCGAAGTTATATGGTTTCTGTTTTCGATTAAGTCTGACGCATGGAACAGGCGGCTGGCTATGTGGGGTTGGAGGCCTTAAAGGCAGTGGTCGCGGTGAAAAACGTCTCCGAGAAAACATGAAAAACCTGCCTAGTTTGAAAACACCTGAAAAACTATGAAGGTTCCGCGGTCAAAAACGCTTTACTAATAGGGTTCCTAAGGTGCTAAGTAGCCTGTTCTTGCACACGTGCACAGCTCCTCCCTAAAAAAATCCGAGTTTCAGTTGTGCACAGGACGAGCTTTCTGACGTGTGCACAGCCAAACGTACGACACTCTCAGTTGTCGCTTGGAGCGTCGTTGCGCAGGACGTCGATTATTCTCAGCTGATCCGATGATTTAGCCCGTTTCTGTTTTCCTAATATGTGTTTCCTGATGGTTGCTTCGCTCCCTTTTCAATTACCTTAGCTTAGATTGTTCGCTGAACTACTTATTGTTTCTACTGTTTTTTTTCTTTTTTATCATAATGTACATAGTGTGTCAGTTTTTCATATGCTTTGTTTCCACTCTTTTTTTTCAGGGAAGTGTTAGCTGGCGATGCTTGCGGTTCCATTCTGGGTCCAATTACTGCTGGTGTGGAGAAAGCATCAAGAATGGTATTTTTTTCTGTCACTAACAACTGAAGTTATGAGATGTCCTTTTCGGTGTTACAGATTTATCTTAGCGGGGGGACACTGTTGTATAAAACTTGACCACGCCCATTTTTTCTGTGCCGTAACGACTGTCCTGGTTTTAGCAGGAGAGGGAAACCCCGGATAGGCGCCCAAATTCAGTGCGGCACGGTAAAATGGGCGCGGTCAAGTGCATGGCGCTATAGTGGCCTCCCCACCGCTAAGAAAGCACTTTCTTTTCTTTTATAGTAACTCACAATTTACCGTTTCAATTCACTTGAGAAAAAATTTAATAGCCGTCTATCTACCATTGACTGCAGCTGCATCAGAATAGGTTTTGTGGACGGAAAATTTGTGGGCGACGTACGTCTAGGCATAAATGTTTATGGAGACGCCGGGAAAGCTAATTTTCTATTTGTCATCATATAAGGTTATAAAGCAAAATTGATGGACGAAAAGCTATAGATGCGGCAGATATAACACCTAAAACGGGACATTGTTTAACATTATTCTTATTTCGCGATTCGTAATTAACTTTCCACTCCCTCTCTACACCATCTGTGGTCGAGCTTATCGGCCGAAACGTCCTGCACCCATTGAAACGTTCTGTATTTTCCAGTCACGCCAGTCAGTGGAACATTAGTGGATTCAAAGAAAGGATTCCTAGCAGGGTCAAGCGAAGCGTTGCGCAATTTTTTGAAATTGACAAGACCCCCCCCACCATCAAGATTTGTTTTCCCAAAATCCATAATTTTTGCGACCCACCCCCACCCCCTTCCGAAGCGCGATTTTTCTAGGCAGTTTATGATTGATTACGAAAACTGTCAGACGCCGAGAAATCGTTCAGTAGTCGGACCCAAGCGTCTAAAACCTGAGCAATGCTACGAATCTCCCCTTTTGGTAATCAAACATATTGAGAATGTCCGGAATATCTTCATCAAGTTTTCATTTTTGGACCGAAATTCGGGCGATTCCCTCTAACCTTTATTTTCGGGCCAGATTTGCTGCGACCCTCCTTCACTCCCCGTTGGGAAATTTCGCAACCCCGCTTGACCCTGATTCTTAGTATTAGTTGCTTTGGCAGGACACCGTTGTTGTCGAGCCAGTTGGCGTGAGTATCAGAGTGGACAACCGTTCTAGAATCCCATGATTTGTATCGCACGGTTATCTCCACTGAATCCTAGGCATTTTCTTGTTCTGTCTATGTTTTGTGATGCTACCTAGATAACTATGCAGAAGAGTAGTGGGCTGAACGGCGAAGTTAGCGTTCATACCTCCTACAAGGTACAAGGTCCTGCTGTCGCGGGAAAGTTGTGTTGGGATGGAGAGGAAGGTTGCAGGACAAGTCGGTCCCGCCCGGCCGTGGTGGCGTCGTGAAGCCGGTGTTTCACCAACCCTCAATAGCGCACCAGTCCGCAGTTTCTTTTGCTTTCCAAAATCGGGAGAGCAAATCTTATAGGGGCTCCATATTCCACTAGAATGCGGACTTTAAAAAGCTTATTGTGCTTCTCTGAGCCAAATTCCTGTTCGCAATTACGTCTCGACACGCTTCGCGGCCGCACGCTCCCGAGTCGAAAGAGTTTCCAGCACCACAGCCGCCGATCTGCTGACTCCAGGTGGGTTTTGGGATCTGGGAACTAAAAAAAAATGCAGAAAATTGATAAAAAACCATTTCGAGTCGGCTTTGGTGCTGAAAACTCGACCGACTCGAGCGCGTGCGGCCGCAAAGCGTGTGCGGACCGGAATTTGGCCCAGAGAAACACAGTACATGAAACACAGTAGAAACACATAGATATAGGAGTGTCTGAAATTAAGGCTGGTGAGAATTGTCATAGAACCAATTTGTTTCCGGCGCAAACTGCTTCTCTGGGCCAAATTCCGGTCCGCAATTGCGTCTCGACACGCTTAGCGGCCGCACGCGCTCGAGTCAGTCGGGTTTCCAGTGCCAAAGCCGACTCGATGTGGATATACAATTTTCTCTAATTTTTCTCAGTTTCCAGTTTCCAAAACCCACCTAGAGTCTCAGTAGATCGGCGGCTGGGGCGCTTGAAGCTCTTCCGACTCGGGAGCGTGCGGCCGCAAAGCGTGTCGAGACGCAATTGCGGACCGAAATTTAGCTCAGATAATCACAGTAACTGACTTTGACTGATGGGGCAGCCTGGAAGTCTTTTGGTTTGATAACACGTTTTCAGGCTATCCGTGCGTCTTGATTCAACGCCGTTCTTCAGATTCGCTTGGCCTCTCGCGTGTCAAAACTAAGGCTATAAGCATCACCGGAGCGTAGGTTAGTTTGCTTCATATCACGTTTTTCCGTTGTTCCTCATCACAGTATCCTCATTTTTCTCTTAATCTGAACGAATTTTCAATCGCATTTGCGAACAGCCGGTGTTGCAACACGCAGTCAGAAGATAATCCTGGGAAAAGACAAAATTTCCACGATCCCCTCCTCGTATTTTCGTTTTGGGGCCGAATTTTTTGCGATCTGATCCCAAAAATTTCATTTTTATGACAATTTGCACGACCCCTTCATCACCCGGTTAGACATTATACAGCCGTGCTTAATCTTGATCAAAGCGAGGTTGGCTCCCCGCCCTACATTTTCGGCTAACATAGAGTTGCGTCAGCAAAACACCCTGGGTGCTAAAATCCGCTTTGTCCACGAGTATAACAGTTCCCATGTTTATTGTATTAAAAACGGGACAGTTCCCGCATTTGCAAGTATCAAAAACAATAATCTGATCATGATATCAAATTATTGACAGAATCTCATTCCATTCAGTTGCTGTATTGTCTATTCCTGTCACATGGGACCATCGAGAGTCGCACGCGGCTTTGGGCCTTTTGTGGAAATGATGGAAATCGACCGGTGAGCTTCTTTCTTTAGAATTTCGCCTCGCTTGTTCAGTCTTGTTCATTTCGTCCTGGCGCAGCCTCTGGCTCTGAAGGAGGTTCGCGTCCAATGCGGGGGTAGTGACGTCAAGCGCCATACTTTCAGAAGTTTCAGTGGCGGCAATGAGAAAAGGCTGGATGGAAAAGGCTACGTATTAACCTTAACCCATTCACGACGACACCTAATTTCGGGAGTTTGCACGTTTGGACCACGTGCAATATTGCGTTACCGTATACCGTGTGTACCGGTGAGACACATGAGCTCGAAAGGCACGCCACCGTTTTTCATGTTCATAGTGAAGCTATCACTGAAGCAAACATTGTGCCAGAATTTCCACTTATGGAATTCTTTTTATCATGAAAAACAACTGCCTGAAGTCACGGTAGGGTCAAGCGGATATACTATTTTGCCACCACTGCTCCGGCGATATTTACTCAAAGGAGCTTCTTCGAATGCATTGCGATCCAGAAACCTGCTATGTGTTTCAAAATTTTGTATCGTTTACGTTTGGTCATGTTGGGTAAAAAAATCACATTGAAGAAAATCGATTTTTCGTTGTCATGGTAGTGGCACGTTTCCAGGTGAACAGAACGTGATTCCATCTGAGGTTTCCTGCCGCTTGAAAAACTGTTTTTGCAACGATTTTTTCTTATTGACATGGTTGAGCAGGATTGCGACTCCGCGCCACGGGGGGTCGTAAAAAAAATTTTCGGAAAAGAAATATGAAAATGGGGGGAGCTTGTACGATTTGACCGATTGTTACCACAATTTTGAAGTTTTCCAATTTTTTTTTCACTTAAAAGATTTAAAAATTTCTTATCTCGGGAAGGGGCCGTAAAAAATTTCGAAATTTCAAAACAAACTTTGGGTCAACGGGGAGGGGGTCGTAGCTCTTCCGAAAATCGGCACAACGGCCTGCCCAACCCTGCTTATAGAGCCCTAGGCATTCTCACGAAAATTTGAATATTGTGCTAAGGGGGGGGGCAGCTGCTGGCGTACCACAACTTTTGTAATCGAGTCTAGGATAAGTTATTAGATTCATTGTTGTGGCGGAGAAATCGAGTTTTGAAAAGTGTGCCCCACCGGTTGGACACGTGGTCGTGAATGGGTTAAAAATACTGTAGCCATGGCGGGCTCGATTTGACGTTTGCTTTTAATCGACGAGAAACAGCCGATAATTTTCTCTTGGGTTACGATTTTCTATTGACTGATTTCCTTTCGTGTTGTTCATGCGTGTATCAATCTTCAAAACTTCGCATGTATTGGTAATGTGTGCTTGTGGGTCAGGAAGGGGGGCGGTAATTACCGTTTCTGAACATTTCCAATGCTTGTTTCTCTAAAATCGAGAAAAAATTTGCCGCTTACTAGTCGATTGTGTGCGCCTCTGGGGAAGTCACGCCCTAATCGACGGCAAACTTATCACCTTTCTTTCTATTTGGATTACACCTCTTGAAATGTTTATATAGTTAGGTCCGTGGCCTGTTTCCTCAAGGAAAAACGTTTAAATTCAAATCGCGGCTGGCGCGGCGGTTTAATTCTCAGAGGTTTAGATATACCGCTATGCCAGCCGCGGTTTGAATTTACACGTTTTTTCTTGAGGAAACAGGCCACGGACCTAACCATACACTGAGTCTTTCATAATAGAAATACACGCAAGAATAACACGAAACAATGGAAAAAAAACAGATATGTAAAAGCCCATAACCCGGAAAACAAAATTATCAGCTGTCTCTTATCGATTTAAGGCAAACTTGGAACCGAGCCAGCCAGGGATGCGCGCAGTTGCAACTAGGCGAGGGGTCGTAAAAATTTGGGGGAACTTCGGAAAAAATGGCATTGGGGGGTCGTAAAATTTTGTAGCGAAAATAAACTTCTTAAGAATAGTCAATTGCGTGGAAGAAGTGTGCATTTTAAACTTTTCAGTTGGTCACTCAAATAAAACTACCAAAATTTTCAATCTGGGGGGATCGTAAAAATTTGAGGAATTTTCGTAGAAGTTTGGTCAGCAAGGGGGGTCGTAGCGCAGCCGAAAATTGGCTCAACGGCCTGCTCAACCCTGGAGCCAGCCATGGATACAAGGTGCTCAGTGACAGTACGTAACCAACCTCTGCCTTTTTCCGTTGCCATGGAGTGTAGGCTGCGTCATAGAGAGAGATCTGAGCTTGAACTCAATGGAGATTTGAGTCGATTGAGATTGTTAACTCTTTCATTTTCTCAGCTTTATGAACAGGCCCATTGGGAAATGACCACTCTTGTGTCGAGACCCGAAAAGAGGGATCCACTCCCCCCCTCCCCCCACTCCCTCATCCCACACCCTTGCGCGAACCTCTGCTTTCCGACAACGTACACACAGATAGTGACACTGGTCGGACTGACAGCGCTGCAAGTGCCTCCGGGCTAATCTCGGGAGCATGATGGTGGGCTGAAGGCTCACCACGCCGATTGCGGGACGATGTGAACTCATGGATCGACTCGGAGGCAACCATTGCCGTTTCGGTCGTATCACGGTGGTAAGTTCGTCGGTCGGATCGCCGGCAGCTCTAGAACCGGCGGTCGGATCGCACGAATGGAACCTCTCACGTTTGACACTTCTGCTAACCCGAGACATATAAGATGCACGAATTATTGGATTCAAGGCTGCCGACTGTCACGTCTCTCAAGTTTGAGAGACCTTTGAGATCACATCTTGTAAGCCTGCGCCCGTTGCCTGTCGATTGCAAACAACCGGAGAGATGAATGGGCGCTTGTGCTCTATTTCTACATAGCTGTATAATTACTTTAACACGCGCATCAATCGTTGAGCCGGTCGTACCGAGCGGCGTATAACGGACTGCACAACATCCACCCAGCTGGTATCGGTCTGGCAAAATCTTCATACCATGTACATTCTGGGACGATGGCGGTTGGATCGCGGAATGGGTGTTTCTTGTTCCATTATGCGAGGCTGCATTGTTAGCGTTTGCGCGGTTTTAAAGGTAAAATTGGTACGATTTGACCCCGCCAAGCCATTCCTGTCCGCGTAGCGTTCAAAGTTTCTTCTCCATGCAACCTCGGATTCCTTCTCCAGGATACCCTAAGGCCATTGTCATACCAAAACTTTGCGACCGCGACAGGTGCGGTCAAATGTTACAAATCGTGTCGGGACCAGACCCACACAGTAGAAAGATGCTGTGGCAAGAAAAGTTTGCAGCACCTGTCGCGGTTGCTGGCTTAAAAGGGGGTGTCATGCCTGAAATGTGGAAACCGTGCGGTAATCGGTCGCTGTCGCGGCTGTCCGTCGCAGTGCAGTGCACTGCGACGGGTGTCAGCGACAGCGACCCAGCCAAATCCGGCATCGTGCCGGGTGTTTCTTGGCCCCTGAGCGACAGCGACGGCAGGCCCTGAGCGACAGCGACGTAGCAGTGCTCTGCGACCGCGACAGGCCTGTAGTGGGATATAATAATGGCCTAACCGCAAACACCATTTGCAAAAGGCATCAGGGGAGGAGGGCCAGGCAACCCTTGCAGGGCCAGGCAACCCTTGGATAAAGCGTGATTGTGGTTGCGACCCCCTGCTAGTGGAGGAAGTTGTCTGTGACCCCCCCCAACCAGTATAGCACTGGATTCGCTTTTTTGCGAGGCGCCCAGTTCCGCCCACTTTACGTTTTAAATCGCCGAACACCTTTTTTCCTAGCCTTCATGTGCTATGGTCTTTGATCTGAGGAGTCTTAATTCAGTGATCTGGCAAAAAGGATATCAAAGAACTAGAAAACGGGAATATGAATCTCTTGGGTTGAAAGCGAGCAAGAAAAATGAGGAGAAAAGAAGCGTTTCTGCAAGAACCTGTATCAGGTAGTTCTAGAATTTCTTAATCACTTCCTATTCTGCCCGAATTTCCCTCTTTTTCTGGCTCCGTAATTATGGTGCGCGCAAAGCGCGCACCAGATTTGGTTTTGAATTGCCACGCGCGGAACCGCTTTTTCGAAAACTAAGTTCAGAGTGAACCTAGAAATTAGCTCCACATTGCTTTGAAAAAGAGCGCAAAAAGTTGGTAATATTCCCCGAAAATGGTTCGGAATGGTTTGCTGGTTTTCGAGAAAATTTTAAAAACCGCTCAATTTTGGTGTAAATCTCCTTTTTTTCAGTTGGCGTTCACCAACTGAAGGGTACACTTAAAATTGAGCTAGGAGGCTCATTTTTGGGCAGGAGGCTGGAAATCGATGCAGGTCGCTCCTACTCCAATTTGAACTTGATACCTTCACTTTGAAGGGTACCTCAAAATTGTGGGTTTACATACTAAATTAGCCGTGGAGCGCGAAAACTGCTGGGGCATGTTACGGCTGTGGAGAGCAGGGTATGTGGGTGGATCTGCAGCCAATTAACATAGGTCATTAGGGGTAAGTACTAAACTTGTCGAATCCCGTACTCAGGACACTTCATCGATCGATAATTAATATTATCGAGTTTCGATTTTGCGTCGCACTGTCATGTGCCTTCGCGACTGCCCGCGAAAGCTCTGCACGCCGCCTAGCTCATTAATTTTGACTTGTTTTTCGAAAATTATCGATTTTTGGTACTCATCTAGACTTCTCACTGGGAGAAGATTCTCCGTCTATCTTGTCGTCGTTGGCCTATCACGTGAGATTGGTCTCTCACGGTGATTCCTCAACGGTGGGAAAGGGCGGAGGATGTCTTCCGAGCAGGATATCTAAATCAGAGCCTAATTTAAATTTCTGGTAAGTTGGCGAAAGCCTTTGAAAATGTTTGAAATGCTCCCAGATAGGTCCTTTCGGATAATGGTCGCGGACACGACGTTCGCTGCTTTTGACATTGTTCTTGACATTTTTGACATTTCCCAGTGATTGTGACAGGTTACGCTGGCTAAATATCCAACCACTGTAGTTATCCGAAAATAAGAGGAATAACGATGGATTCCAAAGCACCACCCGAGCATTCTCCGTGGGGATGTTTCTGCAAAATTCACTAGGTTTCGTCGCTGTATTTGCGCGCGTACGCTGTTTCTCCACATCCCCACACTTTCTCCCTGTCCCCCGATCATCGCTCCGCACATGGAGACAACAAAGTCAATTCCACTCATTTGTTCTGGAGATAGTATCTTTAGGATTCGCCTTGCTTTCAGTAATATCTCGTCTTTCTCTTTATCCATTGTTTTTCAGAAAGGGTCCGTGTGAATATCTTCACTGGTGCTTCTTATCCTTTTGTAGCTACGCCTCGCTTCAATAAATTGTGCTGTCGACTCAATCGAAGAAATCAACACGCACACCATTACTCGAGTGATCAGTCCGTACTGATGAGCCCAAGTTTACCTTTTTGGCTGTCTACGGATGAGAGGGCGAAACAGCCTTTTTAAGCGTTTGTTTTTTGTTCATTGTTAATGGATTAATTCAGGTTCGACATGCTGGAAACTGCTAGGACAAACACGCTTGCGTTTACATTCCGTAAACAAGTTCCTGTAATGAATGGTGTTTCGACAAGTCTAAATCTCTATGATTGAAGCTTTGATTCGATCTCAGTCTATGATTCATAGTCGATCTGCAATACAGTGAAGATTAGCATGCTGGTTGAGATTAGTGATAATATTCGTAAGATCAATAACGTGATGCCAAACCTGGCTGACGTCACATTGATCCCACCACTAGTGGTCTAACGTTCAAGGAACGACATTGGGTTTGTGGGGGCATGTTGGTGTTGCATCACCGAAACTTATCGTCACGTGAACCAAGATAATTCGCATGGGAGCCGGCTGTTCTCCGGTGCTCCATACTGCACAAAGTGCAGGGTGGTGGTCAACATTTGTGCGAACCATAAAAATAGGGGAATGGGGAGAAGTTAAGCGCTGTAGTTTGTAGTCGTACAAGGTGAAGACTGCCCACTCTCCACGTCTCTGGCGCTTGTCTCATCTCCTGTGTGACCGCCATTCACGGCCCGTCGCTCCTCCCCATTCACCAAGCCTGTTTTGCGGTTTGGAGACATTGCGACCACGACCTGGAAATTAAACTTAGTTCGCGAATTTAGGTAGAACTCGAACATAGCATTTCAGAGTACTTTAAAGGCAGTGTTCACGATAAAAATCGTTTTTCTGTTCCCCCGCCTATCTTGAAAACGCCCCCATGCTGATTCCAATGATGTCTCTGAAATCGTTCAAACCTTCTGGGAACGGAGTTATGGACCCTCAAAAATTGAGCTAAGCAAACATGGTGGACGAGTTGTCCGAGGCTTGTAACTTCCGTCTTTTGCAGCCGATGTATGCGGTTTGACCTGAGTAAAGAGAGAAGTTGAGAATGAAGGGAAGAACGGGGCTAATGATTGGAAATCATCGCTCATCTCACGATCTCGAGCATTCATTTGTTCACGTCGGTGGGCGTGTTGCGCTTTTGGGGTTTGCTTTGCGCTCGAAGTGGCAACTTCGGGCTCTTTTGGAGCTTTTCCTGGCTCGTTTTCATGCGTTCCTTCGAAGTCAACGTTACAGTGTGGCCCTCCACTACCCAATCCTAGTGGAAACTGGAGCACACTTTTTATTGTGAACACTGCCTTTAAATGAATGAATGTTGCCTAAAAATAAACCTGCTTGTCTCTGTTCGAACTTTGTGTAAAAAATTGTAAAGATAAAATGACAGGATTCAGACAATCTACGATTCGTCCTGAAGTGATGGTCCACAGCTGCCCACAAGTGGGGCAGCGGGTACTCGTGCTGCAACACGAATATCATCCGTGTGCTTAGACAGCGGCAGTCTGCAAGTTTGGACTGAAATTTGGCTCCGAGGAGGACAGTAGTAAAAACATACGCGGTGTTTGTAATTTACTGAAGCACCAAAGAAAGGTTGATCCGCGTAACCTTTCTTTGGTGCCGTGGAGTTTCGGTCCTCACATAACCAACGACTCTGGGGCAAAACTTTTTGGTTTTAATTGGACTGAAACCAATCACGGTTGAGAGACACTATCAGACATCAAGTTTGGTGAAGGTGTAATTTACAGCTAACACTTTTCTCGTCTATTATCGGCTGTCGAACAGTGTACATTATTGGTGTACACAATACAGTGGAACTCAGAAAATCATGCTTATATTAGCAAAGCGGCAAGAGCGAGCAATCTATTGAATGAATCAACTCCAGGATATTTAAATTAAAGGTTTGGTTCATAGATCAGCTCTCGTTATAAATGATTCGCAATGATCACACTGCTGAACACATCAATAGGGAGACGGCCATTCACGTTGATGCTGATACATCAACACGACATTTTTAGCGATTTGTAGAAGGAGATGTTTATATTTCTTGCCACGATAGCCATTTTAGTTTTTTTCTGCGTTTTCCTATCGTCATTGTTTCATTCAAAAGATCGTAAGTACGCAGCACCCTTTCCCAGCGCGAGTCGGATGTTCCCAAGTGAATCTCTCGTAAAAACGAGCCAGCGTTGAGAGCGTGGTGCAGAGGTACAACTGCAGACTCATGCGAACACGTTGCGAGCTCGAATTCTCTGCGCCACTCGGTTTTTGCTAATTAGAAAAACGCGAGCGATTCAAGCCAAATTTCTTCGTTTATTGCAGACTCTCTCAGTAAGAACTTTGCAAGGTTTTCCTTTTTACTACACGAAGATTTACTGCTATCGAATATGGTGAGAAGATCCTGGGTGATTTGTGGTCAGCTGGCAAACGACGGGGAAACGAGATCAATTCCTGTAACTAAAACGCAAGTATCCCTCATGCTATCTTGCCTTACTGTGTACGGGTACTTAGATGAAGAAGGAGCTGGAGTTCTGTACAAGAAATGCATGTCGCAGAGGAAGTACTCTTGCCATCGCCACTTTGTTCAAGTCGTAAGTGTCACTGCTGTGGATTTGGTTGTAGAGTTTGTGCATGAGGATTTTTCTGGACAGGCACAATACATAAGCGGAGAAATGGCTATGGTTGGTAAACGTATTCTAGCGCCAGACGATTCAGTTTTTGCATACATAGGCGACATACCTGCACATCTTCATGCCTTCCTAAGCGGTGTGACAACTCGCATTGATGTAGGGTTTTATTCATTAAATATTTGCACTATAATGCTGCAATCCGCACGAATGAAATTTGATGGCAATTCTAGAGTGATGCAAGCGTGAGTCCCAACGACATCTGCCATTTTCTCAACGACTCTTTACGTAGATATTATGGCACTACTCTGTGGCCCAAAGAGACAGAAGAAGCGGAGGTGGTAGTTTTGAATGAATTGAATGGAGATGCTGGAATGGTCGGGGATGAGATGGAGACGGAATCTATGCATAATGTCGACGAGGTGCCCTTAGATGTCGAAGAGATGGAACCTATGGATGACCGTAGTCAGGGACAGAGTGGAGTAAGGAGAGAGGGCTACGAGGAGGATGAAGAAGAGAAAGACGAGATTTTTGACGATGACATTGCGGTGAGGCTCACACGGTTAACTTTTATAATAACCTCCACGATGTAAATTGACGCTTGCAGAGCATTTCTGAGTATGTTCCTGGTTCTGAATCGTCCTCGCACTCATCGCTTGGCGGGTCGTTGAAGCGTACAGATCCAACAGCATTCAAGCAGTTTTTCCTTGTTCAAGGATGTATGCTGCTTAGCCTCTTTCGCTTCTGCCCCGAATGTGGATACAGCTCTCAGGCGTGGGGACAGCCGCTGTAGTGAGGTTCAACTGTGGCAGATGTGGAAAGAAACACAGGTGGGAAAGCCAGGAGCGGACTGTTCGCCACGCAAGGGAGCGAACATTCAAGGGTAATGTTGCAGCCGCGGTTGCAGCAATAACAACAGGTTTACGGTTCGTGGTAAGTGGAGAATGTACTGTACATAGTCATAGCAAATTCGACATGCAAAATGTTGCAGGAGCTGGAGCGATGGGCAAAACAGCTGAAAATGTCTATGTTCTCGAAGACCTTCTTTTTGAAAGTTTTTAGTTGGACTAAGCCGGCAATCGAGCACGTATATGAAGCGCAGCACAACCTTGTACTAGAAATCGTTAGGAGCTTGTACAAGGTGAGACCTATCTTACAATCACCATTGAATACAGTTTTCGGGATGAATATTTTTGTGGTGCAATCCTCATGAGAAGGTGGATCTGGCCATCACAAAAGTGAAAATAAGTGACAAGTCGCGGAAAAAAACGCTCTTGGACAAGTGATTGCTGGGTGTCGGCATGCCCCCAGCTCACGAGATTTCTTGAATGCTTGTTTTGCCGCCTATTGTTTGTTCTGAATAAGTTGCTAAACACTTTATTTGACTAAAAACAACTTTAGCTAAATAGAAGACGAAAAACAAGTATTGATAAGAATCTCGTTAATTGGGGGTGGGCCGACACCCACCAATTAACCGTTATATTTTCAATGGTTTTTCAGCAGTTTTTAACTTTTTTCACGCTTGTAGTGGCCAAATGTACCTTCTCATGTGGAGATCTCAACATCCAGTTTTATCGCAAGCCGGGCCTTCAACTCTGATTTCAGTACAACATGTGTGTTTAGGAGGGAGAAGGATTGCATCTATCTGCCGATGGAGCTTATGACAGCAGGGGATATTCAGCTCTTATTGGGAAAGTAGTACTCGTGGAGGCACGATCAGGGCTTGTATTGCGTACCGAAGTGCTACATTCATCGGAAACTGGTGCCGAACCTCAGGATTGTTTTTTTTTTCATTAGTAACAGCTGTGAACCAGTAAAAATTTTAGAAGGTGTGAGCTCACGCATGGAACTAGAAGGCATTCGAAGAGCGTTGCGTTGGGCAGTGAGTAGCGGGTTTTCAGTGAGCTCCCTTACTACTGATCGCAGCCGAGCAACTGGTGCAGTGCTAAGAGAGTTGGAGCCTGAAGTGGGTGTTATCCACCATTACTACGATGCATGGCATCTTGTCAAGTGGCTGGGAAATCAACTCCGTAAGGTTGGATATGCTCAAAACGAGATGTAAATAACACATATTACTAGTAATAATGACTAAAAATAATAATAATGTTAATAATAATGACACATATTATTATTGTTATTATTTTACCCATTATTATTATCATTACTATTATTACCATAATAATAATAATAATAATAATAATAATAATAATATTATTATTATTATTATTATTATTATTATTATTATTATTATTATTATTATTATTATTATTATTATTATTATTATTATTATTATTATTATTATTATCAATGAGTTTTAAAAAATGGAGGAATCCAACTTAGTGATACTATTGCAGGTCTCGAAACTGAAGGGTTGCCATCCCATCACCATGTGGATAGAAAAACTAAAAACTCATCTTTGGCATTCAATTGAGACCGGGACCACCAATGGGTTAGAGGTCCCACCTATTTTCAATACAAGCCTTATGCATATTATAGATGTGCATGAATGGGAAAACGTGAGTTCAGAGTGTGAACCAACATTTTATAAAGCGCACGTTTCTCTTGCAGAATGAATTTACCGCTCCATGGGAACGGTGTGCCCATGACCCGTTGCCTGGTCCGAGTGCTGACTCCTTAGCGCCTCATCCAAGGGCCTATGAAAAACTCCGTGAAGTAGTGCTGAAGCCGAACTTCCAGGAAGACTTGGCAAAGGTCAGTCCACATGGAGGAACATCGAGGTGCGAAACGAAGAATGCCCTAGATAGAATTTATTGTCGCAAGGAGATTTTTTAGTGAGTTTCGAGCGGATATTGGTGTTACGCGTGATTTCGTTAGCTCTATAATCGGTACTCACTAAAAATTTTTCAGCCCCATCGCAACGTACCCGTTGTATGTAAAAATGGCCTCACTGCATATAAACACGCTAAGGCTAGCTGAATTGAGCGGAGAGCGAAGGGTGGTCAAGACAGCCCAGGTGCAGCGCAAGTACTTCTCAAGGAAGTCGACGCAGCACCTAAAGTCTTCGGCCGAACATAAATGGAGAGATTTCATTTTGAAAGAAGTGCTAGATGATCGTTTACGGGCATTAAACGGCAACGCCGAGGAATTTCCGATGCCACAGGAAATTTTAGACGCCCTAGCAGCTGAAGAAGAGTTTGAAATTGAGCTTTGAAAGCAAGTACCTTTTTTGTAAGGCCAGCTCACAGAGAATTGTTTTCATTGATGTGTTTGAAAATTTCAGGCTGTATGCTGGTACTTGGCAGGGCCGCAAGAGAAATTCGCCACGTGGATGCCATCTTGTTGAATGTTCTGTTCTTACACAGATGTTATGTTTATGTTAAGCAATAATTAATGTTCTTGAATTCATGCTTGTCCGCTTTTAAGTCGCCGCACGATCTCGCCACTCGTCATCGTCACATTTAAGACCCTGACATCCTCCGACAGCGTCCTCAACTCAGCACAGTAGTATACAAGAGTATTAGCATAGGCAGAATAAATATTATTGTGAGTCACCTTAAAACCAGCGTAGTTCCCACTCTGCGATGGAAACGCTGCCATGATGGCTCCGCGTACGCATGACGGCAGCTCAAAACGCTTTCCCATCCCAATGGGTCCGTATGCCCACCTAACAAATGCCCGATAGGCATAGTAACGAAAAACCCTGAACGGTTAAAATGATTACAAGCTATTGAGGGAACAAGAAGAATTAGGACTTGCTTATTTTTATCTTCATTCCCGCTGCCCTTTTTTTCTGCTTGAAACCTGCTGCAATCTATCCATACAGCCAGTATCTGAAGGAAACTGAAGTCTAAGGGACGATTAGTTCACCATCCAAAGAGGGACGTACGACTGCTCGATTGTGGACATGCTACTGGGACATACAACTGTAGTCTGATCCGTACTGATTTATGCTTGACAGCAAACCTTCACTAATTGGAGAGCTTACTTTCTATGCTCAGTTTGTAGAAATCGAACCATTTCAAAAGCAAGGCAGCTGGAGCGGCATTTGGAAGCGCATTAATATAAGTCAATTAAATAGTTGCTGCATATATAGAGTACTGTGCGAGCTGCCCCATCGACCAATTGTCCATCCCTTGGAAAAGTTGATTTGTTCTGAAATTGTATACCTCGGGATCCAGCACGACTTTATGAAATGAGGGATGCTCCACGATACACCGGCTGCTCTCCTTCACTTTTTCTCGCAGGTTTTCTACCGCACGTTGACAATGGCGGCTTCCATTTCCAACACCTTCGTCCACAAATTCGCGACAGCAGATGTTCTCACGAACCGTGGATAGATTTATGCACGATCCGCAAGAACACCAGACTGTGTTAACACTTCTGGACGAAGGTAGGGTGCGACCCATCACAAGACAATTGCTAAACGCACTACGGTTTTTTTTTCTAGACATGATTATAAAATGCGTAATATTATTTTACCAAGGGTCCGATTCGGCAGCTGAGCGCATCTGTTTCGAGCCATGCTCTGCTAGCACTTTTTGCACCAGCTCGGGGTCCGGATTTCCCATTGCGACGGGGCAAGCAAGACGAACGCTGTTTTCAGAGGCCATGACTAAAAAAACGAATTAGGTCTTGGATGAGTGATGATAACTTTACTACGAGAATGCAGCGCGCTTCATTACAAACAACTGTCAATCTGACAAAAATCGGACTAACGTGGCTGATCGCTTAGCACCCGGATTCGCTCGAAACCGAAATGGAAAAAATCGGAGACAAACTTATTAATATGATGCCTACACAGGAAGACGATTGCCTACGCCAGATGCTCAGATGTTAAAAGGAATCCAATCGAGTGATACATAAGCAGTAGAAAACTCTCTTATTCAACACGCAATTAAACTTGAAAAAAAAAACACTTTCTCAAAACTATGAACGCTTCAGGTCGAACAGGGATGGAGAGAAAGGGCCAAAACCAACAAAAATCGGAAATTCAGTATATCGTATATGTACTGAACATTGAATACATATATTTAGAAAAGAACTATGTGCAATAGAAATATGAGTGGAAATGGTAAAAACATATTTCAGAATTACTAATGTAAATTCAGAAAATATTTAGTACCATTAATTACCCGTAAATAACAAAAAGGGTAACAAATTAGTTAATATATAAGTTCATTATAGGGCTAAGAAATGTCAAAAATTCAAAAGGCTGCCGAAAGTATAGGTTTCCGAAAAACTATTGTTAACACGTGATAAACGACTGACAATTCTGTGATTAACTGAAATTTGATAAAGAAATAAGAAACGGAAAGGTGAAAAGTAATATAAGGGAATTTAAATGTCACGGATGCCTAGCCATTCTCCGGCGTTCAGTTGGAATTGATTTGTCCTTGTCTCGGGCCAGCTGATAACCTTTCATAGGAGGCATTATCGACGACTCGTCCGTCGAGCCGAACACACAAATAGTGGACTCGTCCACCGCAGAAAGCCACAGAAAACGGAGAAAGTTAGGGCTGTTAATTTGCTCCTTATGGAAGATTTTTCCCGCTTCTTTTGCATAGGTCTTGATAGTACGGGCTCAGAGAAGGTTTTCGTGGAGAAAACTCGACAACCGTATTTTACCGCGACCACTGCCTTTAAAGGAGAATGGGGTTTCGATTCACGCGGGGGATCTACCGTCTAAATTCCGTCCATTCATCAGACTAAAATTGGTGCGAGGACTCTAAGCACCCTGTTCGCAAAACTCACAGTTAGGAACACAAAAATGGCTGGTGAAAACCCCCACTTGTCCACCCCATACTGTGCTATGTACATTCCTGACACTCATAGATGAAGGAATCCATGCTGGCGTCACTTTCCATTCAGTCATGAGCGCGTGAGCGTGCTTTAAAGGCAGTGTTCAAGATAAAAAATGTGTTTCAGTTTCCACTAGGAATCGGGAATGGAGAGGCACATTGTAACGTAGACGTCGAAAGAACGAATAAAAACGAACCAGGAAAAGCTCCAACAGAGCCCGAAGTTGCCACTTCGAGCGCAAGGCAAACCCAAAAGCGCTACACACGCCCACCGACGTGAACAAGTGAATGCTCGAGATCGTGAGATGAGCGACGAGTCGCAATCATTAGCCCCGTTCTTCCTTCATTCTCAACTTCTCTCTTTACTCAGGTCAGCTCGCATGCATCGGCTGCAAAAGACGGAAGTTACAAGCCTTGGACAACTCGTCCACCATGTTTCCTTAGCTCAATCTTTGAGGGGCCATAACTCCGTTCTCAGAAGGTCTTGTACGATTTCAGGGACATCGTTGGAATCGGCATGGAGCCGTTTTCAAGATAGGCGGAGAAACAGAAAAACGATTTTCATCGTGAACACTGCCTCTAAAAAGGGTCGGTGAAAGCAGCTAGTGCGAGGACATTTTTACCGCCAAGGTATTCTAATGTTTATACACGGTCCCCAACTGGTTTCGCCTCTCGTGCAAACCATTCCCACGGGCAGTTGCTTTTCTTCCGATAGTACACAAGCAACCTAGAGATCACTCACGTGTAGCGCTCATAGAATCAGGTAAAGGAATTTTACACTTGGGTACCAAGGGGTTTTCAGAAACTGTTTTCAGGGTTTCTGTGGCTTCTAAGGAAGCTGGGGGGCATTGTGGTCGTCTGCTTTATCACAGAATCATTCTGTAAAATCAGTTGAAACGTAGGAAGCATATGCCTCTCAGAAATTAACTCATTGATGCGAATTGCTAAGCGGTCATGGGGATACTAGCGGCATGATTCGGGCTCACATTGCAGGACCTCTTAACATCTATCACCATTCACTATCTTCATGTTCCATGTATTAGCAGAGAAAAATTCGCGAAATGTCTTGGGCCATAACAAGTATTGTGAGCATTTGGCTGTGGCTGAGTCAAAGGCGGCGTAACAAGCAAAACCATCTGAGGGTATACGCGTGCGATCTTCATTACACGAAGACATTCAAACCATTGTATATGCACCTTGCGGTCACGCAATGGCTAAACGTATTTAGGCCCATGTGGAACAGCTGAGTTGCCCTCAAATGGATCAGGTGCCGCATATTGTGACGACTTTTATGTCGTCGAATTAACATCATAGCGACATCACGCACTACGACTCTACTGAACAGTACTCCAAATTTTTTCCATCTACGTTCATTTCTAAAGCTTTACAGTATCTTTCGAGTAGCGAGAACATTTGTTCCTGGTTGATCTTCATGAAATCTGTCGAGCTATAAATAAACATTGAGCATCTACTTCGTCACGGTATGTCATGTCGCTAGTTGAACTTCGCTTTCCCTTCTGGAAAAGATGTTATCCTATTTGCAGAGGCGAAGAAGTGACAGAAAATATTTTTAGTGATATTCTAGTATACGCCAAAACAAAAGCTGTCCGAAAACTATCTAAGGCCCCGGTCAGAGGTGGTGCTATTCGCATCTGTATCCCCTCACCCCCAACACCCCCCAACACCCACCCGGTCGATACGTATGTTTAAAATGATGGAGTGAGGTTGAGAAAATCACTCGATGTATCCAACTAGATATGACGATGATTACGTGGCCAACAGGATTGCACCTGTTCAGAGAAATAATGAAGTAGAGTATGGTGAAGTATCGGAGGGAGCAGGTTAGCTTTCCAGTGATACGCAATGTTTTATCATCGACCCGCCCACCCGGTGATTTTCTCATCCACGTATTGCATGGATATCGACCGCGTCGGATACATCGAGTGATTTTGTCAACCTCACTCCATCATTTTAAACATACGTATCGACCGGGGTGCGGGGGTGTTGGGGGTGGGGTGTTGGGGGTGCGGGGGATGCACCGAGTGATCTTCTCAGCTTCACCTCACCATGTTGTTCATACGTATCGACCGTGGGTGTTGGGGGTGTTGGGGGTGCGGGGGAATACACCGAGTGATTTTGCATTCCATTTCCAATGCATTCTGTGTGTATCGACCGGGCTGGAGACGTCGGCTCATCCAAATATGACCGGGGCCTAACCACACTATTCCATGGACAGGAATCGCAACCGAAACCACTAGAATTCCGTCGCCAGTTTTACCGAGAAAATGCTAGGTTCTAGCGCAGGTCCACCCGTTAAGTCCCCAAGCAAAACTAGATGTCCAGAATTGGATGGAAAGTTGTCCTGCGCGCGTTCGAATGCAGGACCACTTTCGAAGACTTTAAAGATTCTCGACAACTGAACGCGATTTCTCGACAACTTTACGCCCGATTCTCATTAATTTGTTGCTCAGTTCTCGAGATTTCTCGACAGTTAACATGCAGTTAAACACATGTTATCCTCTGTGAAATAAATCGTATTTTTCACGACTCATGTAGCGAGCGGCGCGCCCGAGGTTGCTGCCTTCGTCTGTCATTCGTTCTCTCGCTGTCTAACATCCGCTCCGCATCAGCACGCGTAGAAACCATGAAAATTTAGCGGTTATATCAGCCTGTACAAAACTGTATGTTCTCAAGTAAAATTAGGCCTCGCAGCAGTGCGATTTGGACTATTGCTCCTTATTGCCTCAGGGATCGTTTATACTCCCGTCGCCGAGCGGCGCGGGAGTATAAGCGACCCCTGAGGCAATTAAGAGCAATAGTCCAAATTATTTCTGTAATATTGATCACGCTGCACGGCACGATCGATATTGTAGGATCGCACTTCGCCGCGTCGCTCGGCGTCTTAAAGGCAGTGTTCACGATGATTTTCGTTCCCTAGTTCTTCACATAAAGCAATGCGTTGCCCTCCAAGTGTTACCAAAGTTACGAAGAGTCGACGAGAAACGCATTAAAACGTCTTATTTCAGTGACATTATTCTATAACATGGACTAGTTGTCCGGTTGGTTGAACATGTTCATGGTGCTTGCCACCGTATAAAAACTGGGTCAACCGAAAATAGAAGAACATTCTATGCAAAGCAGGATTAGTTAGGGCCTTAAGGAAAGAACGGAGCAATTGAGAGTAGAGATTTGCAAAGTACGAGTCCACAAAAGATTTCATTGTCACAACAAACACTTCCTGTGATACCTAGGAGACGGGGCAATACTTAATGATTTCGTGTACTTCTGGTGCGTTTTTCTCAATTTCTACATCATTTTAGTTCTACCCGGGGGCCACTTAATCAATATAGCGGATAATATCAAAATTGAAGATTATCGTGAACAGTACCTTTTAGTTGTGGACTAAGTTGTGGACTTTTCGCGCAATCTTACTGTAGTTTGTAGGAAATAGACCTGAAATGGAAATAGTATCTTCAAAAACTCAGGGTTGCCTTTTCAAAGGGAAAACCAACGTTGTCCGGTTTTGGCCGAAGGCGCGGTTCTGGAAAACGGTACTGACAACGGGAAAACGGGTTGAAGGCGATCTTCTTCTCAATTTTGAGGTAATCGGAGGGGTGTTAGGTATCACTTTGCGGGGAATTTCATGACTATTCTGGATCTGTTCTCAAAATTTCGAAAATCTGTAAATTTATAGGGGGACTTATGTTGTCCAATTTCTGGAGTGAAGAACTAAAGCGATAATACGCTCATAACTAACTAAGTAACAGTAATAAACAAAGCGATTATTTAATGATTGTAACTCGTCTAAAAGTTCGCAATATGTGCTTAAAGTTTGGCTACTGCCTAAAATACGGCTATTACATAGTTACGAATAGATACTTTCCTCGCATCTACAGTTGTGGTGCTGTACTATTGTTCTCTTTGATCTTTTTGTTCCTATTACCATATGTAAGACAACCACATCCGAACCCCTCGTTCCAAGACTTGTTCTCTTCACAGAAAGAGAAACGCGACTAAAAAACACTCCCGATTTCTTTAGTTTTTGCCGGAAGTTTTAACGCCCCCACCCCCAAAGAAACTCTAAATTTTGACATTTTTGCGTTTCCCCTCTTGTCCAGTCACACAACGCACGCGTGACTCTGTTTTCGAGGCAAATGCACCTCATTTTTGCAGTAAACTTCACCTTTTCTCTCTGCAAGTTCACCCCTATTTCACGAGATATATTCGTCCCATTCTCACCTATCCTGGCGGCGAATTCACCCCTACAGTGGATTTCATGCCGACTTGTTCATGAGCGTCAAGCCTTTTTTGCTGTCAAGTCTCGACTTGGCACAGGCACTATTATGGCTTGGTGAATCAGTTCTGCTCTCGGATGTAGCAGTTTTTCTACCTTAAAGGCATCGTTCGCGCTAAAAATTAATTTGATTTTCACCTGCTCAATTTCATGATTGAGCCCGGTAGACCACAATGGTAAACTTTGGAGCGTCAAAAACGTTGGGCAATGAGGTTGAAGGCGTCAAAGATGAAGATCCGCCACCACCTCACCAGTCATTCAGCACTTTTTCCTAGAATGTTGGTGCGACCGTAAGGCAACATGAAATATAGTTACGGCACGAACTCACATGCAGGAAAACTCCGACAGTGACGAGGCCTCCGAAAGCAGTAAAACTTCAAAAGAGTTTTGGCGCTAAATTCAAATTGTATTTACAATGTGTTCCGATTGACTTTTCTTTACAAATAAAGGTTTTTCATGGCCCCTTCGACATTTTCGTTCACTTCAGAGAGGCCAAGCTACACAAAACTTGAAAATAATATACGGTTTTCTGCGCGTACGATGCCTTTAACCTTGTACTATGCATCTGGTGTCGCATCACATCATGTGTCCTACAGTTGATCCGCAACATCCGTGCCCATGTGCGATGGCTCAGATCCAATCTACAACCATTCTCGGGCGTAACGCCAATCGCACGCTGTTCATGCGAGACGTAGTATCACAAGTTGGCATTGAAGTTTTCCCCTTCAATAAATAAAACAGGAAAACTTCCTGTATATATTCTCGGAATGCCTATCGATGATAACGAGTACCGATATATTATCTCAGGTGAGTTTTGATAGTCACTTATGATCAGATTCCTGTAATCTTGGTGGTGCTGCTTACGGGAAGAAGCGTATTTCTCTGAAAGACGTACTTATACAACCAGCGCCTGTCAGTCATCCAACGCCAGGCAAGTTTACAGGTTCTGGTTGACCCCCAGAAGACGTAGCTCACTCTCCTTCCATAGTTGGCCAAACGACGTAGGACGACTCGTTATCAAAAAATGATATGCTAAAATTGATAAGATGGATAGCATCGGGTAGACAGATATTCTACACTCGATAACGAGTCGTCCGACGTCGAGTGGTCAACTGAGGCCTACTCATACTTCCAACCTTTCGCTCTGCAGAGAGCGTCCGCTCGGGCAAAAGAGGTGAAGTATGAATGAAAACACGATCTGGGCCTCCCGCTCCGCCAGTGAAGTATGAGTGCTCCAGAGACATCGCCATGGCAGAGCAAGAGGGGCGGAAATTCGTTGGGTTTGTTTCTGGAAATGAAGCGATGCGAGTGGTCTTTGATAAGTTTGATAAGATATGTTGGTTTTTTTTGTATGTAAAGGACATCCATGGGTGGATTCTACAGATTTTCTGGGCTGCGCTCCAAGAAGATTTCCACGGGAGTAAAAGTGAATTTATAAAGCCGACCAATGATAGATTGAGAGACCGCATGAAATGAGCCTATCTATTAGATTATCATTCGTTATCTCTTATCAGACCCAATTTCTCACATGGAAATCTTCTTGGAACACATCCCATAATAGACAATGACTGATAACGCTATCGGAAACCCCATCTCAGAAGCAACTTTCATTTTTATCATTGTATATTGAAAGGCCCTCCCACTAGATTTGAGCCAAGATTCATAATCGCACGATAGCCTTGTCGGTTTCTTGCGTACCTTCCGCGTGGAGGCGTGCATTGTATTGAACATTCAAACCTAATTGCAACTTTAGCGAACCTCTGCGAACGCGCACACCCATTTTAATTCTGTATACTTTCCACGGCGTTCTGCGCACTCCCACTTGGGTCCCGCACACTTTCTGCGGCGCCCTGCGTACTCCCACTTGGATCCCGCTACACTTATATGACATGATCAAGTACAACAAGTAATGCTATCAACAAATACCTAGACGGTGCGAGAACGGAGAATGAATGAACCAGAGACACCACTGTGGCGGGGCAGGAGGCGCGGGAGGCCGCGTTTTCCACTTTTTCCGCGCGGGTCGCTCTGGCAGAGCGAGGGGTTGGAAGTATGGGTAGGCCCTATGAAAGGGGTTTTTAGTTTTGCTAGCATTGTCCTTTCTTGAAAAAACTGAGCCGGGCGGAAGTTGTGGAGCAGTCAGTCGTGTGGACATCATATATCACTGTCGACATTAATATTTCGGCCTAGTTTACAGCTCGGCTGTTGCTTCGCCCCCCTCAGAACTCTGGGGAAAAACTATGTACGCATTAGCGGTAAAGAAAAGTTGATCTACAGATCTGAGTAAAGTGGCGACTTTCCTACCTCGAAGTGTTCTCCATCTCAGCTACAAATTCCCACCTCGAGACGATGGATCGCTTCTAGTATTCGATGAGAAAGAAGAAGAAAGTTGGTTAGTACGAGAGTCCAGTTGAAAAGAATTGAATGTAGACCTAACAGTTCTCTTTCCGCAAAATAATCACGTGAGTAACTTACAGGCAGGGTTCACGACAAATTTATTCTGCAATTTATCCACGGTTTACGGAAGATTTGGTGCCCTATACAGTGCGTTTCATTACTATAAAGGCACCCTATTTTCTTAGGATAACTAGACCGATAGATAGTTACGGGCACCCTTGTGCACATTTGGCGGCTTGTTTTCTTCCGTATACACAAGTACACAACGAATTTCCCTGCAAGATTTGTTTTTAACATTTTTTTTTCAAAAATCATCTGTTTTTTCACTGTCTCAAAACTACGAAGGCACTTGTATAAACAATGTACAACTGCGAATAAGCTATCCTTCATTGCAAATCAAAGTGTATCGGAATTTCCCGCGTGGAATTCAACTTCGAAAATAAAGTTACACATGGAAATGCACAACTTCCATATCAGCCTTGGCCTGCTTCTATTTCACAAGTCAAGTATTGCAACATAGAGGTCATCAAGGCTTCTTAGTGCCTTTAACCTGGGTGAATCCCTCTGAATAACACACCTCAGATAGCTTTGATGGAAATAATGCCCAGAATATGTGCCAGCTAGCCAAGAATTTGACCTTGGATTTGAGCGAAACGAGTGAGGCTTACATGGACAGCAAGATTACTATCCACTCCCAACTTTGATGACTCCGCACATTTGAGTTGTCAGAATTTTTTAGAAACCGCGACATCGTAGGCTACCATCCAGCTCAACGTAAGGGTTTTAAGGCCATCCCATAGAGTCAATGGGGTCTAGTGAAGGACGGCATCTTCTTCAAATGACGTCACGGATAGGGAAAGCCATAACAAATCTAACTTCTTTGTAGTTAGCACCTGGACCGCATTTTCATGTCCTCCCGACAGGGCAGGCCTTCTTCTAGTATCTCTGGCAATGTTTTCGATCTGTTTGATTCACTTTCAAAAGTCGCCATGGGAAAATCCGGGTAGAAATTGACACGGACCTGCGCGTAGCTGATCGCGCTACTTAACAACTTTCACCATATCCATCGCTTCCGCCCCGATTTCAACATTTTTGGAATTCGCCTAGTATTCTTGGTCCTACATGTAGCCTGAGAACATACAAGTATGCCGATGCAACTGACAGAACATCTCAATTATGCAGCGGTTTTTCCAATGGAGTGCACATGCTCTTGCAACACCTCCACTTGATCTTGATCTTTGTTAAAGTGCGTCAATTCACGGTAAACTATAGTAATTAGGAATAAAACATGCTCCAGTGACGAATGACGTAGTCATTAGAAACAACACCTATTTACATATTTTGTGCCTTTATAGTTTTGAAACAGTTTAAAATCAAACAAGCTTCGAAAAATCTTTATACTAGAAACTAGAAGGAAAGTTAGGATAATGGCAGAGTACTTGTTCGGAGAGTACTCGAATACTGAACTTGGTTCTTCTACTTAAGAACTGTGAGTTTGAAATTTTCAAGAAAACAGGGGGCCTTCATAGTTTTGAAACGCACTGTATAGCAAGTCGTGCCTAAAAGGGACGCGAAAGCCGCGTTTTTCAGCCGAAAAAGGCCTTACCTTGTTTCGTTGATTTTTGAGCATGGAGAAGTTGACCGCTATGAAGAATGATGCCTGTCAGTGCAATCAAGCGATGGGGCACGGGGCGGTTCTGGGACTCCAGAACGATTGCTTGCAACCGTTATTTTGTCGCTCTTAGTTCGTTTTCTACCGTTGTTTTGACACTAGTAGGCTAGGATCCTTTTCGCCTATCATTTCATTGTGGAAAGTCACTGAAGATAATCATCGTGAACGCTGCCTTTAAAAGAGTTCGGACAAACACTTAAATTATTTTGTTCATAAAAAGTTCAGATGACTCAGTTCATGGAGGTTGAATGATGTGGAGACTTTTAGGCCGGAACCTTACTTCCTGCGACAGGCGACTCAACGCAATGATTATCATGCATATCGATACCCGGTCGATATGAATGATGAACACTGCGTCGCGTCGCCTCTCGCGAGAAGTATGGTTCCGACCAGGGATGTGCGGAGAAAAGTTCTTTGGAAACAGAAAACAGAAAATTCAGTTAGACAGAAAACAGAAAAAAATCTATAAAAATGGGCAGAAAACAGAAAACAGAAAATTTTTCAAAAATAAATACATAGTGTTCAGCGTTCAGTATTTGAGATCTTTTACAGCGTTAAATGTTTTACACATTTTTTCCGTGATAAATGGTTCCTTTGCACAATATTCGAAGGCCAACAGTCGACCAGATGAAGGAATGTAGACAACCGAGAGAGGCAGATTATAAGTGAAGATTGTCCCTCAAACCTCCATTCTCCTGAGACAATAACACCCGATTACTTGATCAGAAGCTCATTAACTGCAAAAAGAACATAGATTCAGTCGAAGCAGACTTGCCCTCCCCTAGTGCACATATTTTGACGATAATTTCGAGATTTTTGCATGGTTGAACTCTGTACTACTCCTCAACGCCCTAGAGTCACGCGCGTTTCGCGCGTGCGCGCTGTGTGAGTATAAATGTCCTAGCGCGCCGCTCGCTCCACCATGGCATGTTCGCTCGTAACTCTGTAACAACTTCAACCGCCCCTTCACCACTCTCATTGCCCTTCATCTTATTCAAATTCAGCATCATCTTGCGCTGGAATGAGTTAGAACACAAGGTTAGAAATTGCGTGAATGGCACAGTTGGGACACACCTTTACACCAAACCACCTTAGCGGTAACACTGGAGTATTTTCAGCGTCTGTCCACGTTCAAAAATTATTTATACCCGAACGCCGCGCCGAAGGGGGTACCATTAGCTAGCGCTAAGTCGTATTGAAGCTCTTTATTGTTATTATACGATAAAATTGGAGGTTTCATGTCGTTTGACTGGATAACATACCATCTGAAGGATCCGTCGACGGTAAACCCTTTGGTAAGGGTTAGCACCATAAGATAAAAAAGAAGACTCGGCTTCTTCAATCCCTATTGAAATAGGCAGCACATTTGACGTCTATGCCATAGAGACTTGGATACCTTTCAGGGCTATACAGTGGCATTCGGGGGTCAGCCGACATCCCAGTCATATCCTTCATCTCCTTACACGAGTCTAGTACCATTTCGAGGACTCCGTAGGGGTAGTGCATTTGGTTGACCCTGGGCGAGGATCGAACCCTGCCGTGTCGAGCGAGCAGCAGCCCCTCTTGCCACTACATCAAATCAGCTCGGGTAACCACCATAGCGAGATAGACGAGTTTAACCATAGGGGACTGCAGAGAATGCGGGTGAGCTTTTCTAAGCCGTCTACCGTCGCCGTACGTATGGGGTTACCGTCTATGAGTCCGGCCCCTTGTCTATGGCGTAGATTTCGACGAGTTGCGATCCATGGTTTTTCTGTTTTCTGCCCAATTTCGCCTATTTTCACAGAAAACAGAAAACAGAAAAAAATGGTCAAAAATGGGCATAAAAGAGAAAACAGAAATTTCCGCACACCCCTGGTTCCCACCCTACGCCCCCTTCACACCATCCGACGTCGGGCAGTGCCGCACATAGCAATGACGTTGTATCCGTGATTTCACCGCACTGCGACGTCGGTGGAATCACGTACGCCGCAGCCCTTTCTTACAACGTTTCGGACGGCGTCGTCCGGTAAATTCTGAAGCAGGCTTAGTGGTTTCCCTGTTAGTCAATTTTGTGGAAAGCCGCGACGCAGCAATCTAAAACGATATCATTCCACCGTTACGTCTCTTTTTGAACCCATCGCCGATAACTGCGGCCGTATGCTCTAAATGAGAATCTAGGTGCGACGCGACTGCGATCGATGCTCGTGATTGCCATGCTATCGCATCGCAAGGAGATCCAACTCTAGATTGGGTTTTAGTCACTATATTACCCTGACATACACGCGCGGCGTGTGTGCAGGGCACGTAGACGCGTTGCGGCTTCGATGTAAAAGTGATGCGGACTATACATGAACTTCTCTCTATTAAAGGCAGTGTTCACTATAGAAAATGTGTTTCAGTTTCCACTAGGAATGGGTAGTGGAAGGGCACAATGTAACGTTGACGTCGAAAGAACGCATGAAAACGAGTCAGGAAAAGCTCCAAAAGAGCCTGAAGTTGCCATTTCGAGCGCAAGGCAAACCTCAAAAGCGCATCACACGCCCACCGACGTAAACAAATGAATGCTCAAGATCGTGAGATGAGCGATGATTTCCAATCATTAGCCCCGTTCTTCCCTTCATTCTCAACTTCTCTCTTTACTCAGGTCAGCTCGCATAGATCGGCTGCAAAAGACGCAAGTTACAAGCCTCGGACAACTCGTCCACCATGTTTCCATAGCTCAATCTTTGAGGGGCCATAACTCCATTCCCAGAAGGTCTTGTACGATTTCAGAGACATCATTGGAATCAGCGTGGGGCCGTTTTCAAGATAGGCGGGAAAACAGAAAAACAGTTTTCATCGTGAACACTGCCTTTAAATTAAACAGGTCAGAGTTGGGCGAAACGAAATGGGGAATGGACATTGGACCTTTGGGCACACCATTTTGGAGAGATGCTGCAATACACAACCTGGCTGACATCGATGCAGATCTAGATGGTACAACTGCCGCCTGGATGGCCGAGCCGGCGTTCACCAGGACAGAATACATAGGGTCAGCTTCTAAAATTTCGGCTTCCTTGAGGAAGTAATGATTTTACAATGCAGCATTTGAGAGGAATGAGAATTCACAAAAACTGAAAAATGCCGTTGATCAATGTGGAAAAGGATTTAGCGTGAAGTAACCTGAAGTAATGAAAGAGGGAAATGCAGTGAATTGACTGAAAATACGATTTGAGCTACCTTGACCTAAGCTGATTCCAGTATTTAGACTCTAAGAAATAATCTCTTCGAAATCGGAAAATCGAATCGAAATCAAAGAAATCGGAAATCAAATCAAAGAAATCAAAAAAGGGAAGAAAAGAAAGAAATCGGAAAGGAAAGGAAAGCTTAAGGAAATGTTTCACAGTTTTTGTAGCGCGCTTGATTATGCTTTAGACCAATCATAGACAAGTTGTGACAAAAAAAAAGATCGGAATCTTCAAGCTTCTCCGTTAATCTTATCAAGCGAAACCAAGTAGGTTGGACCGTTCCGTTAACCTAACTTGACCTAAGCCGACACCCGCCTTAGAGCATCAAGACATGTTTTATTTCCATAGCGCTCTTGCTTTTACTTTGGAAAGTATAAAGGAAAAGCTTGTGAAACCCTGTTTGTAATTGTACACTGCTTATCGATATTCGGTCTGGGCTTCACCGCAAAAACGTATTTTTGTCAACTCACTACATTTCTCAGTTTTTTCGTTAATTCAGGGTGTTCTGCACCGAATATTTTTCTGAACTATTTTTAGAATTTTTTTCCAATTTCTTTTATTTCCGATTTCTCGTCGAATCAACATTGCCGAATCATCACTTTTTCCAGAATGCCAAACTCCAACGACCCCTGTAGCTTAATTTTTTCCTAATTAGCTGAACATTGGCGGATTCTGTGCTCTATCACTTTCATATTCAAGAACGCATGAAAGAAGACAACGGCAGACTTTCCGCGGGAATGCCATCAAGCAAATCTACGAGCCGTTTGGATTTCCGTTTGAGGTCGGAACCCTTCATTTTGTGAGAGCGCTGAAACACTTGATATTGCTCTGGCACTTTTTGTTTCCTATTAAAGGCAGTGGTCACGATCAAAAACGTTATCAAAAAATCTTCAAAAATCAGCTTACATATAAAACAGCTCAAAAACTATGAAGGTAGCGCGGTGAAAAACGGGCTAGAATTAGAGTTATTAAGACCCTAAATTTCCAGTTCGTGCACACGTGCACAGAAAGATCACAGTCTCATGCCAAGCATTCAAAAATCATCGACACTCAGAGGAAGAAATAAATGCAAATTTACCTAATAAAACAGTTGAACAATGAAAGCAAGCACTTCAACCAATGTTTTTGACTAGATGTGTACATAAATCCGAAAGTTCATTGATTGAAATTCAATTTCAAGCCAGCTGATGTTCTCGATATTAGAGATCATCGATGCCGATGATGTGGGTGGACTCGTCTACCATCAAAAGGCAAGGAAGTTCAGGCTTCAAATTTGGCCTGGAGTAGCGTTTTTTTTTTCGCGATTTTTTCTTATAGGTTCTACTACTCTATACCCAGAAAAGGGTTCAGAGAGGAAAAGAAGACTAGCATATTTGAGCGCGACCACTGCCTTTAACGGTCAATGTACATGCAGTCAGAGGCGTCGCTCTTATACCCTCATTATCTTCGCGGCGTCTGTTGCCGCTCGCTGGCAGTGATTCAGGGCCGTCGCGGCGTCAATACACTCTGCAGTGGCCCCTCGTCGCCCTTCACGCTGCGTCGGTCGTTCCCGTCACCAAATGTGATCGATGTTGCATCTATAGGCACTTTTCGTCGCTGCTAGCAACGCCGCGATTCGAACTCTGCAGGCCCGTTAAGATATGTATGATATGTAGACACCAAGTTTGCGCCAACCGTCAATAGGGAACTAAAATTATCAGTGTGATCTGTGCCGGCTGTGGTTTGCATATGCGCGAACTCACTTCTTAGAGCACTTGTGCGATATCATCAGTAGTGTTTCAAAACTATGAAGGCACCCTATTTTCTTGGAATTCCCAAACTCACAAACACTCTCTCATCATCATAACTTTCCCTCTAGTTTCTATAAGAAAATATTTTTTGAGTTTTTTTGAATTTACACTGTTTCAAAACTATAAAGGCACTAAAGAAATTTTAACATGTTGCTTTTGATGATATCGTCAGGGTCGCGCGCTCTTTCCTTCACTGTAGAATGTAGATAGTATTCCTATCTGCTCTCAAGCTACTTGCTAGGCTAGGAATACTAGAGGAATACCGAGACTGATGAAATCAGGGCGAAAACTGCGGATTTGTTGAGAGTTTTCGTGTAGCACGATCAGCTTCGTTCGGGTCCGTGTCAATCTCTAGCCGGATTTCACCAGGGTGACTATATAAAGGTGAATCAAATACTAGAAGAAGGTCTGCTTCACCGGAAGGAAATAAACAAGCGGCTCAGGTGCTCACTGAGGATCGCCTGGTCTTTATCAGACACTTTTTCGATCTCACGATGTCTATTCCGATTAAACAAGTGATAAGGCAGGCGACTCCCATGACTTTCTCCACCTCTGACGTGATTTTAAGAAGGTCTCGTTCTTGTCCCGTCGTCGAATTTTAGATGCACGGTTTCGATGACGGTTTTTAGACAAAATTGGCTCTATGGTACAATCTTAAAAACCATTACGTTGAGCTGATTGGTTGCCTACGGTCTCGGGATATCTGATCAAAAGTATGCCGGCTTGAACTAGTGGCGTCATCGATGTCGGGAGTAAACGATTATCTTGCTGTCCTTGTGAGCGCCTCTCGTTTCGCTAGCTTCCAAGGTCACATTATTTAAAGGCAGCGTTCACGATGATCATCCTCGTTGACTTTCCACAGTGAAATGATAGGAGAGAAGGATCCTAGGCTCGATCAACGGCTGCAAACAAGCGTTTCGGTGCCCCAGATCCACCCCCTCGGACTGAAGAAATGAATACTCAGATTACAGGAATGATCAAGTCAAGAAAGTGCTGATAAGTGAGCTGATCGCTTCATTGCACTGATAGGTATCATCCTTCTAGCGGTCAATTCCTCCACGCTCAAAAATCAACGTAAACAAGAGAGGGCCTATTTAAACTGAAAACGCGTCTTTCGTGTCCTTTTTCCAAGCATGCCTTGCAATATAGGCCACCAGACCTCTCGTAAACCGCAGAGATATCGGAAGTGAAGTTTATCGTGAACACTGCCTTTAACTTCTCGGCTAGCTGCCACATATTCTGGAGGTAGGGTGCATTCAGCTTATCTGTGGTGTGCCAATCAGGTTGATTGATCCAGGTTAGAAGCTCTAAAAGACCGTTGATGAGCTCAAAAGTGCGAGTCTTGGTTTGTAAAAGAGAAGCAGGCCAAGGCCGATTCGGTAGTTTTGTGATTTCATCTGTAACCTGATTTTCGAAGTTGTATTTTACGGAGAAGGTTCCAGTACGTTCCAATTTACCTGAAGGATCAATTATCCGCAGTTTTACTTTAATATTTACAAGTGCCTTCATAGTTTTGAAACAGTGTAAAAAAATTCCGAAAAGAATTGCGAAAAATAAATCTTGCGGGGAAATTTGTTGTGGACTAGTGTATACGGAAGGGAACAAGTCGCCAAATGTGCTTTATAGCTATGAAACGCACTGTAGCCGTATTTTTCACACCCACACATCTCAAAAACGCGATTTTTCTCCTTCAAAAACAGCAGATTCACAGGGCTTTAGATCAAAAGTCTTTTGCACTACTGTTTTGAGAGATGAATCCTCGCTATCAAACATATGCATGTAGTGGAAGCATCTTCTTAACGGAAAATTTTTGACAATGGAAAGGCCAAAAATGATAAACCTGAAAAGCGTAGGGTTTAAACCATTTCAGCCGTTCAGTTTCCTGATATCAGTGTATTACACAAAACACACCGAGCAGACGAGAAAAAAAGGTAGCTGAATTTTACGGGATTTTCGAACGAACTCTTCTTCGAAATTTGGATGCTTTGAGTGGCTTTTCGACGATATCTCACACTCCAGAGCATTGCCTTATTCGAGTGCAGAAAGCCCCCTTTCACTCCGCACTCGTGCTTCACAGTATTGCAGGGCGGCGCGGTCTCAGTCAGACCCTCTCCCATCCACTCTCTCACCTTGTGGCATCCACCTTCGTATGATCACCGTCCGATCGTCCGTATGACCGACGATCATGCTCAGAGCCGATGAGTTTTTCCCAAAATTTTCACCGTCTTCAGTTGTTTAGTTGTTAATTTAAATGTCATAGTGTTGGCAGAGATTAGGGCTTACTCGAAACTTTACACAATCCTTCTCGCTACCAAGAAATTGGAAAGAACATTTGTTCTCTTTATTATCAACAAAAAAGTCATTCTTTCCGAACATTAATTGTCTGTTTCGAATCGATGGCTTATCTATACACCACCCATTACGATTATATTTAAATTAATACCAAAACAACTGAAGACGGTGAAAAATTTCGAAAAAAATCACCGTCTCCGAACATGATCGCCGGTCATGCGGACGATCGGACGGTGGTCATGCGAAGGTCGATGCCTGCCACGTGGGGTGAGAGAGATTGGATGGGAGAGGGTCACGGCAGACCGCGCCGCCGTGGTGCAATACTGTAGAAGCGAGTGCGGGTGAAAAGGGGGGGCTTGTGCACTCCCGAATAAAGGCAGTATAATCTACCTGCGCAGATTAATGAAAATATTTAACATGATTTTTTGCGCGTACGCTGCCTTTAGCGACCACTAAATTGAAGACGAATATCGTAACATTAATCCCAGAGAGGAATAGCTGCGCATCTAGAAATTTTCTGGTTCTTTTCGAGCATGAGCACTGCGATGGTAGACAATGTATTTTCTCTAAAGAAATTACAGTTCCGTGAATGTTTAACACCTACAAAAACCGCGTTGCCTGACTTTCTCATTCGTTCCGGCTTCTCCCACAAGCTCAATCTGCAGGTACCGTGCTACTCCATCCATACCGACCAGCTTGGGGCACCAACTGTTTTCTTCGAGATAAAGAAAAGGTGATGATTCTTGAACAATTTCACTCAGACAATGTCACGCTAGTAGCCGAACGAAATAGCAACACCAGTCTAGTGGTTGCTCGGCTACTTCCGGTAGTTTCCCTGGTACTGTTGCTATCCAAGCCCCTCTGCTCGTCTAGTATCCTTGAAAAGAAGAGAGTCACAGTAGCCAGTGGCCGAACATAATAGTCGCGTGGCGCAAAACAGAAAACTTTCTCATAGTTAAACAGAAAACCCGATAATAGCAGAAAGCTTGTCATAGTCTCCTGCGAGGGTGTCTTCCTGGCTGCAATACAAACTATTTTTTAGTCACAATTCCTGTTATGACAACATTAGAACTCGTTTATTAGGGGAAAATCAAAGAGAAATTCAGGGCTAGTGTCGTAGTAGCTAGTAGCCGAATGGGAACCCAAAGCTGTGACTACAAACTCAACAGCTTGTGGCCAGACCTCTGCAAGATGTTGTTTCTATTTGGGACTTGAGGGTGATGCAAACACGAGCCGGAAACTCAACTGGTGTTGCTGATCTGTTCAACCGGGCGGGATGGAGAAGAGCCTGTTTGCATACTAGCGTGCCATTGCTTGAGTATACCTATGCAATAGGTGCAGACGTACAGCTGGGACTCAGCGGGAGGTAAGCCGGCAAGCAGCCGGCCGATCGCGGTCCATCTTAGTCTTGGCATGCGGATACATAGCTGCCTCTTGTGGTCTTCGCGGGCAGACCACTGCCATTTAGCGACTGGGAGGTTCGACTGCACCTATTGCATAAACGTGCTGATTTTTATGATTTTTTAAAGCTTACACGAATTTTGGTTGTTTTTTGCCGTAACTGCAGTTTAACGTTGTAGTGCACATTATGGTATTTCTACGCAAGGTGTTTAATTGATCGCAAAACACTTTGCCCCAGGCGAGATTGAACCAGCATATTCTTTTTTCTGGGGGAGAGCCTTGTCGCACTGCACCACTGTAGCCCCAGCGCCGCTCTCACTCAACTGCTCGGTAAACCTTCACCAAATCAATATATAGATTGCTTCGGTGAAGGTTTACCGAGCAGTTGAGTGAGGGCGACGCTGGGGTTTCGGTGGTGCAGTGCGACAAGGCGCTCCCCCAAAAGGGAGTATGCTGGTTCAATCTCGCCCGGAGCCAAGCGTTTTCAAAAAACTCAACATCCTGTGTTTATTTGTCAAACGTTGATCTTTGTTAGAAGAGTTCGGAAAACTGAGCTGCTCTTTATTTTGCATAATATATACATACTAATGTGCTTCTCTGGGCTAAATTCCGGCCCGAAATTGCGTCTCGACACGCTGCCGCACGCGCTCGAGTCAGTCGAGTTTTCAGCGCCAAAGCAGAGTCGATGTGGGTTTCTTATACAGTTTTCTCTAACTTTATTTAGTTTTCAGCTTCCAAAATAGACCTAGAGTCAACAGATATGCGGCTGCGAGGCTGGAACTTTTTTGAACTCGAAAGCGCGCGGCCGCAAAGCATTTTGAGGCGCAATTGCGGACCGGAATTCGGCCCAGAGAAGCACAGTATATGCCACAGTATATCTGCTGATGTGATGGCAATATTTTGCAAGGATTAGCCAAAGCGGCGTTCGGTTTTCAGAAACTTTTTTGCGTTGCAAGATGATTGGTTACAGAATTTCAAGAAAGAAAATTATTCCACGTACTTTCGTTCAGTTATTGATCGAATGGCGGAGCTAAATGGTAAATACAACAGTAATGGGCTGCTCCTCCAGGCAAGGTCATATAACATAAGCATTAGCAGGTTCCAAACTCTACGAGATGTCTGCTTGGCCACAGCTTGTTGGAAGGGACACCGTCGCATTCACTCACACCGAGCTGAGAAGTTTTCTGCCCGAGCCTGCTGGCAGGCTAATGGTAAGGCCATTAGTTTCCACTGAGGGCTGACGCCTGTAGCACATGTTAGAAATCGCATTAGCAATACTCGCGATATATACTCTGTTTATCATTAATTGCACAAAAAACGGTCCGCCAATAGTCCTCTAATGGGCCGGCTAGTACCGTAGTTTACGTCCACGACGCGTTCTCGGCAGACCCGCGTGTGCACCGGGGTGCGCTGAGCGATCGATTCATCTATGCCGTCACTCGGCCACCCACCCTGCCACTGTGCACACCCGGGTCTGCCGAGAACGCGTCGTGGACGTAAACTACGGTACTAGCCGGCCCATTAGAAGACTATTGGCGGACCGTTTTTTGTGCAATTAAAGATAAACAGAGTATATATAGGCTAGACTACAAAAAACTGGGTCTTTTTAAAGGCAGCATACACGCTCGTAAACGTCTTTGGGATAACTGCGGAAATAGAATGGTACAGCTGGGATCACAACGCCTACGCATTTTGAAGCGTCAAAAAGACCCACGATGCCGTTAAAGGAGTAGCAAATTTGGTCCCGCCCGTATTCTCACGCCCCCTGTATTTGCCGTTTTCCTGCAACTCAAAGTTGCTGTTCCTCTCACCGTCGGTACTGATGGTGAGTTGCTTAACAAGAGAGCCAACACGTCACTGAGGGGAAGATGACCCAGCAACTCTGCGTTGGAGGGAAATGCAAATACAGGGGGCGTGAAAATACGGGAGGGGCCAAACTTGCTACTCCTGTAACGGCACTGTGGGTCGTTTTGACGCTGCGAAATGCGTAGGCGTTGTAATCTGAGCCATACCATTCTATTTCCGTAGTTATCCCAATCACGTTTACGAGCGTGTATGCTGCCTTTAATGCTGCAGTCTGCAAATCTTGAACAACTTCCACCATTCCAAAGCCCCGTCATAGTCGGCATATAAGCTGTAACAACATGTTCGATATACATGATATATCATGCAATTTGGGTGTGAAAAATCAACTCTTTGTGGCCAGATTGGCACTCCTGCTGGGGTAGTATTAGGTATCGAGGTGGCGCGCTCTAGAACTAGCGCAAACGCGCTAAGCGGCGGAGGAAGTGTGCGAAGAATGAGACACCGACGTGCATAGTAGCCCGTAATCAGTGATAGCGCGCGCTAACGTGATCCTTAATGCCGCCTCAGCGCAGTCCGTAGCCATCCCAATCGATACGCAAGTGATACATTGCTTTCTAAAATAAAAAAAACCTCTCCGATAAGGCTACACTGAGCTCGCGTGTCGGTGCTAATCCAGCTGTGGCCGTCCCAGCCAATGCGTATGCAGTTCATATTTTCTGAAAATCCCCTGTCGTGGCCGGACTGAGCCAGCAGCGGTGCACTTGCGTACGTCTGCTTAATCGAATGACATGCAGCCGACACACTAGGGGTGGCAGAGAACTGCACATGCTTACAAGGGAACGGAGAGGACGGCTCAGGATCACTGGAGACGGGAAAATATGGCTCAGTCCGCCCTTCGCCGACTTTGACGGAAAATTGCCTCTGGCACTGAAACGGAAGGCCATGTTGTCAAAGATGGGTTTATCACAATTCACAGAATGGTTATTCAGATCAACCCATTCTTCGAAGGACTTCATTCCAAGACGGAGGAGATGCATCCATGGGTCACCTTGGTGTGTGCTGCTGTGAGTTCGTATTTCCCATGTAGAATACAGTTCGTTGGATTAGGGTTGCTGGGCACTTCAGAAGTGAAGGCGGCTCCATAAATATGATCGTTCGTCTTGCATGCTGTTTTCTCGCTCTCGCGCACAGATCTGGATCTCGGCGAGAGTGCACGACAGCTATGAAAAATTGCCAAGTGACGCATGTTAACATGTGGACTGTCCTTGGACCGCATATTAGAATCTTCAGTGTCGTTTTGAATTCGTTAAAGACAGTGTTCACGATACAAATCGTTCTGTTTTTCTGCCTTCAGAACGGTCCTATGCTGATTTCAATGATGTCCCTGGAATCGTACGAGATCCCCTGGAAACGAAGTTATGACCCCTCAAAACTCAGCTAGGAAAGCATTGTGGACGAGTTGCCCTGAGCGTGTAACTCCCGTTTTTTGCAGCCGATGTGTGCGAGCTGACATGAGTAAGGGGAGAGGTTGAAAGTGAAGGGAAAAACGGGGCTTTTCATCGGAAACCATCGCTCATCTAACCACGAATTCAAGGCAACTGTTATGGGACGTGGGCGGAGTGGCCCAGTGGGTTCGCTGGCCCACGAGACTTTCACCCACTTACCAACTGTTTTTCGTCGCACTTCCGTTCTTAATCTTCTTAGAGGGACCCAAAGCTTACGTTTTAGCCAGAAAAACGTGCAACTTTTCTTTCGAGAACACTGCCTTTAAGGTCTGAAAAAATTGGATTTTGCTGAGGAGGACTACCTAGTGGTATTACTTTTGCTAGAGTCAGAGTTCGAGCAAAAAAAAAGTTGTGGTGAAATTTTGCTCTGTCATACAGTATTCAAATATTTAGTATACGGCTGCGTAGCGCTATAAATTCTGTCCGAATGAAAGTGTCCGCTAAGGTCTATTTCGCATTACGATTGTCAGACGGTGCGATAGCAGCACTGTTATCATGAGTATGGATCGTGATCGCGTCGCAGAACGATTCTCATTTTAAGCATGCTATTGCCGCGATTGGCGATGGAACTCTAGAAGAGGCCAATGCCCCTTTCATAGTTCGCCGCCCGACGTCGGACGACTCGTTATCAAATGTGATAAGCTAAGATAGATAAATAGATAGGTTTGGGTAGAAATTGATATATATTCCACATTCAAAACGGGTCGTCCAACGTCGGTCGACCTGCTATGAAAGAAGCTTTAGGCGATCGGTGTGCGCGTCAAGCGACCGTCACGAAGGCATTTTTTCGAACGAGCGTTCCGGCAACTCGAATACAGCTGACTGGGATATTATTCACTATACGCCTGATAATTCTGCTAATTGATTCACAGGTCCGAAAAATACCTTCCCGACGGCCGACCAACACGTTCGCGGGCGGACTCTCTCATTCGGACAGACTTTATGTGCTACTTAACTATCTAGAAATGACAATGCGAGTTTTTCTTTACACTTTGCAAAGTTGGAGAACTCTCCTCACTTGGGACCTAAATTATTTTTTAAAAATTAAAAACGTTTGTTTTGAAGAAAAGTATATTGAGAGAACAAGAAATTTAATGTCTGGAAATCTGAGTGCCCTTTCCGTCTAGGACAGGACCTTTTTTTTTGTAGGTGTGGTTGGTATGTTGATCGATTTTGCTTCCCCCTATGTTTGGCCTTTAAGGTAGTAGTGTTGAATTTTGTTGTAACAGGTTACATCTCTGAGAGTTTCGGCCCAGATATAGCCGAGGAATAGCCCACCATAGGCTCCTGGTGGGCTATTTCTCGGCTATTCAGAGGCTATTTCTCTGCTAATTTTTGAATATTTGGTGGTCAATGCTTGGCCGAAATCACGTTTTCCTTGACATTGCCGCGAAGTGGCCGAGAAATGTTCCACCAGGAGCCGCTGGGGGCCGGGCGGGCTATTTCTGAGCTATTTCTCGGCTATTTCCCGTCAAATGGTGCACAAAGCCAACAATCTGGAAATGAGATCTTTATGCACAATTACGGACAACGATGCCGTCAGTCACAAATATTGTCATGTGTTCCGTTAAAACTCACTCCTGATTTGCACTGTCCTCATTCACTATTGAAAATGATACATAAATAATATTGGTTATTTGGGCTATCGTACTATTCATCTCCGCACAAGCGTTCCGTCCGCAACGTGCACGCTGATTGCGAAAGCGTGCTGCGGCGCGGTTGCGAGTATCATCAGACAGGGATGTGGCATCACCCAAGCGGTTTTTGCCTTTGGTGCCCGGGTGATTACACCGCCTGGGTGATCCCACATCCCTGTCTGAGGATACTCGCAACCGCGCTGCAGCACGCTTTCGCAACCAGCGTGCACGTTGCGGACTGAACGCGTGTGCGGAGATGAATTGTATGTGATATGTACCAAAGTCGAAGTCTAAATTTTCACCAAATTTTCCGTTTTAACCGTATTTACCGAGAAAAAAAATTCGGTTAAATCTTTCGGTAAAAAAATTACCGAAAAGAGTTTTCCGCACACGCCTGGTCGTAACCTGCCAAGAACAGTGAATCGCAGGACATCGCGGGGCGAACGGCAGATATGGGGCACCAGCTTTACCCATTTTGGCGTTTATAACTGCAGCGGTTCAGATTAAGAATCGCATTCCCCCCACCCCCCAAAGCCCACGAAGTCTGAGCAAAAAGACCCCCCAAACCCGACAATGTCTGAGCAAAAAAGAAACCAAACCCCACAATGTCCGAGCAAGGAGGGTATTGATGACTGTTTGCGTCGGTTTCCCAAACTTGCTAATGAAGCCTAATACCAAAAGACTTCTGGTTGAAACGCAACGCTGGGCTTATGTCCATCAAGGCTATTGTTCCAGGTCAAAGATTACCTCTGAACTTGGTGATGATGTAGAAAGTAATCGTAGGGAACTAGCAATTCCGTGCTCTGTCTGAGAATAGAATGTGAAGCCTTGAATATTGATAATGGCTTGAAACTTCACTATATGCATGCCGAATTCGACTGATGGCTCCATGTTCCGCTGAGAACAAACATTCTGGTAGTCAGATGAGAGAATATGAGAAATGTGAGGCGTACATACCATAAAATACGCCGATGTCCTACTTGTCATCCGTGCCTATGAGCGACCCATTGTGAATAGATTGGCGATGCTTCAAAATCTAATCAGATTATGTATCGAGCAGTTCTTTCAGCTGACCCGATACATCGTATTTCTCAATACTCACTATACGGTTGATTGTCGTCCGGTATGCCTACAAGAATGCGCTCATGTACGTGGATGCAGTACTAATGGGTGATTGAGAAACTTGATTTTACCCGCAGCACTCCAGAGTAGGGCACGGCTCAGCAGCACTAGGATGTTCGACATCGCGTAGACCGCACATAATTCAACTATAGCTCAACTAAGCTAACCTAAGCTATACCCAAGCAAAGCACATATTCAGCGGCTATTTCGCGTCAAGAATTATTTGACGATTATTTCGCCGCAAGCATTATTTAGCGGTCATTTCGCGGCGAGCATTATTGGGCGTCCATTTCTCGGCTAGTTCGCGGCTATTTATCAGCCAAAACTCTCAGAGATTAACAGGGCAGGCATAAAATCTGTCTAGAACAATACAGAAGAGGCTCATAGTTGAAGTTGGCTAAGTGTAACTGTTGCTGTGGTCTTCTTTATGCTGAAAACGATGGTGCAAGTTTCAAGCATTTGACAAATTATGATAGCCCCATAGTTTATGGTGGGCATAAGGTTTTGTCCCGCAGAATTTTGACATGCAATGTATATAAAAATAAAATTCGTCTTCGTAGATTTGTGCCGCTCACATCACGCAGATTACTAGCATCTCTGAAATTCAGATGGTTGACAATGGGCCGAGGAGTCTGGGAGTGATAATCAATGTGGACTATATCGTCAAAGGTGAGCATCGATCTCGAACAGAACTTCAATAGCTTCAACTGTCTATTGCAGAAAAACGAGCATTCAAGTATGGGGATATCAAAGTGATGGATGATGAAGAGAAGAAACCTCCCGAGAAGAGAGAACTTCTGCCCATACTCGACACAGCCACGAATCTGAAGGTTTGGCACAGTCGCGTTCTCAACGTGCAGCCTAAATGTATCCTCTATTTTAGAGTCAAATTTACTCTGCTTCTTCGCGCGCCAGTCATGCATAAGGCCTCTTTCAGAGTTCGATCGCTGCGCGACGCGATGATATGATAACAACGAGCATCGATCGAGATCGTGTCGCAGGTCGATTTGCATTCAAAAAATGCCATCGCGGCGATCAGCGATGGAAGTGTGAAATAGGCCTAACGAGGGGATACAGGTTATAAAACGGCAAAACTCACATGGTTCCTACGCGTGCTGGTGCGGAGCGGAGGTTAGAGACAGTGAGAGAGCGTAGGGCAGGCGGTGTCTGAGGCGTCGCGCGCGCCGCTCGCGCCTCGAATGATGTGAATCACGACGTTTTATAGAGGGTAGTCAGCTAGAAAGTGTTGTGGAGAAGGAGAAGCAGCATGCGCGCGCAGACTCGCGCGAAAACGAAATTAACCTTTATTTCGAAATTAAGTATACACACCGTACTTAAAAAAGAAATAACGCTGGGTCACAAGTAATGGTGCTGATACACTGGGTTCCGGCACAAATGTCCCTTAGCTGCGTACTGCAGCAGCAGTGCTTTGCGACTGCGGACCGGGATTTCGTTTCGATATGGACAGTACACATAATCTGGGGCGCTTTTGCTGAGTGGCCAAAAGGCACAGTCCAACCTCAATATCGATTCTCTGTTTTCCTGACTGTCTTAAAACGGTCCCACGCTGATTCCAACGATGTCTCTGGAATCGTACAAGACCCCCTAGGAACGAAGTTTTGACCCCTCAAAAATTATGCTACGGAAGCATGGTGGACGAGTTGTCCGAGGCTTGTAACTTCCTTGATTTGCAACCGATGTATGAGAGCCGCCCTGAACAAAGAGAGGTTGAGAATGTAAAGAAGAACGGGGCCAATGATCTGAAACCATCGCTCATCTCGCCACTGTTGAACTCCAAAGATCGTAAAAGGGGCTTTCCAAAGTTGTGGTTGAGAGACAGATCACCGTTCGGTGACCGCCCTTGTAAGAGGCGTGACCTGGGCGGGAGAAATCCCGCCTAATGAGAAAACGGCAGGGCTGGAAGAGTCTCACACACTCTTTTGTTCTTGGTGCCCTCCGCCCAGGTCATCCTCTCTTGCCCGCTCCTCTGATTTTGGACTTGCCATTGAAATTTATGTACCCATTGTAATAATTTTGCCATTCTATGCGTTGTTAGTTTTTTTTATCATAAATCATTATAATTTATTCGTGTTTTGTTTCTTCCGTTGACCGCGGTTGCATATTTCTCTTGGAGTGTTGGTGTATTCCACCTTACGGCCTGGTACCTAGCGTACATGGGGGCCGAACCGCTTCAATAGAAAATTACAACACAGTTAACCGATAAACAAAATACGAAAGTGGCGCTGGTTGTTCCAGAAGCGCCAAGAACACTATAGGAAATAGGAATAGAATATAGACAGAGAATAGTGGCGAGTTGTTGGCAGCTGCAGTCCTTGGTCGTTGTAGTCCTTCGTGTGTGGTCCACGGTTTCGGTGATTGGTTCTGGTAGTCCGGTTGATAGGTGTTGACGAGTGTGGCGGTTCGAGAAGTCGAAGGTTCGAGAAGTCGACGAGGCTGCAATCAGTGGTCAGCGGGGTGGTGATTATTGATCATCGATCGGTCAGTCGAGGCTGCGGCGCACAGTAAGCCGCCGTTCGGTCTACCTCCGGTTCCCGTTGGGGTTAAAGGACGCATAGTAAGCCGTCCATAAGCCTGGTAAGGGTGAGGGAATATAGATAGTCATAGAAAAGGCTCAGGATTCTCTCATTGGACTGGGGTTTGGTTGCGGCTAGTAGTATCCTTGTGGTATAGGACTTTGCATTTGCACTAGTTTCTGTCATCCACTAGTACCCTCATTTGTTCCTGATTCGAGTAGCTGTTGCCGTTATTGCTTCGTGTATTGATCCGTGTTTTATCCAATTCATGGATTCATTTCCGACAAATAGTGAGCCGGTTTGTTCCAGAGAAATGGTACTGTCGCAGTCGCAAAGCGAGCTGAATGTGGCAGGTGGACATAAGGATTCCGGATCAAACGGAAAGGTGAGTAAGGATGAATCGGATTTTTCAATTTAGTGGGTTTCTGATGAGATGAGGGGCATAATTGAAAAAATTAACCGGGTTCCTACATAAAATGGACCAAAGAGTGTCAGCGCTGTTTTCTGCATAATCAGAGACCAAAAATGGTACCACCCCTGAAGCCAATCCAGACGGCGAAACCTTATGAGATAGTTGGTGTAGACATACTGGAGTTAGTGTTGACGTCAAGTGGAAACCGGTATGCGGTTACAGTCATAGATCACTTCTCTGAGTTTGCTACCGCATACCCAGTCTCGGATAAAAGCGCAGAAACTGTTGCGAAGGTGCTGTTCAATCGGTGGATAGCAGAGGGCTGCCGCCGGCCGAAAACCTTACTATCGGATAAGGGCGGTGAATTTGAAAATAAGGTTATGGAGGAGCTAACCAGGATCACCAAAATTGGCCATGTGACGACTAAAGGCTATAACCCTCGAGAAAATGGGGTGACAGAGCGTTTGAACGGAACTATTGTGGCCATGCTCAGGAGAAGCACCGTGATACAGATGGAGTGGGATGTGAGGCTACCGTTTTGCATGTTCGCGTACAGTAGGACGCCGCATCAGTCCACGGAGAAAGTCCCTATTTCATTTTGCATGGTAGTGATCCCAATGTCCCGTCGGCCGTGATACGTAATGGAGGAATATCATGGTACATGATGGACGAAAGTAAGGAGGATTACAAAGCGGAGATCCTACAGGCAGTTTCGGAAGTTCTGGAGCGAGTAAGGAACTATAATGATAGAGTGCCCGAGAAAATGAAGAGAGAATACGACAGTAGGAACGCCGTAGATCCGACTAAGCACCCAAAATCGTGAGATAGGGTGTACATGTTGTCGGCAAATGAGAAGAGTATGAGCTCGCACCCTAAGCTAACTTGCGAGTAGTCAGGACCGTTTCGCGTGATCGAAAAAAGTGAAAATTCGGCAGTAATTACCAGATTAGGGGAGAATGTAGAACCTATAAGAGTAAATTTTGACATGCTCCGAAAAGTTCCAAACTACATTCCAGATGATCGTGTAAATACAGTGACAAACAGAGGAAAAAGGGGCAGAAAGCCTCGTGTCAAGGTAAATCGAAAAACGAGTTCCTGTTTCAGAGGCGTTGATATCCAATCGAAGCATCAGAAGGGACACCTGGAGTTCGTATGTAAGGACGGATGTTTTGCGGAAGCCAAACGTGGTGATCTAAATGGCATAGTGTTCCCTGGCGCGCTCTCGAAAAAGCCTATTGGTTCGGTGTGGGCAGTCTGGAGGGCAGAGAGTATATTCATTCGGACAGATATGGATGTTGCGGCAAAAATCAAGTACTGGAAGGATGGAGTTATTTGTCTGGACGAAGATGCCCTAAGGAAGGTGCTGAGATTGGCCTATGAAAGATGTCTCGACTGGACCGAATTTGTATGTGTCACGGATGGTACACGGAAACACGAGAAAATTGAGGACTACGGTTTCGTTACTTCTTCAATTCGGAAGCAAGAAGCTGAAGGAAGAACTCAATCAGGAGGAGAATGGGAGAAGACCGTTAAAGGATGGGCCTACGGCGTTTGCGGCTCCGGCTTGTGCATTGTTGCTTGAGCGTGATGGAAGTAAGAGAGGAATTTGTACCAAGGTCACGACGACCTTCAAGCAACTAAGAGAAACGTTTATGGAGTGGAAAGCGAACATAATATGGATTTTGGTGTGGCCTCTCGATTCGAAGTTCTTTCACGAGGACGTATTCTTCACTTCCGCACTGGCGTTCAGTCCGCAAAGTGCACGCTGATTGCGAAATCGTGCTGCGGCGCGGTTGCGAGTATCCTCAGACAGGGATGTGGGATCACCCGGGCGGTGGGAAAGGCCAAAAGCGCCCGGGTGATCCCACATCCTTGTCTGAGGATGTTCGCAACCGCGCCGCAGCAAGATTTCGCAATCAGGGTGCACTTTGCGGACTGAACGGCAGTGCGGAGGTGAACTGTTTGTGCGGTCGTCAAGGCGTGGGACGAACATTATGAAGGCGGAGGTCGAATCATCACAGTTTGGCCACCTGTGATCGAAAAGAATGCTCAGGAATGGATGCGCTAGGCTGAAATATGGAGAATGCTCGATAAAATGGTTGGAAAACTAGCAGCGGCAGGCCAATACTTCAATGCATCATCTACGAAGATAGAGGATGGTAAAATCCTGTGTGAAGTTGGGTGGCCGGAGACATCGTTGTCCTACTACGAAGCTGATTGTACGTTTGGATGTGCGAGGACCTTGTATGAAACGATCAGGAAAAGATTTAGTGCTTCAGTGCCCATTCCCAAACTCAAGAGAATTGAATTGCCGCCGATGAGGACATTGGCTCAGGGGGGGGGGGAGCGGCATGTAGATTGAGCGACAGATCACCGTTCGGTGACCGCCCTTGTAAGAGGCGTGACCTGGGCGGGAGAAATTCCGCCTAAAGAGAAAACGGCAGGGCTGGATGAGTCTCACACACTCGTTTGTTCTTGGTGCCCACCGCCCAGGTCATCCCCTCTTGCCCGCTCCTCTGATTTTGGACTTGCCATTGAAATTTATGTACCCATTGTAATAATTTTGCCATTCTATGTGTTGTTAGTTTTTTTACCGTAAATTATTATAATTTATTCCTGTTTTGTTCTTTCCGTTGACCGCGGTTGCATATTTCTCTTGGAGTGTTGGTGTATTCCACCTTACGGCCTGGTACCTAGCGTACATAGTGGCTTTCGGATGTGGGCGCCCAGGGTGGCTTCCTCCTATATCTCGCTTATTTGGAGGAGTTGAGAGCTCACACATGGCAGGTGCTATATATGTTAGGGTGGGTCTACTTCACAATTATGTTAAAATACCAGAATTCGTCCCTGAGCTTGGACTGTGCCATTAAAGGCAGTGTCCACGATAAAAACCATGTCTGATTTTGTGGTGGAGATCGGCAGCTGCGGGACCAAGCGCAACCTTAACGTTGAAAAAACTAAGAAAAATGAGCGCGGAACGGTCCTTTACGGCCCCAAAGTTGGACACCCGTCAGCTCGTCACACCCAAATGCATTTTCGACGCCCACCGACGTGAACAAATGAATGCTTGAGATTGTGAGATGAGCGATGGTTTCCGATCAATAGCCCCGTTCTCCCCTTTATTCTGAGCTTCTCTCTTTACTCAGGTCAGCTCGCATACATCGGCTGCAAAAGACGGAAGTTACGAGCCTCGTACAACTCGTCCACCATGCTTCCCTAGCTCAATTTTTGAGAGACCATAACTCCGTTCCTAGAAGGTCTTGTACGATTACAGAGGCATCATTGGAATCAGCATGGGACCTTCTTCAAGACAAGCGAAAAAGCAGAAAAGCGATTCTTATCGTGAACACTGCCCTTAAAGGCACAGTACACCCTCAGATATGAATTATGAGATTTTCATGTATTTATGTAGAAGACCCCTCCTGTATATCACGTGTAAAATGCGAGATCTCATTTTCTCCAAATAAGCGAGATATAAGCGACAACCACAGGCCCGACCCCCTTCGCTCACCACCACAGGCCCGACCCCCTGACAGATTTTCGGACTCGATAGCGGATCGATAGATGGATGAATTTCAATAATTCGTCGTTCTTCAGTTCATTGCTGGGCTATCTCCTTATCCTGACTCGCTCTCGCGCAACGATTGCGAACGAAGAGAATTACAGGCCTGAGACAACTCGTCCGAAATTTTCACCCTCCAAACCTAGGCATCTTTGAAGAGCCATAACTCTGTTCAAAGAGGGTCTTGGAGGATTTCGGAGGTACCACTGTGATCAGCGTGTGACTCTCTCCAAGATAAGCATAAAATCTGAAAATTAATTTTTCGGGTGTCCTGTGCCTTTAAGGCGCCCACAGTAATCGTCCGTTAACCTTGTATCTTTCACTGCTGTCGCTGTACCGAACCCGAACCTAAATTTTGAGCACCACACTTCACGACTGGGGCACTCGCCCTAGCATTTCCCAAAATCTAGAAGGTGGCTGCTATAGCTTGAAGAAGGCCGTTTTTCCCACGACTTAGCACGATTCTTGGAATAACTAGTGACCAGATTCAGTGGAAAACATTCAAATTCAATTTCACCTTGAAACCTGTCCAAGACTGTCGCGCATGCTCCTCATCCTAGCGGGGTCAGTCGCGGGGTTGTTGGTTTTCAACCCCACATTGGCGCTCCGGCCACCTGTAGTTAGTGTCGGAGCAGATAGAATGTTAAGTTTCCTTATTTTTGATTCCGGGCTGGCAACCAATGTGTTAGGTGACTTGGCATGTGCTTATGCCATAACAAGGTACTTCTATTGAAGACTATAATACATATGGGTTGACGGTGGAGAAGTCCTTATTCTATAAGGAGATGTGGCAATCATTTTGTGTTACTCATCATCCAGCGCTGCGGCGCATCACGTGGCATTCGTGCCACTGCGTGCGTATTTTTATAGTTCGAAAATTTTTACAGATTGACATTAGCTGGGAGGAGTGGTCGTGCTGCTCGGCATGCTGCTGCTCAAGTATTTTGTGTGGCAAATTCTACACGCCTCACCGTAAATGGTAAATGTCCCACTGATTCCCCTCTGCTTTCCGTAACTACCCCAATTCAGCAATCAGTTGCAATCGATAAAAACACGAAAAGGATATCTGTCTCTTATGAAAATCGATCCCGATAAAGTTGTGAGCTTCGCTTATCTTTCAAATAACTCTGATAGTGTTGTATGTATTAAAGGTGACAGCTTTTTTCGTCTTTTCGTCTAGATAGGCCCCTGGGATAAGTCCCAAGTCAGGCCAGAGTTTCAAGCAATGATGGGAGTATCGCCGTATAAGGAGGAAGGAATCGCACTTTTCTCCACTATTTGGAGCAGTGACTTCCTCTCGGAGGTCGCAAAATACAAGGTGAGAGGATATGTTCACACATATAATTATGGCAACATAGATTGATCGCTGCGTTCATCCTAAGGTCTGTAATCTCTGCTAGGCCACTTAGACTATGAGCCAAGAAACCTACTGAGTCACCCTCGCATTAACGCTAACGCCGTGGTATAAAAATTGCGCTAAGAAATTCAGATTTTGCAAAACGTAAGTCTTTCTGCAATCTACTCGACGAAGTTGTAGTTCGCCAAAAAGTTTAGAAAAGTTGAAGTTTCCGTCGTAAAGGCTGCATACACGCACGAAAAGCTATAGATTCCTTGGTATGAATCGAAGGCTCGTAGCTGTTAGTTTTGAGAGATGGCGAAAATCACCGACAGAAAATTCGATGAGCAAAAAAATAACCGGTCGTTTCTGAATTGAAGTGAAAGCGGACGGTAAGCTCGCAAAGGTACACGCTCGCAGACGTTTTTGAAATACGGATTTTAACCCCTTCGGATCGCCTGTTGCCAGAGTGTTCACGGCGTTTGAAGCGTCAAAAAGTAGCAAAAATGGCCGTGTCAGAGCAAGTTTGGGCAGCGAGGTGTGGAACTCTGTACACGGCAACAAATAAGCATAAGTCCGAATACGTTCCCACCTACGCTTAATGGGGCGCACCTTGCGCAGCTGAGAAACGAGGAACAGGACAATTTCCAACTATATGCTGTCTGACTATTTTCCAGGAGTGGAAGGCCACCGTACGTATGGGCAGTAAGGATGGAATGTTGACCGGCCCCGCTTGACCATCAGGCAATGACAAGAGCGAATGAGATGCGGGCAGCACATATCCGCACTGTAGACCTCCCACCGTACGCGGACACAGGACGAAGGACTCGCAGGACCGACGACGACTCGAAGAGAGGACGCCACAGGAATGTGGCGTGAACGTATGGAGACGGAGACAGCACGCATCGATACTACCCCGGCTTGACGTGGCGAAGACCCGAGAGTGACGCAGCTCCTCCATCTCTGTGCTTCGAGAATCTTCAGCGGGCGAATCGTGGCGGAACAGGTAACGGGAGGCCAGACGGCGGCCTTCAAATTATGAAGTAGTACATAAGTCACGAAAGCTGTCGCAGGCCATCCGACGCTCAAGCCAGTGCTCCAATACTTTGAAAGAAGTGTAGAGCCAATTTAGCAGCTCCGGATTGATATGAGGATTACTTGACCTTGACCTAGGGTCGATCACCGAACTGTGTGTGGGCCAATACGGTCAGCGCAAATCCTGCTATTTTGCGCACAAGATGAGGAAACATTAAATTTCAGATAATAACGCCGGCCGAGCGGGCGGAGAAGTAGGGTCGCCGGCTGGCGGGCAGGCTTATTTTGGGGGCGGAGCGTCTTAACGGCTGAGCGGGCGGGCATAAATCCATGGCGTAGCATGTCACCGGCTGATCGGGCAGACATAGCATTACCGGCTGAGGGGCATGGCTTTACGGGATGAGCGAGCAGACATTAATCAGTGGCAGAGCATATCACCGGCTGATCGGGCAGACACTAAAGCAAACCAGGCTCATGTACGTAGCGGACGAAATGGGCTTCGAGCTGATTCGGGTGTTGGCATTCGAACGGGTGGTCATCCACACGATTTGGATTATTGACCCCTCAGCCCTTACGGTTCCTTGTGACCGTGGGGACGTGACAGCGGGTCAGTTCATGATTTTTGAAGCAAGGTAAGGCTTGCCGCTTCAGAAATGAAACGCAAGCTTCGAACTTGCTGGGGAATCGGGAGAGCCTACTAGGGGCTTTATCTACACTTGCAGATCGATATCATTCACGTAGTAAGCAACTAATACCGGCAGAGCGAACCTCCATTTACCGGCTGAGGGGGCAGTGAATACGGGCTGAGGGGCAGCCATTTACCGGCTGAGGGGGCAGTGAACGCGGTGTGAGGGGGCCACCACTTGCCGGCTGAGCGCTCCACCATTTACCGGCTGAGGGGGCAGTGAATACCGGGGCTCGCCCGGGTACAATGTTTAGTCAGACGGTGTTGCCTGTCCCCTCAGCCGGCGTTACTGCCTGAGTAGCTTAGGAACGAAGACAGGGCTTGCAAACGAGAATACAAGGCATTTTTATCTAAATGAGTTAGGTGTGGCCATCAGAGGCTGGATTTCTCAATGACTATACTCTGGGTATAGAACATCTTGAGAAAGAACATCGGCAATTTTGAAAAACGGTTTCGCTTCACAAACTACCGCTTTGCCCATCAAAACAATCGACTCATTCTGATGCTCAACATTGCCGCGATTGATCGATACACCTTTTTGCTCACGTATTGTCGCGATGGTAGGGTGAGCTACCCATAAGTCTTGTTCAAAAGTAAGCCAGGCGTCATTCCATGAGAAAGAGCTATCGATGCTGGTCTTAATTCTCTCTCTAAATTTTCAAATGGAGCATTTTGAAAAGAGTTATGACGAAAGAACCCACTAGTTACTTTCTTTGCATTTGCTCCCAAAACGCGAATGATATGACCAGTATTGTACTTGACAGAATAAGCTGTTGCAGGGCGACTCATTGTCAGTTCTCCCTATCATGAGCAATTGTTTCCGGACAAGCTGTACATGTCGCAATTGGTCCCCGTCGCTGGCTCTAAGAAACCTCCGAAAAAAGGAGGGCACCCTGGGTTTTATATCGACGAGGCGCCCTGTACGGACGAAAAGTATGACTGTGTGAAGCTAGCAGAGTGCCGTGGAATCAATATCAAGGTAGACCCCTTACTAATACAAGTATTCAAGTCCGAGTATGATCGTCTATGGACCTAAAACACCGCTCGTAGGATTTGGTCAGAAAGCGAGCAAGGTCGGGTATTCGCGTTTTTCTCGCCTTTTTTGTATAACTTGCTTCAAATTCAACTTAGAGCGAAACTAGGGTGATATTCATGATCCAGGGCTATCCAATGGGTTAGCCTTCGTGGTGATTACGTTGAGATTTCCAAAAGTTTAGCAATCAGCCAGCTCTCTATATACGGTAGGTAACGGGAAGCCCAGACAGAGACGGTAGCACACCACCTGCCACGGTACCGTAAATACCAACCTGGCTGATTGCGAAACTTCTATAAATCTCAACGTAGTCACCACAGAGGCTATCCCACTGGATAGCCCTCGACGACAGGATCATGAATATCGCCCTAGTTTCGATCAAAGTTGAGTTTTAAGCGAGTTATACAAAAAAGACGAAAAAGACGCGAAATCCCGACCTCGCTCACTTTCTGACCGAATCCTACGAGCGGTATTGTAGTTATACCTCGGCGAAAAGCTGCGCAATTTAAAAAAAAAAAAAACTGCCACAATTGGGCACTTCCATTGTGTTGAGGCATACCAAAAAGAACAGTTCACAGCCTTCCCCATCTCATCACCATTTTAGCGCCTTGGATGCATTAAGACCACCACTCGTACTGGGAAAAAGCAAAGGGAAACCGCACCTTGCAGTTTCGTTTGCACACCGTCGCGCCTGACATTGTGTCGTTGCGGGACGCACCCAGTTGGAGGCTGCCTATTTTCTGGATTCAATTTTTTAAAACACATAAAAAGTAGGATAAGCAGCTCCACAATAAGAAGGGTAATAGAAAGAAGAAAAGACGTTTCGGTGGAATCGTTTCGGCGTACGCACGTTTCGGCGGAATAGCCGAAACGGGCGTAAGCCAATGAACTGTATATCAACCTCGTGGTCCAGTGCAACTACACAATAACTACGGAGAAAGAAGGTAGTTATTTGTTTTTGAACTTTGATAGAAGAAAGGAACAACACTTAAATAGCATCTTTAAAAGCGATCGAATTTTTTGTTCTGCAATACGGCGTGCGAGGAAGATATTAGAATTCACACGGCAAACTGCGGCTATGTCATAACATCGGCATGGACATCAAAGAGAATTTGCGTTCCCCATTGGAGGTTGGCGCAAACTCGGTGCGCCTATGTTATAGCGTATGGCGCCGAGTTTGCGCCAACCTTCAATAGTGAACACAAAGTCCCATGCCGACGTTACACCTAGGGCCTATATGGAGATAGTGAGGGTGTTTCGCGTCGAGACGACGAACGAGTCGGCTTACCTGCCGAATTCAAATCTCGCCCTTCTTGGACAATGCGAGCCACTACGCGACCGCTCACGCCGTCTGTCAAGATGCGAAATTTTTTTTTTTTACAGTCGAAAGTCGACGAAGAGCTTGAACAAGAGTCAGATCCGTGTGAGGTTTACGACACCGAGATTGAAATCGTCTTCATCGAAGAGCAGCAAACTGAGCTTGCGTGAGGCACTTCTTGTCCTTATTTGTGATGAGGAAGTCCACCAGTCCAAGCAACGTTTTCCAGTCTTCATCCCGCGAAAAGCTATCGCCTTCGTATCAGAGAGGAAGTGTTTGCGGCAGACGTTACCAGCGTAAGAACTACTCAATTCTGGGCTAGAATTAGTTTCTGTGCCTAAAAATTTCTTTGTTTAGGCGGAATGGAAGGTGTCCTCTAGGTCTCCTTCGACTTTCGACACATCGAAAGCCTGTTTGGAGCAGGGCATTGTTCGTCTGAAGAACGGTGATCTGCTCCTTACTAAACTAACGTCAAAAGACGTAAGGAGGCACGTGGAAGTTACACTCGCGAATGGAGCAAAAATCAGCATACAATTTCGCAATGCAGGGTAGGTTGTGATGAAGAATCTTCGATTCCCCACTTTTTAAGTTGCTTTCCAATGTAATAAGAATTCTACAATTCACATACGCAACCGCATTTGGTCAGCAAAGTGCACGCTTATTGCGAAAGCGTGTTGCGGCGCGGTTTCGAAGATCCTCGGACACGGATGTCGGATCACCAAGGCGAGTTTTGTTTTTTTTTGCCGAGGAAAAAGAAGAGGCTTGTCTGAGGGTCCTGGGAACCGCGTCGCAACTTGCTTTCGCAGTCTGCGTGCATTTCGCGGACTTAACGTGATTGAATAGAGAAACTGTACGTTCTCCGCACCTAATAATCCAACATGCCTAACATATCATTTCAGTCTGAAACTCGGACTTGGAGACGACAGTCAGGTACTGATACTCTGGGCTGCGGGATTGAGCGGTACGTTGCAAACGTTTGAAGAATGTGTCAAATTCATGCGACAGATTCTCGCTGTTGATGTTTTTTCTGTCCCTTCATTTTACACTCCATGTCGAAGGTCACTGGAATTCTTCTCTTCCTCGATCAGAGGTGCAAAATATTGAGCGACTTTTTATATGTATAGACGCACTCCACTGAAGTGTGAAAATCCAGTTTCTCGCACAACGTTTTACACTTAGTACGGGATTAGTGCAGAAAAACAGTTGGTTTTCGTCAAATGCGTACTTGTGCAGAGTCGCCAATGTAGGCGATGAGTTGGCATCAACTACAGAGTTCGGACGAATCTTATTCTAGTTTTCCAGTGTTCCTGATGTTGTTGGCTCTGTTTACGGCTGTCGTCCATGATCGACGGAAAGCAAGAATGCAACAGATTCTACGGAACAGAATGAAAAAACGGATGAGAAATGAGGGAAAACAACCCCAACAACCCTGAACTAATGTTTTTTGTCATTCTTGTTGAATTTATTAAGCGGAATGTTCGTATAATCGGCGCGAGTTAATACAACTTATTCGGTGTCTTGAACAATGGTGATGATGCTCCCTTCAAGTTTTTTTTTCAAATTTTTGTTGGGTAAAGGCAGCAGACACGTTCGAGGAAATTGTTAAACAACTAAGTTACTGGGATCGTCAAAGTTGGAAGCGTCAAAATGAGTCAAAACTGCCAAAATCTTAGGCTGATCTTCGACGCCTTCAACGACGCAAGCGTTCTAGTACAGACTGTAGAAGAGTGTTAGCTTCGTTAGCACAGCCAAGTTACTGCTAGCTCCGCTATATCAACAGAGCACGCATGCTGCGGTGCAACCCGTCCACTTTTGTTCTATAACAAGAACAACCAGTTGGTTCTCTGTTCGCAGAGAGTTTTCGCCTGTTTTTCTGTTAGTTTCTCATACTTACGGCTCCGAATCTTCGATCTTTGTCATGAAAACGGTACCATTCTTGAGCGTTTATTCTGCCTTTAGTAAGAGGCCACTAGGTTGCAAAAAGTGGAGGGGTGCAAGGCGGGCAGAGGTGGATATAGCCCTGCTGAATCGCGTACGGGCTGTTAAACTTCAATATGTGGCGCACTTTCCTCCCACTCCCGTTAACAAACTCATTTACCAAAAAACCTGTTTTATGGAAACAACCGATAATCAAAGGAATATACATAATTTGATTCCCAATAACTGTCTTAGGCAACGTTACCCCATATAGATGGGCGTTCTTTTCTTGAGAGCGATTTTCCCGCTGTTTGCTCTGTTAGGTGCCCGCTGAAAAAATTACTTAGTGGGCTTTGTGTGCACCTCAGGTTGGGTTTGAGTCCATTTGTGGCCGGTATGATCTCTGTTTCAGCCGTTTTTCGACAGTTGTTCAAATGTGCCCTGGACCTTTCGACTTTCGTTGAGAACGGGACTGTTTTTATACTTTGAAGCGTTGTAGTGATAGTCACATCTATCGCGGTTATGTCTCACGATAGAATCGATGGTTCGAATCCTGGTGTACAATGAATAAAGCACGACAGATTTTTTGTCGAAAATCGTCAGTGACGCACTTTTTTTGCTCGGAACTCGGTGATTTTGGAGAATGGAGGCAGATGCAGTGCCTCAAATTCTCCTAGAATCCGATATTTTTGTGTCGCTTCGACACCGATAAGGAGCCTGTGCGACGGCCTGTCGAAGGAATCCAGGTAACTCTGTTCAGTGTCGACACATTTGAACGCAGATGGACTTCATCCCCGCAAACTGATCAGGAGCCAATTAATCCCAAACAACTGCAGACGCGGCTAGTGGCAGTGTGCATACCATAAACATCGATTTCACAACCCGTAATACAAAACCGCTAGTAGGATTTGATCAGAAAGCGCGCGAAGACGCGCTATCGCGTCTTTTTCGTCCTTATTGAATAGCTCTTTCCAGACTCAACTTTAAGCCAAACTAAGGTGATGATCATTACCTTGAGGTTTAGGGCTACGCATGAGTATAGCCTTAGTAGAGGTTACGTTGAGAACTATAGAAGTTTCGCAATCAGTCAGGTTTGTAATAATGGTACCGCGGCATAGGGAGTGCGACCGCCTCTGTCTGCGCTTCCCTGTGTCTACTTTTTATGGAGAGCGGGTTGATTGCAAAACTTCCATAGTTCTCAATGAAACCCCGACAACGGTTATACCAGTGGTCAGCCTTTAAAGCCAAGATTATTAATATCACCTTTGTTTCTCATAAGAGTGAGTTCGAAACGGCCTAATCAAAAAAATAAGAAAAATGCGCGAGAGCACGTCCTTGCGCGATTTCTGACAAAATCCCATGAGCTGTAATGTAGACGTACAATGCCTAAGCCTTGATTTCTTCATCTGAGTTCTTCACACATTAGTATGTTTTTAATCGCTTCGCGAAGTGTGAAAATGATGAAATTCGATTAACAAAATCCACAGGTCTTCTTGCATTGCATCTCCATGATCATCTTGAAGTATTCGCTTTCGCAGTTGCCCTTAGCTTTCATATCTTGGCACACATTGGATGGAATGATATCAGTGCATGGCTGTAATAGACATAGTCGAATGGCATCTTCATCACATCACATAAATCTAAACAGCCTTTTCATCACCGATTCTGAACTTGCACAATTTTGGTTGAGAATAGGCTTGCTATTCATATGAAAACATCTTTTCCCATTTCAGTAAGGCGTTTTCCCAATCCTAGTCTAGCGAATGGATGAGAAGCGATCGTTGCGGCTCGTAGTGTGGCGTTCGTGACACCACCGGAAAGCGGGGCTTCGATCGCGCGCGACAATCTGCTACCGCAAAGCCGCTCATTGACTAGACCAAATTCTTCAAAGAAACCAAACAAGTCTAGAGCCAGTGCAGTGGCCTAAAGAAAACCCTGGAGTTATCAAGGGCATACTCGTTACCGGCTATGGAATCTGGCCAGAAGGAGCGTGGTGAAGCGAGTTCGCTTCTTTTTTAATGAAAAGTTTGAGCTCCGTACATTCATCAGACCGCGAATATCTAATGTGTAGACACTCATCGAATGTTTTGAATATTTTTCGATTGATAGTTCCTGTTCTTCCTTCGGGAGGGAGTATTTTCATACCTGGGCCATCACGGGATCTTGAGTAAAGGCGTTGAGGAGAAGAAGGACGCAGAAGACGTGGAAGAACATGATCGCTCCGAGCTTCGCTAGAAGTGAGGGGTGAGCTTTTCCACTGTCTTTTATGCGCGCATTGGCCTTGTGATTTGTCAACTCGCTCTCCTCGTTCGTCAATGTACAAACAATAAGGACAAATTATCCCTATGCGGTTTCGTCAGATATTGATATTATATGCTTGACGTCAACCGCCCCTCCCAAAACCGACTTTGAAAGATCCTGTGTTTCGGAGGCAAATTTGCTCTGTTTCTGAGGATAGACTATCGCCTGTAGGAAAGCTTGACCGTCAACCAATGCAGGTGGAAAACGCTACTACTCTACGCTGAGTTCAAAAAATGTGCTTGTACGCAAACTCTATCAAGAGTCATTACTGTAGGCGCTGAACACGATAATGTGGTCCGTTTCCAACTTTTCAAAGATCACTTCGCGTTTCAGATGATACAAAGGTTATTGAGAACGACCGGCTTAAAGGCACAGGACACCCAAAAAATTAATTTTCAGATTTCATACTTATCTTGGAGAGAGTCACACGCTGATCACAGTGGTATCTTTAAAAACGTTCAAGACCCCATTTGAACAGGGTTGTGGCTCTTCAAAGATTCCTAAATCTCGAGGGTGTAAAATTGGTGGACGAGTTGTCTCAGGCCTGTATTTCTGTTCATTCGCAATCATCGCGAGAGAGAAAGCCAGGGTAAGGAGACAGTCCGGTTATGGACTGAAGAACGACGACTTGTTGAAATTCATCCATCCATCGAACTGCTATCGAGTTCGAAAATCTGTTAGGGGGTCGGGCCTGTGGTGGTGAGCGAAGGGGGCCGGGCCTGTGGTAGTCGCTTATATCTCGCTTATTTGGAGGAAATGAGATCTGGAATTTGGCACCTGCTATACAGAAGTGGTCTTCTACACAATTACATGAAAATCTCAAAATTCATATCTGAGGGTGTGCTGTGCCTTTAAAGGCAGTGGTCGCGATCAGAAAAGTTGTTAAGAAACAATAAAAATCAACTTGATCCGCAAACGACTACAAGACCACGAAGGTCGCGCGTCAAGAAACGAGCTATCAATAGGGCTATTGAGATACTATGTTTCCAATCCGTGCACACGTGCACAGCTCCGCCCAAAAAGATCGCAGTCTCATGCTGAGCAGTCAAAATTCTTTGGCGTTCACAGAAAGAAATAAATGCAAATTTAAATAAATAAACAGTTGAACATTGAAAGGAAGCACTTCATTCAATGTTTTTGACTAGATGAGTACACAATTTTCCAAGCAGGTCAGTCCGAAGGCTATTGTTCATTCATTCGAATTAAATTTCAAGCCAGCTGATGTTCTTTATACTAGAGATTATCGATGAAGATGATGTGGAGTGTGCTCGTCCACCATCAAAATATAAGAAAGTTCAGACTTGAAATTTGGCCCAAAACAGAGTTCTTTTCGCAGTTTTTCATCATAGGTTCTACTACTCTGAACCAACGAAAGGGTCTAAAGAGGAAAAAAGACAAGCATATTTTACCGCGACCACTGCCTTCAAGCGTTTGACTTCTCACTTCCCGTTAACTCGGTTGCGAGGGTTGTTGTGCAGCTGCGAACTTGCATTCAGAAAATTCCTAACTTGAATAATTGTGGTGAGCGCGAAGCGCTCACCAGGGTTTGGCTTTGATCTCTTCCCGCGCGGATGCCCTACAATGAGATCACCTATTCATACCGTCACCAGAGGTATGAGCTGTACATCATTCGATGCGCTGCAAGAATTTACATGTGTGTGCGAATTTTCACTCTAACTGGTCGCCGCTTTCTGAAGTTATGACCTCTCAAAGTACGCAAAAACGTTCTACACCACAGCCTCCGCCTCCGCCCCACCCTCCGTCCGTCGAATTCAATTTCTTTTGGAAGGCGTGGACCAAATCGCTCGAAAATTTGTGACTAGAGGTAGTCGGTCACGGGAATGCCGAAAATAATTGGCAGAACTCACCTTAATGACTTCTGGGCCCTTAGCGGAAACTGGCCTCTCAAGATTAGTTCATAAAAATGACGGGTTTTCTCGTTATCAGTAATTGTTTTCTTAGAGACTCCATATAAATTACTTGCTCTCTGGGTTGGTGTACTTTAAACGTCCGGCTCGGAAGGGGACGCTGTGCGGGAGGGATGTTCTTTATCGCGGCGCGTATTCGTTCCATGCGCACCATCGATAAGAAGGCGTCGCAGGGTGGGCTGAAGTGTCGGTTGACTATGCGAGACGACCATCTTTATCTTGGGACACAGGGGTTTTGCTTGGAGCGAGTATTGAATCAAATGAGAACAAGAATAAGTCTAGCAACAAAAACGTTTCCATACAATGTGAACCGTGAAAACGTTGAAGACACAAAGTCAGTAGCAAATAAATTTGGTTAGATGTTGTTTTCGTGATTTTTATCTAATCGGTGAGGGAGAGTCTAGTGGACTTAGTAGTACCTTACTTAGTGGTTAGTGGGAGCTACACTGAAAAGGCAGAATAACATTCGAAGATTTTTTTATAGCCTACAAAGCCGCATTTTGTTCAGCATTCTTAATTGAGAAGTAGTTTCAAAAAGTTATGTATTGAATTCTCAAAACTCCTATGTTATATGTATTGAGTTGTAAAATTCCTAACATGTATAAGATTCCTAACATGTACGAAAACTCGTATGAAAATTCCTATTCCTAACATGTATAATATTTTGTATGAATTGGTGTGAAATCCGTTGAAAACCGCTCGATCGTTCAGTCGTCATTCGTTATTTGATAAGTGTATACAACTGCATCACAACCTTTCTGGTCGGTCTGAGCTGCTCAAGTTTCTGAAATGCGAATCATGAGCAACGATTTTTTTTTGTGTGATTTCCGCGTTCCAAATTTTCATCGGTTTTCAAATGCTCAAACATCTGCAATTATTTAATTTACCTGCGATCACCAAGAACCTTCGTTTTAAAATGGCGTCGCCACACTCAAAACGCTTTCAAGCGTGACCGCTTTATAGCTCTACCAGCACTGTCGCATTGATAAATCCGGCCCCTAAAATTTGGGCTCAGACAAAAACCCGGGCCGAAGTTTTTCAGTGCATATAAACAGTATGCGACATCTCAGCGGTATATGTACTGCATAATGATCCGGAACTCACCTTCTAAACTTACGCTGCCAACAGCCCTCCCCACGTAGCCCTCAATAACTTTTCAGATCTTAAAGAAGTAAAGGTTGTAAAAGCTTATTGAAAACAGACGCTAAAGACGCGAAATAGCGTCCTCGCGCGTCTTATGACCAAGTCCTACGACCTCATTGCCAGCGATAGCGTGCATGAGCGCGCGTGTCTTTTCGTCCCCGCACGTTTTCGCTGACTCTTCCCACGCTCCTAACTCCTAGGAGGAGGAACAAAGTAAATGTGCCTCAGTAACACAGGATATGTATTCTTCTTTCAAAGCCAATTCGGGAGGGGTGGTTGACGTCAATCATAGAATATCAATATCTGACGAAACCGCAAAGGGCTGAATGGTTTTTGATTGTTTGTACATTGACGAACGAAGAGGGCGAATTGACAAAACACCAGGCGAATGCGCTCATAAAAGGCAGTGGAGAAGCTCACCCTTACTTCTGGTGAAGCTTGCAGCGATCATGTTCTTCCACATCTTCTGCGTCCTTCTCCTCCTCAACGCCTTTACTCAAGATCCCGTGATGGCCCAGGTATGAAAATACTTCTTCCCGAAAGAAAAAGCGGGAACTATCAATCGGAAATTTACGATCATTCGAAGAATATCTACACAGTAGAAATACGGGAACTGATTAATGTACAGAGCTCCAATATTTCATTAAAAGAAAGAAGCTACTACGGTTCAAAGAGCTTCTTTCGACAAGGTTCCACAGGCGGAAACGTGGTATGCCCTTGACAACTTCAGGGTTTTCGTTAGGTCATCGTGCTGGCTTTGGACTTTTTTGGTTTCTTCGTAGAACTTAGTGTAGTCACTGAGCCGCTTTGCGGTGGCAGATCGTCGCGCGCGGTAGAAGCTCCGCTTTCTGGTGGTGCCACGAACGCCACACTGCGAGCCGCAACGATCGCGCCTCGTCCATTCGCTAGACTAGGATCGGGAAAACGCCCTCACTGAAATGGGTAAAGGTGTATTCATATGAATAGCAAGCCTATTCACAAACAAATTGTGCCACTTTAGAATCGGTGTTCAAAGGCTGTTGAGGTTCATCTGATGTGTTGAAGATGCCATTCGAATATGTCTATTTCAGCCATGCACTGATATCATTCCATCCAATGTGTGCCAAGATATGAAAGCTAAGGGCAACTGCGAAAGCGAATACTTCAAGATGATCATGGAGATGCAATGCAAGAAGACCTGTGGATTTTGTTAATCGAATTTCATCATTTTCACACTTCGCGAAGCGATTAAAAACATACTAATGTGTGAAGAACTCAGATGAAGAAATCAAGGCTTAGGCATTGTACGTCTACATTACAGCTCATGGGATTTTGTCAGAAAGCGCGTAAGGACGCCTTCTCGGGTCTCTTCTGTAGTTTCTTGAATAAGTCGTTTCGAACTCAACTTTATATGAAACAAAGGTGATATTAGCATTCGTGTCGCTAAAGGATAGCCAGTGGTACAGCCATTGTCGGGGTTTCGTTGAGAACTATAGAAGTAAACAATCAACCCGCTCTCCATTAACGGTACACACAGAACAACGCAGACAGAGGCGGTCGCGCTCTCTCCACCCCGCTACCGTCACTACAAACTTGGTTGATTGCGAAGCTTCTATAGTTCTGAAGGTAACCCCACTAAGGCTATATCCATGGGTCAGGATCATAATGGTTAGGATCATAATCGTCACCATGGTTTGGGTCAAAGTTGAGTCTGGAGCGAGCTATTCAATAAGGACAAAGAAGACGCGAAAACGCGTCTTTGCGCGCTTTCGCACCGAATTCTTCGAGTGGTTTTGTATGATTTGGGATTCATTGGCTTCTGATCAATTTGCGGCAATGAAATTCGTCAGCGTATGAAAGTGTCGACACTGAAATGAGTTACCTGGATTTCCCCGAGAACCTTTCGCACGGGTTCCTGATCTGTGCCAAGGGACATAAAGTGTGCCCGAATGAGAATGGCGACCCACGCGGTCGGCGTGCTTGGCAGGCGGCCGTCGCATGTGTCGCCCTCGGACGAGTGTTGGATTCCAACGACGGCCGTCCCCTCTCTCACTGAATGATCGGCGCAGTGCTTGCTGCCAGCCGGTGCCAGCCTCGTTCGTTGTCGATGGCGGTGGGGACTTTTCGCATGCTCGTCCGAGAGCGGCGAACGCGACGGCCGCCTGCCAAGCACGCCGGCCGCGTGGGCAGCCATTCTCATTCGGACGCACCTTACAGTGCGTTTCATATTTATAAAGGCACTCTATTTTCTTGGGATAACGAGACCGATAGATATTTGCGGGCACCCTTTTGCACATTTGGCGACATGTTTTCTTCCGTATACACTATTCCACAACAACTTCCCCCGCAAGATTTACTTTTAGCATTTTTTCTAGAATTATATGTTTTTTCACTGTTTCAAAACAATAAAGGCACTTGTCTGAACGATTGTACAACTGCTAACAAGTGATCCTTCTTTGCGAATCGAAGTGTATCGGGATCTCCCCCATGAAATTAAACTTCGAAAACAGGGTTACACAGGGAACTGCACAAATTCCATATCACCGTTGGTCTTCTTCCCTTTCATAATTCAATAATCGCACCTCAGAGCTCATTAACGTTTCTGTAATGCCTCTACCCTGGATGAATCTCTTTGTAAAACACATCTTAGATGGCTATAGTGGAATGATTGTCTAGAATATAAGCCAGCTTACCAAGAAATCGAATATTACGACCTTGGATTCAAGCGAAACGAGAGAAGCTCACATGTGCAGCAAGATTATCATCCACTCCCAACTTTGTCGACTCCGCAAATTTGAGTTGACATTTTTTTTAGAAATTACGACACTGTAGGCTACCATCCAGTTCAACGTTAGGGTTTTAAGACCATCCCATAGAGCCAGTGAGGTCTACGAACCGTCACCGAGTAGGTATCGAAAATTCGACGGATAGACAAAACGGAATCTTCTTCAAATGACGTCGGGAATAGGAGAAGCCATATTTTCTTGAAAATTTCAAACTCACAATGCGTAAGGAGAGGAACCCAGTTCAGTATTCGAGTCCACTCCGTGCACGTACTCTGCCAGAATCATAACCTTCCTTCAAGTTTCTGGTATAAAAATTTTTTGAAGCTTGTTTAATTTTACTCTGTTTCAAAACTATAAAGGCACTTCGTTCGTGACGTTTTGGGCCGTAAGCCCTTCTTCAGGCGGCTATAATGAAAAATCACATTTGAGAAGCAAATTACACACGATTGACGCCACGAACAAGACCAAAGCTAACCTAACGGCAGCGGCAAGGGAGTATACTTAGTATCCGAATCACTCCATTTCGGATATCCGACCGGATATCCGAGATTCGGATAATCCGATATCCGAAAATTTGAAAACACGCATTATCTGAATCGAACCAATATCCGGGAAATTTAAAATCGGCATTATCTGAATCGAACCATTATCCGAAGGGTAAAAAATTCGGATAAAATCGGATAAAACGGATAAAAACCGGATAAAACGGATAAAATTTGCGTAAAATCGGATAAAATCGGATAAAACGGATAAAATTTGCGTAAAATCGGATAAAATCGGATCGAAACCGGATAAAACCAGATAAAACCGGATAAAATCGGATAAATCGGATAAAATCGGTTCATTTTAGGTTGAATGTAGTAAACCGGTCCATTTTTTATATCAACTATTTGACTCACTTTTGTTTTCTCATTCGTGTAATTTATGTATATGTCCATTTCTCGTAGCTACTATTCTACTCATTTTGTGTGTGTGTGTGTGTGTGTGTGTGTGTGTGTGCGTGCGTGTGTGTGTGTGTGTGTGTGTGTGTGTGTGTGTGTGTGTGTGTGTGTGTGTGTGTGTGTGTGTGTGTGTGTGTGTGTGTGTGTGTGTGTGTGTGTGTGTGTGTGTGTGTGTGTGTGTGTGTGTGTGTGTGTGTGTGTGTGTGTGTGTGTGTGTGTGTTGCCTGAGATTTGTTCCGATAATATCCGAAATTTATCCGAAATTATCCGACGGATATCCGTATCCGAATCATTGGAAAAATGGCATTATCTGAATCGATCCAATATCCGAAAATTTGAAAAAACGCATTATCTGAATCGAACCAATATCCGGTAAATTTAAAATGGCATTATCCGAATCATCCATTATCCGAGGAATTACCTTCGGATAACAAGTATACAAGGGAGGCGGAGAGAGAAAGGATTACGGTTCTCTAGGCGATTGGCCGGCTTGAGCAGCGCCCTGGTAGCGAACGACTGCAGAACGGTCGACTATCAGTGATCAAAACCGTCGCGCTGGATTGTCAGCATCATCATCGCGTCTTTCATCTCATCCCGGTTGTTCATTGGAGGTGCATTCGACTTTATTTCGAGCGCTTCTCTAATCTTCCGCTCTGCGGTATCCGTAATATTTCTCCATATCAAAGTTGCTCTCATTTCGGGTGCGGCTTCGTCCCAGTGTTTGAGCGTTCGGTGCTTCAAAAATGCGCTGTTCGGGTAAGAAGATGGTGACCGAAGGGCCCGCATGGCTCATCCAATCTCTTGTATAGTGGCCTTCCAGTCTTGCCTATGTAAAATCCCCACATGCTTGACAAGTGAAATTGTAGACGGCATTCGGGACTTGGCATATTCGTGCATCCGTGGTGCAGTATGTTCAGCCTGATCTTCCACAACGGTCTTTATACGGTCTGGATGATGTGAGGAGTTGCCGAAGTGTTGATGGCGGCCGGAGAACAAGGCGGAGTGGGAGAGCAGACCTTCGAACTGCATTATTAAGGTCCCTCGAAAAACCGTTCGTTAACACAGGGGAGGAGAAGAGAGGTATCGGATAGGCAATGGTAAGGGCACCATGTGCCGAAGCTGCCTTCTGTGTAGTCATTCTGCTGCAACACCTCTGCTATCTGTGTTTCCACATATTTTCTGTCCGCCGTTAATTTTCTTGCGGTGCTCAGCACGCTGCGTACCACACTGCTCTTCATGTAGGTGGGATGGTTTTTGAGTTTCAACAACAATTTTAACAACATCGATCAAATGAAGCTCAGGAATCAAGCAATGTTGCATAAAGGCACTAACGAGATGGTTGTTGTTTTTAATGATTTCGTCAGAGTCGCTCGTTCATTCTTCACTGTAGCATGTGTTATTCCTATTTACTATAGTTTACCGTGAATTGACGCTCTCTGCCAAAGATCAAGATCAAGTGGAGGTGTTGAAAGTGCCTGGGCACTCCATTGGAAAAACCGCTGCATAATCTCCACGTTCGACTCTCGGTAAACCTCGGCATCAGGATAATAGTTGATACTTTGATTGTAGCAGGCACGAGGTAGTATGGCTTTATTGGAAGACTAACGTCTCGGCGGTCTCGCCCTCTTCGGAGTCTGAAAAAGGTCGAATCTAAGTGTAAAATTACTCGGCCAAACGTAGTTTCTACCCCACAGAAATTCAAGACAAATTTTCCTAAACAAATGGCTGGGATACATGAAACTGAGCGACATACCTTTTCAAAGTCCGTGGAACATCAGGATATTCGGTAGAATTGAGGTGTTCCGTCAATTGCATCGGCACTCTTGTATGTTCTCAGGCTACATGTGGGACCAAGAATACTAGAGGAATACCGAAAGTTTTGAAATCGGGGTGAAAACGGTGGATATGATGAAAGTTGTCAAGCAGCGCGATCAGCTTAGCGCAGGTCCATGTCAATCTCTAGTCGGATTTTTCCTAGGCGATCATCTCAGGATGAATCAAACAAATCGAAAACATTGAAAGAAATACTAGAGGAATATCTGCACTGTCAGAAGGACATAAAAATTCGGCTCAGGTGCTCGCTACCAAGAGGGATCTTGGCAGTTAAAGGCACAGGACACCCAAAAAATTAATTTTCTGGTTTCATGCTTATATTGGAGAGAGTCACACGCTGTTCACAGTGGTATCTCGGGAATCGGCCAAGACCCCTCTGAACAGAGTTATGGCTCCTTGAAGATGCCTTTATTTAGAGGGTGGAAAATTGGTGGACGAGTTGTCTCAGACCTGTATTTCTCTCTACTTGCAATCGTTGCACGAGAGCGAGCCAGGATTATGAGAAGGGCCGGTAATGGACTCAAGAACGTAGATTCGGTTGAAATTTATCCATCCATTCAGCCGATATCGTGGTCGAAAAACAGGAAGGGGGCCGGGCCTGTGGTGGTGAGTGAAGGGGGTCGGGCCTGTGGTGGTCGCTTATATCTCGCTTATTTGTAGGAATTGAGATCTCGCATTTTACACGGGTTATACAGGAGGGGTCTTCTACACAATTACACGAAAACCTCAAAAATCATATCTGAGGGTGTACTGTGCCTTTAAGCTGGTGAAGACGTCGTCCTTGAACCAGCCCTAACCTCGGTCATAACCAGGCACTTAAAGGCAGCAGACACGCTCAACAAAAGTTGTTGAGATAACTACGTTATTGGAATTGTGTCGCCCCTAGTAGAAAGCTCGCGCCGTTAGAAGCGTCAAAAACGAGTTAAAACTACTAAATTTAAGCAACGAAAGACGAAAAACTTCTGCAACCCCGCACCTGAGTTTCGACAACTCGGCCCCAAAACACAAACTCGTCCGGACTGATCGTTCTAATACGGCCCCTTCGACTGGTTTTTGAAGCTTCCAACGAAGTGAACGTCCTAGTACAGGTTGTAAGAGTAGATCGGCTTCTTTATCTCAACCGTTTTGTTGCTAATATTCGCTGTTTCAGCCGCGTTCGGTAAAACTCCTCCACTTTCCCCCGATAACAAAAGCAACCGTCATTTATCTGGTTGTATACAGTTTCCGTTGGTTTTTTCGTTAGTTCCCCATACTACCAGCCCCGATCCCCCCGATTTATGTCATAAAATCGATATCATCTTTGAGCGTTGCTGCTGCCTTTAATCGCCTCCATGGTGTCTATTTCGACTAAATTAGTGATGATGTAGACGACTCTCATGGCATCTCCTATTCCTGACGTCATTTGAAGTTCTTTCCGTTCTTGTCCCTCCGTCGAACTTTCGGTACCGACTCGATGACGGTTCGTAGACCTCATTGGCTCAATGGGATGGTCTTAAAAACCCTTACGTTGAACTGGATGGTAGCCTACAGTGTCGTAATTTCTAGAAAAAAATGTCAACTCAAATTTGCGGAGTCGACAAAGTTGGGAGTGGATGCTAATCTTGCTGCCCATGTGAGCTTCTCTCGTTTCGCTTGAATCCAAGGTCGTAATATTCGATTTCTTGGTAAGCTGGCACATATTCTAGACAACAATTCCACTGAAGCCATCTGAGATGTGTTTTTCAAAGAGATTCATCCAGGGGAGAGGCATTACAGAAACGTTAATGAGCTCTGAGGTGTCGACTTATGAAAGGGAAGCAGGCCAACGCTGATATGGAAGTTGTGCAGTTCCATGTGTAACCCTGTTTTCGAAGTTGACTGTCACGGGGGAGATCCCGATACACTTCGATTTGCAATGAAGGATCACTTGTTCGCAGTCGCACAATCGTTCAGACAAGTGCCTTTATAGTTTTGAAACAGTGAAAAATCAGATAATTCTAGAAAAAAATGCTAAAAGTAAATCTTGCGGGGGAAGTTGTTGTGGAATAGTGTATACGGAAGAAAACATGTCGCCAATGTGCAAAAGGGTGCCTGCAAATATCTAACGGTCTAGTTATCCCAAGAAAATAGAGTGCCTTTATAAATACTAGCGAGACCTAGCGAACTTTTCGCTCAAGAAAATGTTCACTAGCGCTAGCTTCCTGAGGCAGATCATTCTGACAAAACGGTGTTGACTGCCTTCCGTCTATCCGAAAGTTGATGTCCGTATGGTCTTTCCTGAGCAGAGCAGGCTGCCGCACATTTGCAGCAGGGGGTCGGGTATGAAATTGTGGGATCAAAAAACAATACATAAGAATCCAGATCGTCGGTGGCTACCGTCATCACATTTACGAACCCTTCCGTTTGTAATGTTCCCAAGCTGTTATACTCGCTTTACCATCCCTGTCATGTTAAGATAAAAGCACTCGCATTTTAGATGTGGTTTCCCTTGTAGACCAACACCATGCCTTTGTTCTCAATAAATGAAATATGTCCGTGGATGCTTATGTTTTTGTGAAGCAGATTTTGATAAGCTCAGACTTTCAACATATATAAAACTGATTTATGGAAGTTAGTAAATCAAAATGACTGAGCGGTTGTAATGTGTGACGAACAGAGAAGATGCGGAAGTGGAGCTGCTGCTTGTTTCGTCAGACTGGCGAGGAAGTGTCTCCAGAGTTTCGCGTACTTCTCAAAACGCGCTGCACGCTTTTCAAGATACATGATTTCATATCAGTTTTCTTCGCTACACAAAGGCTAAGATTTCGCATGAAAAAATCGACAAAATCTCGCTGTCTCAATTCTCCTTTTGATGACGTCCTGCACATTCCCATCTGGGCCCTGAACACATTTCACGACGTGCTGCACACTCCCACTAGGGTCCTGCACACTTTCTATGACGTCCTGTACACTCCAATTTGGGTCCTGCACACCCCCACTGAGGTCATGCACACTCTCATTTGAGTCCTGCACACTTTCTATGACGTTCTGCTCACTCCCACTGGGGTCCTGCACACTTTCTACGACGTCCTGCACACTCCCACTGGGGTCCTGCACAGTTTCTATGGCGTCCTGCTCACTCCCACTGGGGTCCTGCACAATTTCCAAGACGTCCTGCACACTCCCACTGGGGTCCTGCGCACTTTCTATGACGTCCTGCACACTCCCACTGAGGTTCTGCACACTCCTCAAACCCTGGCAGTTTTGAACGGCGTCCCACCCACCACTATTGAATGCCTCTCGCCTTGATTAGTGCTTAGCCTTTCTATCGCTAGACTACTCATAAAAGTTTTCATGACCCAATGCCAAAAGTGCGCCCCACGGACAAACTCGGTTGCCCCGAAGCGCGCAAGAGGTGATTCAGGCTGATTTTTTGGTAATCGGTGAATGTCCTACCCACCCAAATGTTGGTACCATTTCATCCCTGTTTTGATCGGCCATTCCGGAGATCCGCGGGAAAACACAATTACACACACACATACATACATACAAACATCGGGACATAACTGCTTTAAGTATAAGGATGAAACGCACTGTATGTCGCTTGGGCACAGATCAGGAACCGGTGCGACAGGTTCTCGGGGAAATCCAGGTAACTCATTTCAGTGTCGACACTTTCATACGCTGACTAGCTTCATTCTCGCAAATTTATCAGAAGCCAATGAATCCCAAATCATACAATACCACTCGTAGGATTCGGTGCAAAAGCGCGCAAAGACGCGTTTTTGCGTCTTCTTTGTCCTTATTGAATAGCTCGCTCCAGACTCAACTTTGACCCAAACTATGGTGACGATTATGATCCTGACCATGAGGGCTACCCATGGATATAGCCTTAGTGGGGTTACATTCAGAACTATAGAAGCTTCGCAATCAACCAAGTTTGTAGTGACGGTAGCGGGGTGGAGAGAGCGCGACCGCCTCTGTCTGCGTTGTTCTGTGTGTACCGTTAATGGAGAGCGGGTTGATTGTTTACTTCTATAGTTCTCAACGAAACCCCGACAATGGCTGTACCACTCACTGGCTAGCCTTTAGCGCCAGAAATGCTAATATCACCTTTGTTTCATATAAAGTTGAAATCGAAACGACTTATTCAAAAAACTACAGAAGAGACCCGAGAAGGCGTCCTTACGCGCTTTCTGACAAAGTCCTACGAGCCGTAATGTAGACGTACAATGCCTTAGCCTTGATTTCTTCATTTGAGTTCTACACACATTAGTATGTTTTTATTTGCTTCGCGAAGCGTGAAGATGGTGCAATTTGATTAACAGAATCCACACGTCTTCTTGCATTGCATCTCCATGATCATCTTGAAGTATTCGCTCTCGCAGTTGCCCTTAGCTTTCATATCTTGGCACACATTGGATGGAATGATATCAGTGCATGGCTGAAATAGACATAATCGAATGGCATCTTCAACACATCAGATGAACCTCAACAGCCCTTGAACACCGATTATAAAGTTGCACAATTTGTTTGTGAATAGGCTTGCTATTCATATGAATACACCTTTACCCATTTCAGTGAGGGCGTTTTCCCGATCCTAGTCTAGCGAATGGACGAGGCGCGATCGTTGCGGCTCGCAGTGTGGCGTTCGTGGCACCACCAGAAAGCGGGGCTTCTATCGCGCGCGACGATCTGCCACCGCAAAGCGGCTCAGTAACTACACTAAATTCTACGAAGAAACCAAAAAACTCCAAAGCCAGCACGATGACCTAACGAAAACCCTGAAGTTATCAAGGGCATGCCACGTTTCCGCCTGTGAAACCTTGTCGAAAGAAGCTCTTTGAACCGTAGTAGCTTCTTTCTTTTAATGAAATATTGGAGCTCTGTACATTAATCAGTTCCCGTATTTCTACTGTGTAGGTATTCTTCGAATGATCGTAAAATTTCCGATTGATAGTTCCCGCTTTTTCTTTCGGGAAGGAGTATTTTCATACCTGGGCCATCACGGGATCTTGAGTAAAGGCGTTGAGGAGGAGAAGGACGCAGAAGATGTGGAAGAACATGATCGCTGCAAGCTTCACCAGAAGTAAGGGGTGAGCTTCTCCACTGCCTTTTATGCGCGCATTCGCCTGGTGTTTTGTCAATTCGCCCTCTTCGTTCGTCAATGTACAAACAATCAAAAACCATTCAGCCCTTTGCGGTTTCGTCAGATATTGATATTCTATGATTGACGTCAACCACCCCTCCCGAATTGGCTTTGAAAGAAGAATACATATCCTGTGTTACTGAGGCACATTTACTTTGTTCCTCCTCCTAGGAGTTAGGAGCGTGGGAAGAGTCATCGAAAACGTGCGGGGACGAAAAGACACGCGCGCTCATGCACGCTATCGATGGCAATGAGGTCGTAGGACTTGGTCAGAAGACGCGCGAGGACGCTATTTCGCGTCTTTAGCGTCTGTTTTCAATAAGCTTTTACAACCTTTACTTATTTAAGATCTGAAAAGTTATTGAGGGCTACGTGGGGAGGGCTGGTTGGCAGCGTAAGTTTAGAAGGTGAGTTCCGGATCATTATGCAGTACATATACCGCTGAGATGTCGCATACTGTTTATAGCACTGAAAAACTTCGGCCCGGGTTTTTGTCTGAGCCCAAATTTTCGGGACCGGATTTATCAATGCGACAGTGCTGGTAGAGCTATAAAGCGGTCACGCTTGAAAGCGTTTTGAGTGTGGCGACGCCATTTTAAAACGAAGGTTCTTGGTGATCGCAGGTAAATTAAATAATTGCAGATGTTTGAGCATTTGAAAACCGATGAAAATTTGGAACGCGGAAATCACACAAAAAAAAATCGTTGCTCATGATTCGCATTTCAGAAACTTGAGCAGCTCAGACCGACCAGAAAGGTTGTGATGCAGTTGTATACACTTATCAAATAACGAATGACGACTGAACGATCGAGCGGTTTTCAACGGATTTCACACCAATCCATACAAAATATTATACATGTTAGAAATTTTCTTACGAATTTTCGTACATGTTAGGAATCTTATACATGTTAGGAATTTTACAACTCAATACATATAACATAGGAGTTTTGAGAATTCAATACATAACTTTTTGAAACTACTTCTCAATTAAGAATGCTGAACAAAATGCGGCTTTGTAGGCGTTAAAAAAATCTTCGAATGTTATTCTGCCTTTTCAGTGTAGCTCCCACTAACCACTAAGTAAGGTACTACTAAGTCCACTAGACTCTCCCTCACCGATTAGATAAAAATCACGAAAACAAAATCTAACCAAATTTATTAGCTACTGACTTTGTGTCTTCAACGTTTTCACGGTTCACATTGTATGGAAACGTTTTTGTTGCTAGACTTATTCTTGTTCTCATTTGATTCAATACTCGCTCCAAGCAAAACCCCTGTGTCCCAAGATAAAGATGGTCGTCTCGCATAGTCAACCGACACTTCAGCCCACCCTGCGACGCCTTCTTATCGATGGTGCGCATGGAACGAATACGCGCCGCGATAAAGAACATCCCTCCCGCACAGCGTCCCCTTCCGAGCCGGACGTTTAAAGTACACCAACCCAGAGAGCAAGTAATTTATATGGAGTCTCTAAGAAAACAATTACTGATAACGAGAAAACCCGTCATTTTTATGAACTAATCTTGAGAGGCCAGTTTCCGCTAAGGGCCCAGAAGTCATTAAGGTGAGTTCTGCCAATTATTTTCGGCATTCCCGTGACCGACTACCTCTAGTCACAAATTTTCGAGCGATTTGGTCCACGCCTTCCAAAAGAAATTGAATTCGACGGACGGAGGGTGGGGCGGAGGCGGAGGCTGTGGTGTAGAACGTTTTTGCGTACTTTGAGAGGTCATAACTTCAGAAAGCGGCGACCAGTTAGAGTGAAAATTCGCACACACATGTAAATTCTTGCAGCGCATCGAATGATGTACAGCTCATACCTCTGGTGACGGTATGAATAGGTGATCTCATTATAGGGCATCCACGCGGGAAGAGATCAAAGCTAAATCCTGGTGCGCGCTTCGCCCGCATCACAATTACTCAAGTTAGGAATTTTCTGAATGCAAGTTCGCAGCTGCACAACAACCCTCGCAACCGAGTTAACGGGAAGTGAGAAGTCAAACGCTTGAAGGCAGTGGTCGCGGTAAAATATGCTTGTCTTTTTTCCTCTTTAGACCCTTTCCTTGGTTCAGAGTAGTAGAACCTATGATGAAAAAATGCGAAAAAAACTCTGTTTTGGGACAAATTTCAAGTTCAAACTATCTTATATTTCGATGGTGGGCGAGCCCACTCCACATCATCTTCATCGATAATCTCTAATATAAAGAACATCAGCTGGCTTGAAATTTAATTCGAATGAATGAACAATAGCCTTCGGACTGACCTGCTTGAAAAATTGTGTACTCATCTAGTCAAAAACATTGAATGAAGTGCTTCCTTTCAATGTTCAACTGTTTATTTATTTAAATTTGCATTTATTTCTTTCTGTGAACGCCAAAGAATTTTGACTGCTCAGCATGAGACTGCGATCTTTTTGGGCGGAGCTGTGCACGTGTGCACGGATTGGAAACATAGGATCTCAATAGCTCTATTGATAGCTCGTTTCTTGACGCGCAACCTTCGTGGTCTTGTAGTCGTTTGCGGATCAAGTTGATTCTTATTGTTTTTTCCATAACTTTTCTGATCGCCACCACTGCCTTTAAGACGGTCGTTTTCAATAACCTTTGTATCATCCGAAACACGAAGTGATCTTTGAAAAGTTTGGAAACGGACCTCGTTATCGTGTTCAGCGCCTACAGTAATGACTCTTGATAGAGTTTGCGTACAAGCACATTTTTTGAACTCAGCGTAGAGTAGTAGCGTTTTCCACCTGCATTGGTTGACGGTCAAGCTTTCCTACAGGCGATAGTCTATCCTCAGAAACAGAGCAAATTTGCCTCCGAAACACAGGATCTTTCAAAGTCGGTTTTGGGAGGGGCGGTTGACGTCAAGCATATAATATCAATATCTGACGAAACCGCATAGGGATAATTTGTCCTTATTGTTTGTACATTGACGAACGAGGAGAGCGAGTTGACAAATCACAAGGCCAATGCGCGCATAAAAGACAGTGGAAAAGCTCACCCCTCACTTCTAGCGAAGCTCGGAGCGATCATGTTCTTCCACGTCTTCTGCGTCCTTCTTCTCCTCAACGCCTTTTCTCAAGATCCCGTGATGGCCCAGGTATGAAAATACTCCCTCCCGAAGTAAAAGCAGGAACTTTCAATCGAAAAATATTCAAAACATTCGATGAGTGTCTACACATTAGATATTCGCGGTCTGATGAATGTACGGAGCTCAAACATTTCATTAAAGAAGAAGCGAACTCTCTTCACCGCGCTCCTGGCCAGATTCCACAGCCGGTAACGAGTATGCCCTTGATAACTTCAGGGTTTTCTTTAGGCCACCGCACTGGCTCTAGACTTGTTTGGTTTCTTTGAAGAATTTAGTCTAGTCAATGAGCGGCTTTGCGGTAGCAGATTGTCGCCCCGCTTTCCGGTGGTGTCACGAACGCCACACTACGAGCCGCAACGATCGCGTCTCATTCATTCGCTAGACTAGGATTGGGAAAACGCCTTACTGAAATGGGAAAAGATGTTTTCATATGAATAGCAAGCCTATTCTCAACCAAAATTGTGCAAGTTCAGAATCGGTGATGAAAAGGCTGTTAAGGTTTATGTGATGTGATGAAGATGCCATTCGACTATGTCTATTACAGCCATGCACTGATATCATTCCCTCCAATGTGTGCCAAGATATGAAAGCTAAGGGCAACTGCGAAAGCGAATACTTCAAGATGATCATGGAGATGCAATGCAAGAAGACCTGTGGATTTTGTTAATCGAATTTCATCATCTTCACACTTCGCGAAGCGAATAAAAACATACTAACGTGTGAAGAACTCAGATGAAGAAATCAAGGCTTAGGCATTGTACGTCTACATTACAGCTCATAGGATTTTGTCAGAAATCGCGCAAGGACATGCTCTCGCGCCTTTTTCTTATTTTTTGAATAAGCCGTTTCAAACTCACTCTTATGAGAAACAAAGGTGATATTAATAATCTTGGCTTTAAAGGCTGACCACTGGTATAACCGTTGTCGGGGTTCCATTGAGAACTATGGAAGTTTTGCAATCAACCCGCTCTCCATATAAAGTAGACACAGGGAAGCGCAGACAGAGGCGGTCGCCCTCCCTATGCCGCGGTACCATTATTACAAACCTGACTGATTGCGAAACTTCTATAGTTCTCAACGTAACCTCTACTAAGGCTATACTCATGCGTAGCCCTAAACCTCAAGGTAATGATCATCACCTTAGTTTGGCTTAAGGTTAAGCCTGGAGAGAGCTATTCAATAAGGACGAAAAAGACGCCAAAACGCGTATTCGCGCGCTTTCTGACCAAATCCTACGAGCGGTTTTGTATTACGGGTTGTGAAATCGAAGTTTATGGTATGCACACAGCCACTAGTACCGTCTGCAGTTGATTTGGGATTAGTTGACTACTGATCAGTTTGTGGGGATGAACTCCATCAGCGTTCAAAGGCGTCGATACTGAGTAGAGTTACCTAAAATCCTCCGACAAGCTGTAGCACAGGCTCCTGATCGGTGTCGAAGTGACACATAAACATCGGGTTCTTGAAGAATTCGAGGCACTGCATCTGCCTCCATTTTCCAAGATCACCGAGTTCCGAACAAAAAAAGTGCGTCACTGACGATGTTCGACAAGAAATCTATCGTGCTTTCTTCATTGCACACCAGGATTCGAACCATCGATTCTATCGTGAGACATAACCGCGATAGATATGACTATCACTACAACGCACAAACATGATTCCATTAGAAGTTCTTTTTTTTCTGATCAACCTCTGATTGCACACTCTATCAATGCACCATCATGGCCTATTCACCCCGCGCCCGATTTGAGGTTCCTACACGCTTGGACCTTTGCTGCCGTGTCAGATGCCGCTCCTAAGGAAAATAATAAAACGCGGCGGTGGCGGAGAAAACTTTCTCGATCGTTATTACCGCTATAGCAGCTATAGCGGCGTCTCTTTATTGTCTCGTTACCAGTTCCGATCGCGAATCGGTTTCGCCAAACATTCTCATGTTGAAAGAAGCTAGTTGCCAACTTCCGGCTAATTTTCTAGTAATCCAAAATACTGGCTTCATTGTAGCTCGAAAGCCGCATTTTCCGCGGCGGCGAAAGGATGTAAGGGTTTTAGGCTCGAGTGTTCGCCCCCCCCCACCCCCGCCCCACACCTTAAGTCGTGCAAGCTCGGTGGCAGCAAATTTGCCTAGGCCGCGCCGTGGGGTAGTAGTAGGTCTTGAGAGCAGCACTAGGGTCTCGGAGCTTGGGTGCGATAAGGCGCTTCCCCGGGAAGGGATAGAGGTGGTCAAGTTTCGCCTAAAGACAAGCGTCCTGTGATGAACGCGCGTGACGCGCTCGGGGAGACTATGAATACTCCTGCGGCGACGCTATGACGGAGCAGATAAAATGGGTCTTAACTTTGCTCATAGTAGCAGAAGATAGCAATTCATTATTATTGACCAAAATGAAATTGAAGACGGATTAATAATGAAAATGACGAGACGTTTTTTACTGTCGCCACTATGGCGGAGCGGGCGTCACGCGCGTGTCGTGTGAATAGCGCCTAACATTGTGTTAGGCCGATGAATATCTCTACATACAAAGTGATAGTCACAGTAAATGACAGCTCAACACTAATTTTTAAAATCGGAGTATCATTTGTGAATTCGAGGCAATTAATCCGAAAAATAGAAAAAATTATTCAAAAATTCGAAAACTTCGATTTTCGAATATACTCGAAATTTGAAATCCGAAAAATCAGTTTTTCCAATATATTCGAAAATCCGAAATTTGAAAAATACCATTTTTGAGTTTATTCGAAAATTTGAAACTCGAAAAACTTGATTTTTGAATATATTCGCAAATTTGAAATTCGAAAAAAATTATTTTCGAATTTATTCAAAAATTTAAAATTCGAAAAAATTGATTTTCGAGTACATTCCAAAATTTGAAATTTGAAAAAAAAATGACTTTCGAATATATTCGAAAATCCGAAGTTCAAAAATTTTCACGGTTTTGCCCAAGTATAATAGTGACCGTAACGGCTGTCACTAATATTATCGAGACCATCGTTAACCACGGGCCGTCCTCGTACACGTTGAATGCGCCAGCCGTCGAGCGTCATGGGTCAGCGTTTGAGCGCTGGCACATGATGATCCTTGACGCTTTGCCGCTGGTTGTCTGCTATGAACTGAGCCTAATTGGTATAAGTAAATGCACACCGGAAAATCCGTACAAGTCCAAAACGTTATCAGTCTGGACAAGGTTTAGAAGATGTGGCTTCACCCGAACTTTGCTCAGGTGGGTAGTTTTAGGCGCTGAACACATTTATGAGGTCCGTCTCCGGATTTTACGAAGACTAATGCGCTTTTCAGAAAGTACAAAAAGCACAAAAACGACCTCTTTAAGCTTGTAACTTCTCGGAACCCGCAGCTAGAGGCGGGATACTGCGCAATTTTACTATTGAGCCACAAGAGATACCAAAAATACTAGTCGTTTTGGCAGATCCGACCTACGCTTTGTATACTTCCTTTGTAAGCAGGAAAAAAAGTTGCGTAAAATTTCTCTCCTTGGACGTAATTCAACAATGACCATCCTATCCAATATATTTATTTCTTCCTCTGTGAGGGTGGAATTTAACAAACAGGAACATAGGTACATATTTAGATACTTAATGAATATGTACAGCAAACACGCGGTGTCATTGTCTTGGCTGTGGCGAGAGAGGGCAGGATGGCAGGTGGCAGCTTAGAGCGGCTTGGGGAATTTCTGGTGTCTGGCCTTGTAGACCTCGAATAACTCCTCCTGGGCTTTCTCACTGAGCTTGTTTACGATGTCGTGCTTCTCCTTCTCCAACTTGCTGATCTTGTCGTAAGCCTCTTTGGCTTCTGGTGAGAGTTTATCAGCCTAAAAATACAGTTTTTCTATTGAACATTAATAAATTAATTGAGATATCTTACCAGTTCCTTAACGGCTTTGCGATTGGCCTCCATCTTCTCGTGGAACTCGTTGAACTGCTTCAGCAAGTCACCTTTAAGAATCTGAAAGCCAGATGTTGAGGTGTTACACTGAAGCTTTCGATGCTGCTCTTCTGTAAATGAGTTAAAGTCTGCTGCCTGACCTTTTGAGCGAGCTCGTTGACCTTCTTGGGCATCTCCTCATGTGGGATGGACTTGTCCGAAAGGACAGCGTGGAACTGGTCCTGGATGTCTTTCGGTGCTTTCTTCAAGAAATCAGGTAGGAAAGAGTCCTTGTGGACCTTCGCACGCACTTCCTTGGGCAATGAGTCCATCTGTAATCGACATTATTTGACATGGAAGATGTTAGCATTACTAGCATTACGGAATTAAAAGGCAAAACTTACCAGCTCACGTGTTAGACCGTGCTGGTGGTAGCATTTTTCTCCCTCCTTGTAGTCCTTCCAGATCTCCTTCAGCTTTGTTTGCGCATCTGCGGGTAGATCATCGATGAACGGAGGCAGTCCGCATGGAGGCGGCGGTGGGTGACCGAACTGAAGGGAATGATATGCTATTTCCAGAAGCCTCTTCAGCGCTATGAAAAACGTTTGCTCCCCGAAATTGGCCAGGATCTCCCTCGGAAATTGAAAACTGATGGATGCGTCTCTCAAAGCCAACGCTGAATATTCTCAGGCGATTCTCAGCCTAAGCCGACTGACAGTTCGGCAACTTTTCCGCATCTGCGGGTCCGCTTCTGTTGTTGTCCGGGCCACTGTTGTTGCCTTCCGGGTCTTTGGTGTTGGCGTCCGGGCTACTCCAGTTCGCCAATACGGCAACAGCAGTGGCCCGGGAAATGGAGGAGCGAGCCAAACTGTCAGGAGAATCGAATTTTTGTTGGGTGCGGCTCAAGCTGGAAAATTGTCTGAGTTTGTTGAGAAACAGAAAAGGATGGGGATCAATGGATGCAAAAGGGAAAACATGTTGTTCCTGCGTTAACCAGTAAGGGTGCAGTAGCTGGCGCCTCGATAGCTCCGGATAATATTCCAAACGACGACCCGCGAATTACCGGTAATAAGTTTTGCAACAGAAAGACAAAAAAAACGAAAAGATATTCGGAAAAATAACACATTTCAATCATTTTGTCATAAATCTGTTCAGAATGGAAAACGTGGGTATCCGAGGGGACGATTTGAGGCATCTTCCACAGCTCATTTCTTAGAAATGCTACATGCTTCCTTTTGTAGAAGGAATGTAAATTCTGCATGAATAAGACCGTCCGTAAATGCGGTCGACGTGCGTGTCGAGCGGTCGTCGCGTAGAATTTTTTGGGACTACTGCAAGCAACTGAGTGGGATATTGTTCAATGTTCTAACTTTTCAGTGCTCCACTTTCCCTGATAATCGATGTACAAGTCTCAAAAACCGCCTTCGCGACGGCCGTTTGACGCGCAAGTCGATAGCGTGAGCCGACAGTTTCATTCGGGCGCACTTTAGGGGTGACAAAATGGGCACATTCACGCTTCTTGCGAAATAGAGATTAACACTTGCCTCTCATTATTTTATGCCAAATCCTGCCCATACACCTTGTTCAAAACTAAAAATAATCTGATTTCAAAGATCTTTTTAGATCTGAAATTGGGGGGTTTTGATATGGATTATGGCAAAAGTGCACAAGAAACGCTTTTTTGCCTTTTTTTGCTCGAAAACTCAGAAGATATGGTCGGTCTTCTAGATGATTATAAATTAATCACGTAATAAACTGGAAATCGATATTTATCCGCCAAGGTTGGTACAAACTTTGCACTAAACGTGCGTGTGAGCGTTTGCATGAAACTCCCCACTCTAGTGATTGATGGAAGCTGATGTCGTCAGTAAGTGGCACTATCACTGACGGAAATACCGGAAGACAAAAACACCATCCGTTGTAATGAGAAACTAATCATTTGATATAGCCATCCTGATGAAGAGAAAGACCAGAACTGAATTTGGTAGTTGCCGACATTCTGTTGAAAAAAGGGGGAACTAACCAAATAAGTAGATTGTGCCACAAGGGCTGATTCGCCTCATCCGATCTCTTTCAAATAGGTACAGGAAGCTGTATAAGGAAGAAAAAGAAGAACCCCGCGTTCTAAGGCGAACCCTTATATGTAGAGTATCGGATCACAAAGTTCATGCAGGTTAAGGATCGGGTGAAAAGTTTTTGTAGATGAGGAAATTTATTACGTTAATGCAAAAATAGCTGTGGTTCATAAACGCGTTCTTCATGCAAAGATCTTTCGGCGAAGTGTTATATGGAATTGCAAAGCGCATTTTTCTCCTCTATCTGCTGCATTTTGTAGGTTCCAGTGAAACTTGAGCATTTTGAATTGTAAATCTAATTTTCGTCGGGTCTCAGTAGTGAGTAGCTATAGACATTTCTATTTGCCAGCATGAAATCTGTCTCCGTAGTTGGATTATTCGATGCCTCTTATGACTGGACAAGATTACCATCCCACCAACTTTGACAGATTTTATGCCTATGTAAAAGTGGTAAATGAACCCTTGTTAATATTCGGTACTGCGACCACATAAAGTGTTTGGGTGTTAAACGCGAAAGTGGTCGAGCTTCACGGGAACCCTCATAGAGGATTAGTTCGAGGAAGAAATATGTTTTCGAACGCTATCATACGCTCAGTACGGCTTTTCAGGCCATTATCGGCCCCGAGTCGCCTGACAGTTCGGCTCGTTTTTCCAATCTGCGAGTCGGCTCCTGTTGCTGTCCGGACCACTGCTGTTGCTTTCTTGGCCACTGCTGTTGCCGTCCGGGCTATTCCGGCTGGCCCGAACAGCAACATCAGCAGCCCGGAGATTGGGAGAACGAGCCGAACTGTCGGGCGTCTCCGGTTCCTATTCGGTGCGGCTCGGGGCCGAGAATCGCCTGAGTTGTCTTACTTACACCCGATGTTTTGGAAAACCATGTTCTGAATGTTGTAGGCAGTACTACTGAAGAGCTCTCTGAACCGAGTTACGAGCTGGGACCGGTACCGTGAGTACTGTAGCCTACCGTAGTCTTCCACAAAATTGAAAACGGTTCTCATTTTCGTGTTCACCGCCTCAAATAATTTCCCTGGAGAAATTTGGGGAAAAATGAGTGTTTTGAACTCCAGCACCACAAAAAATGGCAATACGCCCTTTCTCCATTTTGGGGCGCCGGAGGTCGAAAATTTTTACGGGGGGGGGTATTTGGGGCGCTGAATACGAGTAAAAGGCCCCTTCCAAAATCGGACGTTAACTTTAGATCACGGTGGTTTTCAGGCCATTTTTGGGCATCCCTCAAATTTGTCTGCAATGGAATCAACCGATCAATATCCGAAGCAGGTCGTTCTGTGCTTTCTTATCCTCTGTTTCCGAGAGTGATTTATTTCCGTTCTTCACGTGTATCTGCGTGCGTACGCTGCGTCTCCTTCTTCCCACTATTTCTCGCTGTCTCTACCCTCGCTCCGCACAAGCGCGCGAGGGAACAGAGTAAATCTGGCTCCGAACCAGAGGATATGTTCTCAGCATTTCGGTTTCGAATACCACATCTGTTCATAAAAGAATGCTCACGAGCAAGGTATTGAAGCCTCATAAATTTTCTTCCGGTATTCTTCCCGTTGCAAAAAGCTTGTCGAAGGTGCAAAGTTAGTTACACTCAATCAGAAATGTTTCTAATTTTCAAGAACAGTAATTTTGAGAAAATGCAGAAAATAGTGCACCGAAGGGAATTGAACCTCGTCAACTGAGTGGGAGGCGAGACGCTTGACTCTAGGCCACGACGGCTCCCGTTGAACGGTGATTGGAATGCTGATGAAGAGGCCGCGCTGACAAGTTTCGTACCTGGATGTCTTGCAAAAATAGTATACGTTTGTAAGGACTCCATCAAGAATCAGGTGACTGCTATAAGTTTCACTTTGAAATCAGTTTTCGACCGATTGCCGACCTTTAGTCAGAGATTTACAGGAGACTTTCCAGAGTGGGCATTTTTATAGTTTTCCAAGAGATAAGTGGTACCCGAATGGCGATTTCTAGAGCGTACAGAAAGAGTTTTGGATTTACTTGACAACCTCTCTCTAGGGATTGTTTTGGGTGCAGATTACAAATCTGTGGCCCACCAGTCGCGTTTTCGGAAATTTTGGCTGATTTGGTCTACAGCTTCAGGAAGAAAGAAGACTTGCTAGTCGAACGCGACTTTCACGATTTCTTGAATGCCACGATGGAATAGCCTCAAAACTTCTGAACGTTCTTTTTTCTTATACATAGAGGTTATTTGGATGGCTTAACAAGAACCTGTGATCCGTTTATCAATTCTTCATGGATAACAGTATGTGACAGTATGTATACGGTAGCTTGGTCGAAGTCTCACATTTGGCTCAAAATTTCTCGTCGGGGTTGTTTGGAAAGCCTAACACGATTTTGTGGTTCATTTTTCGATTTTCAAAATGTTAAGGTAGGCACAAAAACACTGATCATATGTAACAAGCACTCGACGAAGAAAAATGTTAAAGAACAATTTCAAATACGAATTTTCGTTAAACTTCTCAAGCAAAACATATAATATTCATTTTTTTCTGCAAAAAAAGCTAGCCTTTTTCCTTCATTCAACCGCAAATCACAGCGCAAATCCCACAGTGAGCAGAAATCACCTGATATTCCCCCATGGAAGCGTCAGAGCACGGATTCATGATCTTTCAACAAACGAGGATCTCAACAAAGAGAAATCCACAGGATTCAAGGAACTAAAAGAAAGTGTTGCGTTACAGATGCCATCTTCCCAAATCTAATCTGATTTGTGAAAAAGACATCTTTCTCTTCGAACAGCCAAAGATTTTTTAACATTTGAGACTACTTAATTACAAGAGCATAGGTGAATGTTTATTTGAGTATTTTACAGACTGAGGTATGATTCCCTCAGAGAACTCCTGAAAAGGGGCAAACTTCAGCGCAAAAATCCTATGCTTTCGCACTTGATTCGCCCCTTCGATATTGAGAACAAATCATTGAAGACAAACACTACATAATGAAGATTTTGAGTTCAGAAGCATTAACTGAGCCAGACTTACCAATCCTCGGCCTTGGAATGGTGCCGCACTGACTGCAGCGACCCCAACTACCGCTAGAAGAAGTACTGCCTTAGACATGACTGACTGCTCGCTGATGCTATTACTACAGCCGGCGGTCGAGTGGACTTTATAGGGCACCCCAGATGGGCGTGTTCGGGAACGGACCGCGGCGGCGGTCAGGAATGGATGGTCGGTTTTTTCGGCAAACAACCTCGCTCACGAATCTGATGCTGATGTTTGTTGGTGTTTAGCATGCATGCTCCTCAAATGCATGCAAAAATAACCTCCTGGAAGAAGTCGCATGGGAAACCAGCATTGAGGACGATGTAACCAGCCTCGAATACATTCGACGTATTTTATTGCAGAAAAAACCTTCGAGAACTGGAACCATTAAGTACAGGCAATGAGACTTGATCGCGGAATTCTGTTGGAAACTGTCCTTTTTTGTGTTGTTCAGACGTAGTTTCGAGTTTAGTTCCTACGCCTGGACTTCTGATTATGCATTTGATTCCACAGCATTTTATGAAAGTATGTGTCATGATCATTTCCATCAGGCTATGAGCTTAAGACTGTTGAGTTCACAATGGTCTCACAGAATGACCTGTTTTCATGAAAACTAGTCACATCGGCTGTGGAACCACCTCTATTTAAGCCCTTGATAGTGGCGAAAGTTAGTTTCCCGGCAGCAGCCGTTATGCTGGATGGGAGAAAATTCCACCTAACGTTTGAGAAAAATACTCACTTGATTACGATAGTTTAGGTTGGAAAAATCGCATTTAACATACCGCGACCTACATCAGACATCCGGAATGTGCAAAACAAACACCATGTTCGTGTTCAGCATCCCAAATGGAACACCTTGTAAAAGTTTTGATGCAGAATCTTAAACTTAAAAATTTCCTGGTTTATACAAATGTTTGGGCATAATACACTCGCGATTTTTACTACTACAGTCCAGAGCAACGGAAAAGACGATTTCCCGTATTCCTTCAAGGCTTACTCTAGGTTGAGCCATAGTTGACGGCAAAGTTGTAATTTTCTCGTGAATTCTGTGAAGGAAACATCGGAATTTTCGAAAAACTGTGAGTTTTTTCCCACACACAAAAATTTCTGATAAACCCGAAGTCCCTACCATGAATACGCGCAGGAATAGCGCGAAGAACGATTTTGTCTCTGTTATTTCTATTTTTTCAATGTTTTACCTTTCTTGCTATTCCTGCGTGCATCTATGATAAAGACTTTAGGTGTATTGATAATGTGAGGTTAAATGGGACTTAGCGTTCCTTAACGTTTCCAGTGTTTTTCTTTAGAAATGAGAAAAAAAGTTACAACTTTTCGTAGACTATGGTGCAGCCTACAGCCAGCTTAGTGGAAGTACGTTAAGGAGTTCAATCTGTCTATGAATATTCTATTCTTTTCTGGTTTCAAGTTTTCTATTCTTCCGAGGATTCTGCACAAATTCATTTCAAAGACTCCCGCTTTGATTTTTACAATCAAATGTTAGAATTTTTTACCGTCCCAGTAGAGATAAGTTCGGCTTTCTAAAGCGGATGACGTGAAGACAGCAGTTTCAAGTTTTGACCAGCCGCTCGTACGCGCCTCCCATTTTGTTCCCTTGTTCAACAAGCCCAGAAGATAACTTCAAAGGCAGTGTTCATGATGATTTTCGTTCCCGAGTTTTGCACTCAAAACCATGCGTTGGCAACCAAGTGTTACCAAAATTATGAAGGAACAACGAGAAACGCACTTGAACGTCTCATTTCAGTGACATTATTCTCTGGCTAGGACTAGTTGTCCGATTGGATGAACATGTTCACGCTTGTTGTCACCGGGGAAAAATGGGGCTGATCGAAAATAGAAGAATATTTTAGGCCAATCAGTATGAGTTAGGGTCCGTAGGGAAGAATAGAGCAACGGAAAGTAGAGAATCGCAAAAGACCGTTCCACAAAAAATTTCGTTGTCACAACGAGCTGTTCCTGTGAGAGTAAAAAGGCGGGATAAGAGTAAAGGATTTTGTGCCCTTCTAAAGGGTTTTTAATTTTTTTCGTGATTTCAGTTCTAATACTCGCAGGCCGAGCGATCTATTTTGCAATTAATCTCAAAATCGAAAATTATGGTGAACACTGCCTTTAAGGGGTCTTTGGAGTGCTCACCACGAATCAAAGGTATGTAAATCCAATTTAGAAATTTTAGATAGGGTGTGATTTCTTGATGTCGCCATGCTTACCGCAATCAACTCCAGACGTCGAAATACATATTCACGAGAGGACTCCAGATTCGTGTTTTTAAGAGATGTCGTCCAACCGCTGGCTGCCCGAGACAGTGCTCGGCGAATTCACCGCGCTGCGTGTCGGTGTGCTGCCTCTATACAGTTGACCGCAGTGTTAAAAGGACATGGTGCGGTTGCGGACTCGCACTAAAACTACGCTACAATCCGGCACTTTGTCAGATTTCGTCATCAATCGGCGCCACAGCTGATATTGTGAGACGACGGTTGGCGCCGATCGATGACGAAATCTAGCAAAGTGCCAGATTCTACCGTAATTTAATGCGAGTCCGCAACCGCACCATGTCCTTTTAACATTGCGGTCAACTGTACCGCTGGACTACCTTGCAGCGCGTGTTTCTGCGACAAAATTTCGCAGCACGTGCTGCTGCTTGGAGCATGTGCCCATGTGAGAGAAGCTTTGAATGAGTGCGGTCACCCGAGTTGGATGAATATTGGACACGCAGTGAATGCGGCTACTTTCTGAGATGTTGACAAAGCTTTTGATGATGCTTAGAGATTGTTTGTAACTTGGTTAGGTCGAAATGTGCTGCTCTCCATGGCACAATCGAAATACAGGTTTTCAAAGAGTGCCCTAATGACGTAGGCTTCTGTTGGAGCGATCTAATTTTTCAAACCACCCTTTCTTGTCATTGTTGAGCACAATTTGATATTTTTAACATTCTTTCTAGGCTTGCACGGAGACAAGGAAGGCTACCCTGAAATAATGTGTGTATCCTCTGTTTCGGAGCGAAATTTATATTCGTTCATCGCTTGCGTCTGCGCGCGTGTGCTGCGTATCCATCTGCCCACACTCCTTCGCTGTCTCTCCCCGCACTCCGCCCGAACGCGTGATTAAAAAAAACAGAGTAAATTTTTTTTCGGAACAGAGGACACACTACCATTTTCAGGATTTTGTCGCGTTCTCGCATCCTTAGAATCCTTTGTGAATAACCTGCAGTGAAATCGAGTCTTTTCGGAAGCTGAAAGGTATTTAGGATTTCGGAGAAGAGCGCTCTTCAACAACCTAATGAAATCAACATAAAAGTTTGGAACGTGATTTCCGGATCGTTATTCACCACAGATAGCCCTTTCCGGCCGCATAATGTAATTTCATTCTACATGATAGGCTAAAAATTTACCTCGAACTTGTTGGCTTGAACTCTTACCTTAGTAATTCGCACCCCGCTGGATAGCCCTTCCCACCGGGATCTTAAAAAAAATCTTTTAGATAAGAAATCCAATTCGAGGGAGTCCATGAAAGGGATGGGTAAGAAGCGAGAGGGCGTTTCCTCGGGCATTCTGACCGGATGTTATGAGAGGAAATGTATTTCTTGGGAAACAGTTGTGCCCGGCTGTCCATTACAACTTCAAATCGCCAAACAGTTGTTGAAGTACGGTTTCCTTTTACGATTTGCCCCTACGAGAAAAAAACTGGAATGTTGACAACGAAGGATACGCGACAGCGAGAAGACTTCAAAATTTTTGCCTGTTACACTCTATCAACGGAGACTGGAAACTAGAACAGTTAGGTGAGTGAAGAAAGATACGTCAGACTTGGAAAACGTTACAAAAAATGTTTTCTTGCGCTTGAAATGACCTAGACAGGATGAGACACCAACGTTCTGTCAGGGCCTTACAAAAACGAAGAAAACTTGGTTTCTATCGGGTACACACTATTACACATAGGTTATGAAAGAGATATTCCTAAATCATATGAAAATTCAGGGTATTAGACTTCCACTTTTCAATTGCATAGAACCACAATACATTCATGTTCTCGCAGAATACTGCATACGTAATTTATGAATCCGAAAAATCACCTAATCCATGGCCACCCATATAAAAACAGAAATTGGTGCCCAGTTCAATGGGCACTCGTCGTACTTAAAGATATCGTAATGAACCATCGTTCACAACTCTTTTCTGGGCAAGATAGCGCTCTGTAAGGTTCTACGTATTCAAGATCGAAATCTTCAGACCAGCGCAAAATTTTCCGCAAGAAAAAACGCTCTAGCTCTATCCACACGAATGATCCGCACAACTAAAAACACGACACCTGCCGCTTTTTGAGATTAGGAGTTTGTGAGACGTAATGAACGAGATGCTGATGGATTCGTTAGATTACGGATGCGGAGAAAAATTCTCTGCTAGAAGCGTCAAAATTATTTTAGGGCTGGTAATAGAAATCCAACTATTTCACTCCTAATTTTATTCCATCTCCTACTCCTTCTGGAAGCAGCTATAAAAATAGTTTACCGGAAAGTTTTGATAGAGCACTTCTGACTGACTTCATTTGGAGTAAAAGGCCACCTAATTTTTGTCAATCACCTCTTCTTTCATATCATACCCTTTTCCAACTCGCAGGCTTCAACAAATCTTTGTGAACTCTAGTCCGAGTGAATTTTCTTGGACAGACTCACGGAGTATGCAGAATTAAGTAAACTTCGTCTCGAAATCCAATGTATGTAAAGTTATGGGCTTCCCTAATTCGAAGAAAACTGAAAGAGGGATGGAAGTAGCTAACTAGAGATATTCATGGTTAGATTTTTTCTGGGCAGCGATGATACCAGAGGAATAATGTTAGTTGATCAAGGCAAAATTTAGCGTTATAATTAGGAGTTAGAGCGCGGAACAACCATGGGGCTAACATTGCGCTGAGATCCAAAAAATATGCACCTATGTGTTACGTTGCTGTGAGGTGTTTCACAGAGCAAACGTATTTGGCACCTCTAGAGGCATGATACTATACTTAGTATCCGAATCACTCCTATTCGGATATCCGGCGGGATATCCGAGATTCGGATAATCCGATATCCGAAAAATCGAAAAAAACGCGTTATCTGAGTCGAACCAATATCCGGGAAATTTAAAATCGGCATTATCTGAATCGAACCATTATACGGAGGGTCAAAAATTCGGATAAAATCGGATAAAATTCGGATAAAATGCGGATGAAATCGAATAACTTCCGAATGAAATTGGAGAATTTTTAAAATTTGGATGCAATTGTGCTTGGCCACGCCCATTTTTCCGTACCGCCTTCTATTTAATATATCAACCCAGGATTTTCTCCTCCTTTCGAAATCGGAAGACCCGTTGCGGCGCGGGAAAATGGGCGTGGTCAAGTGAGATGACCAAGCATTAGCTAGTTATTTAGAGTAAATGTTTTTTTTTGTACACTCGCTTTGCATACTTGTTACTGGCTAGTTGTCCTGCATCAAACCACTGTATGGATAATACTGTGCCTCCCAACGACCATACATATAGTAATTGAAGATATGTTTTCACGGTTTTATAAATATGTATAGATGAAGCTCGAACTATTTATGTTAACGTACTGCAACAGCAATGAAGTACTACTATTTGTTCAATTATGGATGTTTTCAAAGACTTGCTCTGAGTACTTTCTTTATTTTTTACCGTTTTGTCTCAATTGAACTTTGTTCCGAAAATATCCAAAGTTATCCGACGGAACATGTATCCGTATGCGAATCATTGAAAAAAATGAAATTTTCTGAAGCGATCCGTTATCCAAAAAATTGAAAGAACGCATTATTTGGATCGAATTATTATCCGGGAAATTTAGAATCGGCATTATCCAAATCGATCCATTATCCGGAGAATTATCTTCGGATAACAAGTATACATGATGCGCTCTGGAAGCCTAGCCGATTCTCTGTGAAGCAAGGATGTGCGTAATAGAAATTTTGTAATTCGTTAGTCTTTCAACCGGCCATAATGCTCGTTAGTCGTTAATCGTTAAGAATCTAGGCTTTGAAAATAAGCACAGTTGAGGCGGAAAAAAGCCCTTGTGAATAGAAAAAGAAGGAAGGCATCAAGAGATGTATGTTTTCCGAAACATTCATGGCCATCAAACACACAAAGCATTCATTCATCGTTAGAGAACCTACATAGTTTAAACTGCAAACCTACATATACATATTTAAAAACATGAATAAAAGCTTAATACACGAGAGTGTGCGTTGGTCGATTTTTGTCTTTTTTCTGTCGTGAGAAAAGAAGCTCTATGGGAAACCGAGTAAACATTGAGCTCTTCGCTTTTTTCAGTGCAGAATTTGCCGTTCTGCGCTATATGATGTTTTATGAGACCTAACCCATGGTGACAACACGGATAACCGCAGTGAATATGCACCAATTGTTCTTTTCCAAGCGTCGCGATTTGAGCGCGCACGTAGTTTCGAGTTTGTTCCCATAACGGGCGAAAGATCGGAGGAAATCAGAACACAAGTGACAATTTCTTCCTCTGAGAGGTCGTTATCAGATAGAGCAGAACAACGCGAAAATTTGGACGCAACAGACTTCTGAGCCCTGCTTCAAAAAAATAGTCGATGGTGCAGGCACACACAGCACGTATCCTCTATTTTGGAAACCACTTCATGGAGGTCCCATGCATATCTCGAATTTATTACTGAAAATCGGAGGACGGCGTCCTCTACATTCCAATCATCGAATGCAGCTCTCGTCGGTGCGCAATTGTGGCCTGCAGGCGCCGCCCCATATTGTCACCTCTGATAGTGCCCTCTGTAAAAATCCCCTCTGGAGCCGATCAGTGTCGGAACCGGTTCAGTGGGCCTAACACAGAGACGCGCGATCGACATAAATGCTACGCCCGCACAACGTTCCTTTGGGGGTCATGATGTGAGGGTTCCTGAACTGCGAAGCATATGGAGCGTAAGTATCATTCCTGATGTAATCTTTGGGTTGGTACGCCATTTGAATGGCTATTGATTCTCTAACAACTTCTGGAATTACTTACGAAAACATTTTTCATTTCGTTAGTCGTTAGTCGTTAGACGTAACACCCAAAAAGCCCGCTACTCTTTAGTTCTTTAATCGTTAATCGTAGTTACCCACATCTCTGCTGTGAAGGCACTAACTAGGTCTCACACTTCAAGTATCCCTTGTTATGGAGAACGGAAAGTAGAATCAGAGAATTTTCACAAAATACCTTGCTGTCAACCCTTTCCACCACATGGTGCCACGCTTCGAAGAAAATCTAGGTATGTGGATCTACTGTGAAAACTTAAACGTAAGTAATGTCGCAGTAGTAGTTGTTTTATTTAACTGACCACGAGGTTTGTAGATGCTTTATTGAACGCGTGGGATCGTTGTGCCAGAGTTGCTGAAAGGAACAAATCAGAAATGTGCTTATTCGGCCAAATGTCGACTAAACCTTACTAAAATTCGAGAGAAGTTCTTTCAAATTTAGTAAGGAATTTTAATAAGGTTTAGTCGACATTTGGCCGAATAAGCACATTTCTGATTTGTTCCTTTCAGGCTCTGAAGACGGCGATCCCGCCGAAACGTGCGTAAGCCAATAAAGCATCTACCAACCTCGTGGTCCAGTTAAACAAAACAACTACTACTGATTACAATGCCGAGGTTCATGGAGAGTCGTACCTGGAGACTTATAACGTTCTCGGCGCTGATCAATCCTTTCGGGGATGCGCCACACATTCAACTTCCATTCAAAGTCGTAGGAGCTCTTTAAAAGCGCACTACAGATGTGATTTTAATTTGACTGTGGAGTAGACCAATCCTGTATAACATATGCTAAGTGCCGATCTCAATTCCTCCATATAAGCTAGGTATAAGCGACCAATCCTAGCTGACCCCTTCAGTAACCACCACGGGCCACACTCTCATGATTTTGAAATCAATTGCGGCTGGATGGATGAATTTCCTCCGCGTCGTCGTTCTTCACTTCCTTGCCGGTCTGTTACCTCATTCTGGTGCGCTTTCGTGGAGCGACATCGAATGAAGAACTTGTTCAATAAATGTTCACCCTAAAAACATAGACGTATTTCAAGAGCCATGACTCCGTTTGTAGGGGACTTGAGCGATGAGATACTGTGGTGATCTCTCCCAGACAAGCATAAAAATATCAGAAACAATTTGTGCCTTTAATGTGTATTGCGCTAATACAATGACTTGAGGGGGCCAGCTGATGGTTTAAATAATTGAGAGATTGGTAATAAGACTGTGTTGTTACAAAATACAGTGAAAAATGTCCATATTACACGTATTAAGTAAGTGTTTCTAATCTCCCAGAAAACTCAAGTGCCAATGTACCGACCCTGGGGAATAGAAAAAAACGATCACTTCACTGTGTGCGTGGCAGTGCCGCATCTTGTCACTGCCCTGCACGCTCACCTTCTGGAACAAAACCGCGATAATTGAGGCCCAAGAACCCTTGATGGTTCGACTTCTAGTCAGGGATGCAGGTTTTTTTTCACATAATATGTATTGGCTACTGAAATGCTGTCGTACATTAATCAAAAATATTGTGTCGAGAAGCTGTTCTATTGGTTTGTGCATACTACCGTATTTCAGTAGTTCTATAGAGCTTTTCAGATTACCCAAAAAGCTTCGATAAAAACTCTGTGGGTATACATACATACTTCCTCGGAAGAGGATCGAACTATTATAGAATAATCATTAAACTTGATAAATCGATTTAATCGGAAATATTAATTTTTGCTACTTCAAAATTTCTAGAAAACTGACTACTCCTTTTCTTTGATACCATGATTCACCGCGAAAACGAAATTTTAAATTTCTCGATTAGCCGGATCACTGAGGCAGTCAGGGTTTTTGACAGTGATTGGGTGTGTGAGAACTAGTTTTCCAGAAATCCATTGATCAATGTTGAATGGGTTTCTTTACATGATCCGCTTTATGGTTTCGATTTTGTTTTCATTTGAATTTCTTCACTTCTTGATGTCTGCTATCCTGAACAGAATTCCATTTGACAGCAGATTAGAACACCAAAAATTCCATGCAAAGACGTGCACTATTGAAGGACCGAATTCACCCTATTCGTGATGGCAAGCAAACAGAAATGTTGCACTAGTTAGATGATCTGCCCCATAACCAGTTCTTATATTGTTATTCGTCGAATTGCGAATCTCATTATATGTGGCACACATAGGGTACGCTTATTGTTAGTCAAGCAATAGTTCACATTGACGGCAAACACCATCTGAGTCGCAGAGAATATTCGCCGAAAACCCCCATTTGATTTGTATCTGCGTAAAGGTCGATCTTCCACGCATTCGCTGAAGATGAGATGATCTATTGTCTATTGTTCGGCGACGACGCAAGGTGGTTTTTCAAAGATTGGTGTCACGTAGGGGAAAATGATGGGAGTTTTCAGACTAATTTGTACGACTTCTTGGAAAATTAATCGGTAAAGAGATTCTTCAGTATTTTCTCACTACCCAGCGGGTCCGTTTATGGCATAGGGATTGATTGATTAGAATACCGATTTCCTTGTCGTTAACCAATATCAGCTGGTAGAACTACACGCTACCCTCCTATTATTTGTTGGGCAAGGCAGAGACACTGGGTAGCGTTAGCGCGATACCTGTGGCCGAATGGTACAGGATTTCATATACAATACCGCTCGTAGGATATGGTCAGAAAGCGAGCGAGGTCGGGTATTCGCGTCTTTTTCGTCTTTTTTGTACAACTCACTTCATACTCAACTTTGAGCGAAACTATTGCGATAAACATGTCTCTTTTTGAAATATACATATATGTACTCAGGAACTCGGTGCTCGCGACCCGCGCGCATTTCGGGCCTTGCTCGCCACCCGCTCACCCCTCATTTTAAGTGCTCGCCACCCGCTCACCCCTCGTCTCCGCTCGCCACCCGCTATGGGTGTAACGGGTCGGGAGCGCGAGTAGAGGTGCTATAGCGGGTCGCGAGCCCATTGCGAGCCAGTCGACCGCTGTATCATCAAAAATCACAGTTGGCGTCTCTTTCCTCTGCATCGTTTTCTTTTTTTCTATGCTTTCAATTTGTTTTTCTTTGTGATTTAGAACTATGGTGAAGTTTACCAATTGATGTCCGTGGTTGCTGTGACCCGTTAGCTAGACCATATGTGCGACCTCGTTGTCATTCGGTGAGTCAGCACATAATTATTTAATGCCTTAGGTGCACCCACGAGTACCAGATAGGTGTTAATGAAACTAGGACAATTACGCCTCCATTATCACCATCCTCACGTCGACGTGTCACTCGATACGCCTCAGATCATATGTGAAGACTTCTCCGATAATTTTTTTTGAACGTTTCTGTCAACCCCAGCTACTCATGTGAGTAGTTTCCTATCCCTATTTTTGCTATTCAGATATTTTCCATTTAGATTTTGCAATTGACAAAAATTCTCCAAAAAATTGAACAAAATTTTTTTGGAACACTTCAAATTAGATCTTTTTTTAAATCAGGAAAAATCAAAAGAAAATTCATTGCTTGTTCCTGAATTTTCGAATGACTCGTGAGCTAAAAAATGTTGAATGTGTTTGATGAAATTCAATAAATGTAAATTGATCAGATGGTACGGGCGAGTACTTGAATTTTTGAACGGTCTTCAAATTATGTGTGTAACATAATGATTAATTTTGTTTCGCTCGCTGAATAATTTTTTCCAGGTGAAAAATTTTTTCATCGGTACGCATGCTTCAATTCACGAACCGGTCCGCACAGTGCACGATGTGGGAGCTCGTGCTTATGGAGGTAAGATGCTATTTTTAATTATTTGCGATTCTCTTCCCCAGGCTTGTATTAGACGACAAGAAGCAGCTGATTCAGAAGTTTTCCTTGAAGCTCTTAACGTTTAAAATTTTTTAGAGATGCTTGTTAATAGAGTTCGTAGAAGAGCTGCGTATTTGGAGCGTCTGAGGAATGGACGAAGAAAATGGAAGTCAGCCCTCGACTGGTTTGTGAGTCATTTTGAAAAAAGCCAATTTTCCCGTTTTTTTACGCAGGGCTTATTTTCAGTGCACCACGATGTCTTAGGAAACCATAATCCGCAGATTTCTGAGGATAATTTTTCAATTAAAAAATTGCAGAATGCCTCAGAGACTTCCACATTCCTAGAGGGGGCATATTCATATTTGCGAAGGGAAAAGGGGTATCCTAGGAGAAATTTAGGACGTCCAGAAAAACTGTTCCAATCTTCACCCTATTTTTGGGTGCTGATTACAAATCTCAGGTCCAATTGTTCATTTGTTTCGAAAGAGGATTTTTTCTGAACGTCTTAAATGTCCTTGTCGGTTCATTTGGCTTATCGCTAGCACCAAAAAGGCATTGATTACGAATTCACTCAGGTATTTAGGAAATTTCGAGCACGGATTCTTTATGTACTGTCCCATACCTACGACAGCGAAAACGTTGTCCTCCAATTCATCGTGGCGCGGGTGAAGCAGTCCCTAGAAAGTGCACTTTTAATGTATTTTTTCATTTACTTCGCTAAACCAGTAATACAGTATCATTTCAGGAGAGATATTCGCAGCCTTTAAATTCCACGAGGATCGTACAATTTCCAATGGATACCAATTAATGTAAGTGCGCTGCTATTACTTATTTGTACTACTTAATTCCACAAAAATCAATTTTTTCAGCGACATGGCACACCGAAGAGCAGTCAATGTGGAGGAGTAGAAGAGCTAATGTCGCGTATATTGGCAGAGCTGTGAGGCAATGATGCTATTGGATTTTGTGAATATTTTTTCATTTCCTGTATAATTAAATTGCCATGTTGCGAATTGCTTCCCATGAAATAGTTCATTACAGTGAGGTTATTTACAAAAAATTATTACAACTTGATGCGATAATGATATTGGGATAAGTAGAATTAGAATATTTATATATTGATAATTAAAACAGATCGGAAGTTACTTGGTTTTATCCCAAGCGGGGGGCACTCAGGCCCCGAGCGAAAATGGGCAAATGATTATTCAAGTTTTTTTAGTTTCCATAATAACTGATTGATACCGATATCAGGTAAATCCCCTCGCTTCTTTTTATAGTTTAATCTCGAATGCCTCCTGTCTGAGATAGAGCCAAATGCCTATTGTACATGGGATTGTGCTTCTTTAGTACGTGCCATGATACATACTACTATATTTGTGACCAATGAGATTGATATGAATTCGGCATGTGAAACCATGATTTTGAACATTGTATTGATTGAACGCCCGCCTGTGACATTAAATGCTGAGTGAATTTGTATTGATTGCTGGAATATAATATAATAATAAATACATTTTAACCGATTGTAGATCATAAATCTATGACTGAAAGATGAGGGATAGAGGTGGGGGCATAGATTCGATGGGGTATGAGAAATTAATGATCCGGGTGTGAGCTGTGTTAAGTTATCACGGAAGAGTGCGCGTCACCCGCTACCATTCTGTCAGCGACCAGGAGAAGGCGAGCGGGTGAGCGTGATGTGGCGAGCGCGCCGACGAATTAAGGGGTCTGCAGAGTTGCACCGCCCGGCGGCACGCCGCCGAGCGAGAGGTTCGGGGCGTGGCCAAACCCTGACGCGGCGGCGCACTCCAATGCTTCGCAGAGTGGCAGCGATGCCTGCCGTCGTTCTCCATTTTCCTCCATTACGTACAACCTCGTTCATTCCACGCCAAAATTTGAATTGCGCCGATTTCAAAATTTTGTATTTATTTTCCTAGCTCGTTTTTATGTATTCTTTGGATTCACCATGAAACCATATTTGAACAGAAATTTTAATCTTAAAGACGCCAGAATTGAAAAGCTCCTCAAAAATAGCTCGACTTCTCTGTGTTTTGGAAGATTTTCGTCATTTCAAAAAAAAAATCGGAAACACTCTCAGCAGCGGGCAACATGAAATCTAGCGGCAACGTTTATTCGGAATTTCTCGTAAGAATCAATATTATCCCACAGAAAGTGAAAACTGAAATAAAATCAATTATTCCGGGAGTGAAATGGAATGGATCACAAAAAAAGCGAACAAATGAAAAAATGTTCAAGTAATTATGGAAACGTGTCAGAGTAAAACTAAAAAAAGTTTGCGTGGATGACTGAACAATAGAAAAATTCATTAATAGGATCCATGGCGGCGCTCCTCGCCGACGATGAAAATGGTCCAGACCATTCCTCGCCGCCGTTCGCTGGCGGCGTCGCTCCGGGAGCCGCTGCTGTCGCGGCGGGGAAAACACTCCGCGAGGTACCCACGTCGCTGCTTTCGCGCGGCACGTCGCCGTCCTCGCCCACTGCGTGGCGCCCCCCACTTTCCAACACTGCCGTGTCGCAGCGGGACTCGCCGCGGCGCAACTCTGCAGACCCCTTTAGTGGTGGCGGGCGGCGAACCCCTGCCGTCGAGTGCTCGCCCCCGCTATAATTTCGCTCGCTGCCCATGAAAAGGGTTGCTCGCCACCAGACTTTCGCTTCGCGGATGGCGAGCTCCAACCTTCTGAGTACTCTGCTTCTCTGGGCCAAATTCCGGTCCGAAATCGCGTCTTGACACGCTTTTCGGCCCCATGCGCTCGAGCCAGGCGAGTTTTCAGCCCCGCAGCCGCTGATCTGTTGACTCTAGGTGGGTTTTGTTTCAGAGACTTAAAACTAAATAAAGTTTTCAGAAAACTATTCGAAAAAGCCACATCGAGACGGCTTTGGCGCTGGAAACTCGCCTGACTCGAGCGCGTGCGGCCGCAAAGCGTGTCGAGTTTTCGAGTAGCGGACCGGAATACGGCCCGGAGAAGCACAGTAATCGTATGACAGATTCTGGTCCTGTGCAGTGGCAAATTCTGATAACACTGTAACGCTGAACATATTCTGGAACTTCTATTGTGAACTTGTTCTTCAAAACTGCGGTACAGTCCTCTTAACATTCATGTCCTCAATGCTTTTTTTTATAAAACTGTGGGCTCAAAGGTCGTCTCGAACTGCGTGAAGAAACCAATTCCGCAGAAGTTCAAAATTGTTTTTAAGTTAGAGATCTAGCCGGGACAAACTTTGAACGGAGACGAACGTCAATATAGTTACGTTCGTAGATTTCGTACAAGAAAAAAAACCAGTTCGATCTCACCCGCGGCTGGCGCGGCGGTCGCGAACGCTGGCCAGCTAATCAACTCGGGTCGAGAAAAAAGCGCAGCTGGTCAGATTACCATACTGCCAGCCGCGGGTGAGATTTAAACAGCCCGCGCCAGCGGCGGGTGAGATTGAAATGTATTTTTCTTGCGGGAACAAGCCACCGACCCAAGGCCTCTTTCAGAGTTCGATCGCTCTGCGACGCGATCGTGGGCATGGCGACGCGACCGCCGCGTCGCCGTGGAAATCGCAGATTTTAGAAGCGTGAATGCCCAATCGCGGAAGTTGGCGGCCACGTACTTCTACGTACACATTCTAATCGACGCCTATTTCATGTTCGCAGTGTCGCGCGATTGGTTAGTCATTTATGATAAAGTGGTGCATTGGGGTTTGTCATTATATGATAATAATCATTTGATGATAATAATTGTTTTGTTTTATGATTGTTTTGCCTACTTATTTGCTGGAATTTTTTGTAACTCATCAACCAGTGAATGTCATCATCATCATAAAGTTGAATTCGAACTGTAATTCTGTGGATGTGACGAATTCTGCCCTGACTTTCTTGAATTTCTCCTATCTGGTTGTTGGAATCCAAGGTTCGGACAATGAGTTGAAAAAAATGGTTTATAGGATTACTCGATTTTGTTTGGTCCTTACCAGGGCTGTGCGTAGGCAAGAATTACGATTTACGAATTAAGAACTACGGGCGTTTTCGACATTTTTTTCACGATTTACGATTCACGAAACTTCGGCCCAAAACGTAACGAATCGTGAAAACGTGAGGGCTATCCTAGACGGGGGGAGCAGTCAAGATTCAGGTCAGAAATGAAATGAACCACCGATCTATGACGCTATCAATCAAAGCATTTCTAAACTCTGGTACCGCCGTAGTGACCTGTTGATTTCGATCAATACCAGCAGCGGAGCGGTGGGCTTCGGTGGAATATAACTAGTGATAAGGAGGTTCCGACAAAAAAGCCACCTCTCCGCGCTGTGATAATCGAAATCAACAGGTCACTACGGCGGTACCAGAGTTTATAGAACTTCAATACCAACCAACAATGATTGATAGCAGCATCAAGCATCTTTTATCAGGTTTTCCATTCATTTCTACGAGAGAATTTTGGGTGACCCCCCATATTTGAATTATGGTGAGCGCGAAGCGCTCACCAGATTTGGCTTTGATTCGCCATCGCGCAACCCCCTGATCTCAGTATCAGGGTCCAGAGTGAACGTAGGAAGTCCGTTCTTTTTGCATTTGATATACTTTAGAAAGTTGAGTAACTGTTCAAAAAATGGTCTGGAATGGTTACCTGAGATTCGAGAAAAATTGTCAAAACCACGTGATTTTGGTCGAAAAAGGGTTCATCTCCTTTTTTTTCAGTTGGCGTACATGATCTTGTTGGAACACTTATCGTTGAGCTAGAAAGCTGATTTTTGGCCAGAAAGTTTGTTATGATTGCCGTCAGCTACTGACAAAATTTGAAGTTGGTAGCTCAATTTTTGCGGGACCTCAAAATTGAGGGTCAAGTGAGTCAAAACACGTAAACATGTTATTATAAACCATCCGACGTTTACTAATTCGTAAAATGAACTAATGAAATAAACATAGGCATTTGCATAGGATAGGCATTTGCTTAGGATTGAACGCTTAAATCAATATGGCGGGATCTTGGATGTATTTTTTAGAACGCCGCACGGTGTGAATCAGAAGAAATCCACAGAACGCCTTAGATAGTGTGCGGAACCCCAGTAGGGGTGCGCAAGACGCTGTAGAAAGTGCGCGGGACCCAATGAGAGTGCGCCGCACGCCGTAGAAAGTGTAGTGGGACCCAAATAACAGTGCGTCGAACGCCGTAGAAAATGTGTGGGACCCAAATAACAGTGCGTAGGACGTCGTAGAAAATGTGTGGGACCCAAATAACAAAGCGTCTGACGCCGTAGAAAATGTGTGGGACCCAAATGAGAGTGCGTAGGACGCCGTAGAAAACGTGTGGGACCCAAATAACAGTGCGTCGAACGCCGTAGAAAGTGTGTGGGACCCAAATGAGAGTGCGTCGGACGCCGTAGAAAGTGTGTGGGACCCAAATAACAGTGCACCGGACGCCGTAGAAAGTGTGCGGGACCCAAATGAGTGTGCTCAGGACGCCGTAGAAAGTGTGCGGGATCCAAATGGGTGCGCGCACAACGCCGTAGACAGTGTGTGGGACCCAAATGAGAGTGCGTCGGACGCCGTAGAAAGTGTGCGGGACCCAAATAACAGTGCGCAGAACGCCGTAGAAAGTGTGTGGGACCCGAATGAGAGTGCGCCGGATGCCGTAAAAAGTGTGCGGGACCCAAATGAGAGTGCGCAGGACGCCGTAGAAGGTGTGTGGGACCCAAATGAGAGTGCGCAGGACGCCGTAGAAAGTGTGTGGGACCCAAATAACAGACGCCGTAGAAATTGTGTGGGACCCAAATGAGAGTGCGCAGGACGCCGTAGAAAGTGTGTGGGACCCAAATGAGTGTGCGCAGAACGCCGTAGAAAGTGTGTGGGACCCAAATAACAGTGCACCGGGCGCCGTAGAAAGTGTGCGGGACCCAAATGAGAGTGCGCAGGACGCCGTAGAAAGTGTGTGGGACCCAAATAACAGTGCGCCGGACGCCGTAGAAAGTGTGCGGGACCCAAGTGAGTGTGCGCAGGACGCCGTAGAAAGTGTGTGGGACCCGAATGAGAGTGCGCAGAACGCCGTAGAAAGTGTGCGGGACCCAAATGAGTGTGCGCAGAACGCCGTAGAAAGTGTGCAGGATCCAAATGGGTGCGCGCACAACGCCGTAGAAAGTGTGTGGGACCCAAATGAGAGTGCGCCGGACGCCGTAGAAAGTGTGCGGGACCCAAATAACAGTGCGCAGAACGCCGTAGAAAGTGTGCGGGACCCAAATGACTGTGCGCCGGACGCCGTAGAAAGTGTGTGGGACCCAAAGGAGAGTGCGCAGGACGCCGTACAAAGTGTGTGGGACCCAAATGAGAGTGCGCAGGACGCCGTAGAAAGTGTGTGGGACCCGAATGAGAGTGCGCAGGACGCCGTAGAAAGTGTGTGGGACCCAAATGACAGTGCGCCGGACGCCTCAGAAAGTGTGTGGGACCCAATTAGCAGTGCGTCGGACGTCGTGGAAAGTGTTCGGGACCTTAATGGGTGTGCGGAGAACGCCGTAGAAAGTGTGCAGGACATCACTGGGAGCGTGCAGCAAATAGAAGGGGGGGGGGCAGGGCATCAGTGGGTTTGCTTTGAATTAACACCACCAGGCATAAACCATGTTAGAAAGGAAACCTTCAGGAAAAATAAATGAAATTCCTGAAAGTTTAGGCTCCTGGCAAAAGTAAAGATTTGGCATGGCCATTTTTTTTTCGAAAAATTAGAAAGATACTCAGTTAAAAGGGGAAGGTAAAGAAAAATGAAAATAGTTTTGAAATATTCCTGATAACGATTTGGCGTAGAATAACTTGATTTTCGGGAAATGTAGTGAAATAGTTGAAAGCATGATTTGCCAGTCGAGTTTGAACCAACTATTTATAAGAGTTGTGCAAAATGAGAGATCGCATTGTATAAGCTTATCCGTAGAACATATCGAAGCAAAATCACGCGTGATATGGCTAGCAGTAAACGCTCGTTTGGGAGCTGGAATGCCGCGATCTATTAAGTAAAGTGAGATCAACTGTTTGTTCCATATCACGCGTGATTTTGCTTTGATATGTTCTACGGATAAGCTTATACAATGCGATCTCTCATTTTGCACAACTCTTATAAATAGTTGGTTCAAACTCGACTGGCAAATCATGCTTTCAACTATTTCACTACATTTCCCAAAAATCAAGTTATTCTACGCCAAATCGTTCTCAGGAATATTTCAAAACTTTTTTCATTTTTCTTTACCTTCCCCTTTTAACTGAGTACTGTGCTTATCTGGGCCGAATTCCGGTCCGCAATTGCGTCTCGACACGCTTTGCGGCCGCACGCTCCCGAGTCGGAAGAGCTTCCAGCGCCGCAGCCGCAGATCTGCTGACTCTAGGTGGGTTTTGGAAACTGGCAACTAAGAAAAATTGGAGACAATTGTATAAAAAAGCCACATCGAGTCGGCTTTGGCGCTGGAAACCCAACTGATTTGAGCGCGTGCGGCCGCAAAGCGTGTCGAGACGCAATTGCGGACCGGAATTTGGCCCAGATAAGCACAGTATATTTCTAATTTTTCGAAAAAAATGGCCATGCCAAATCTTTACTTTTGCCAGGAACCTAAACTTTCAGGAATTTTCTTTCTAAATTGAAATTCCCTAGTCTGGCATTCCAAGTCAGGCGTAGTCAGCGGTGGGGTCGGTCATGGCGAAATATAATTGTCGATAACGAGACTTAGGTATGACCGACCGCTTCGCTTCACACACTTACCGGCCCAAACGTTATTAGGTTCTAACCTTTCATTGCTTCAAATGTGAGCCAGTTCTGTAAAGCCGAGCTTCACAGCTAATAAATTTCATGGAAAGTTGTCGCCATATGATGAACACGGGAGGCGCAGACCTTTGGTGGAGCCACAGTTTATATCGGAGCAAAATTTCGGTCCGCAGTTGCAGACAGCCGCTGTTGCAACATGTAGTGCAAACAGAATCATGCTTGGACTACGACCACGAGGTCCTGATCCGATTGATGTTCGTCCCACCACGGCTACCTTCAAGCTCTCTGCAAAGTGCAAAAGCACTCATGTGCAGCTGCGGACAACAATTCCATTCCGATATAGACAATAAATATGGGACTCAGATCTAAAGGCCTGGCCGGTTCATGGAGCAAATAAAGGCTGGAGCCCAATATACATCTGTTGCAGAATTTTGCGAGGATTTCAAAGCAACCTTCCCACGCATCCGTCTTCAGCGGTGTAAAGGTACAAGCAAGAAACTGGTATTTCGTTAATTCAAATCTGCTGACGAATCGGGAAAATATTTTTCTGATCTGAAAACAGTATTCGACGAAGAATTTTACGGGGACTCACAAAATAACCTTCGACAGATGCCTATCCCCAGAGGCTACGAGAGGAAAAGTGATAATTTCAAAACTCGGTTTGAACCATTTCAAATAAAAAATATGGCTGCACAGTCACCGACCTTTTCAAAAAGGTTTTTGGAATGTTTTTTTTTCTCAAATTGAGAGATTAAGCAAAATCTAATTGCAAAAGAAAAGAACATTAAGACATTTTTCATTTTTGAATGATAACTCTGGAGAAAACTTTCACCTTTTTGTCTTTCAGAATTCTAAACAATCTTCACCCCTCAGCCAGCTGTCTCCACCCCAGAGAAACTTATGCTTATAGAAAGGAACGCTACATTGAGAGCGAAACTTCACGAATATAGAAGGCAGACTCGATTTCTGCATAAAAAGGTGGTTTGTGTATATCCCCTTTGGAATGGCCACGTTATCCAAACATTCAAAGTATCGTACGCGCAGAAAACCATAAAATACTTTTTCATGTTTTTGTATAGCCTCCTTAGTGAATGAAAATGTCGAAAGAGCTCCTGAAAAGCTACCATTCGCAAAGAAAAACGGGTTCGAATACTGGGTAAGAACGAATTTGAACTTCGCGCAAAATTCGTCTTCGAAGTTTTTCTGCATTAAGAGGAGTCTAGTCATTGCTATTTTCAAAATTTCCTTCATGTGGAGTTTGTACAATAATTGTTTTCCATATTATTTGACAGTCACATCAATATTCTATGAAAAAGTGCGAGATGATCGACCCAGAAGTGCACCCCACAGCAGTTTTCAGGTGGCGATAACTTTCACGGTGCTTATTTTCAGAGCCTTGTGTTGCCGAGCTGATAGGTTGAGACTGTTGGCCGGATGGTCTAGGGGTATGATTCTCGCTTCGGGTGCGAGAGGTCCCGGGTTCGAATCGCGGTTCATCCCAAGTTTTTGCATTGCAACTAAAAGTTCCTCATTAGATAGCTTTGCGATTGATTGATAGATCTGATCGTTTTTTATGAATAAAAAAAAGCAAGTTGAGGCACCGATTTGTGAAAAATCTCGTGTTTTCGAATTCACTCAGCACCGCTTTATCACACAGAGTCACCCAATCACTACAATTGGGAAGTCGTGTGTGTGTTCGATTGATTATACCAATAATCTTTGAAGTCTTCTGGGCTATCAGCGAGTTACAGCTGTCAGAAATACATTTTTTTCCTTGCTATGTGGTGAAGAAGGCAGGGGCGCTGGCTTGTGTTGCCGAGCTGATGGGTTGAGACCGTTGGCCGGATGGTCTAGGGGTATGATTCTCGCTTCGGGTGCGAGAGGTCCCGGTTTGAATTCCGGTTCGGCCCAACTTTTTGCATTGCAACTCGTTGAAGGTAAATAAACTGTACAATGCGCGCTTTTCAATTGGAGTACAAAAATACTTGCGGTTTTCTAGAAAACTCAAACGTGAACTGGCACCAGGGATGTGCGGCAAACGATTTTAAAAAATCGGCAAACGGAAATCGACAAAATTTGTCTCAAAATGGCCGGCAAACGGCAATCGGCAATCGACAAACGGCAAAATAAAAAAAAGCTGGTACAAAAACGATACAAATGTTCTAAAAGTACTTGTAAAAATAGTATTTTCTCATGCACATTTCGTATTTAAATAGCCAGATAAGAAATTGTTTCTCAGTAATACCACAAGAAGTTGAACCTCTTACAGGCCATAAAACGGCCAATGTCTCACCGTCGACTGCGTACCACGCGCTGCGCGACCGCACGTGCGTCGGAAGCAGACGAGTTCTGGCCGCCGCGCGACGAGTTTCGGCCGCCGCGCGTTGGCCGAAACAGTCGCGCGGCGGCCAAAACTCGTCGCGCGGCGGTTAAACCCGTCTGCTTTCGACGCGCGTGCAGTCGCGCAGCGCGTGGTACGCAGTCGACGGTGAGACATTGGCCGTTTTATGGCCTGTACGTTGATACAATACCTGATATAAACAGCACCGAAATTATCAATCTATTTAACACTAGTAGGCGAAATGTTGTGGTGGAAGGATACTAATTTTTCGAGGTTCTCTCCTTTTTTGGATTATGTAGTAGTATTTCATTTGTTTCGTGTTCCAAATTCATCGCACAAAATTCAGAATATCGCGCGATCCAAGTTAAGAGGGTGAGCACTCGAAATTCCTTCAAAGAAGTGAAGAGCTTAATGTGGCCTAACTCTAGCTGATTAGTTTCTAACGAGCGTGGCAGCCACGCCGCTTCTCTGGTACAAGTTGCCACTGCAGCTCTGCGATAAAGTCACACCGGCTCCTACAGGCACCACAGAGGCACCGCGAAAGTGCCGCTGCGGCTCCGGAATCGATGGCCGTGCCTTTACAAAAATAGGACCGACTGAGAGAAACTCACATGAATTTAATTGTGAGTCATAGTACAACTGTGCGGGGCCTACGAAGAAAAATGTGCACCTACGGTTGTTAGGTTCTCTATCTGATAGGGACAGAGGGTATCCTCGTTACTGCGGGCAAAGAGATACGGGAAGTGGGCAATCAAACTCGGGTGATTGAACCGGCGATGCCACACAGGACGGTGCAACGTAGTCGACGCGGGTTAGCTTATGCATCCTCGCGGAGCTGGTGCGGTTCTAACACGGAACCGCTGCGGTACTATCGAGGCAATGTCGCTGCTTTGTCGAGGCTCAAGGCACTGCAACAGAATCATAACGGCAGTGATGATCGTGGAGCCGCTGCGGTACTACCGTGGAACTATCGAGGCACAGTTAAGGGTCGCTTTACTTGCCCGGAACTGCCGCGGCAAACCTTCTCAGAGTTCGCGGCGTACTCGTTGGCGTGCCTCACGGTGTGTTTACTGTTCCACCGGAATTAATTGAAAGATAATGACGTGTACAAATTCATCGAGAAAGCATGTTTTTTGGACGGTCTTGTAAGCGTTTTTTGAGAAACCGCTCCATCTTCGGCATCTCTACCTTTAAGACCTTTCAAATTTCTTCTAAATGTGCGCTAACAACTGAAATACAAACAATTGACTAGTTTTTCAAGCTTTGCACAAATACGACTCCTGAAAAACCGCGCATATCTCCAGACCACCTCCTTCCTGAGACGTACGCCACCACTTATTCCCAACTGATCACTCTACACTCCGTGCATCCAGTTTAGAGTCAAGCAGGGAATTTAATCAAAACGGATGTTCCCCACGCCTTGTACACCCTCTCCCACCCTTTCAACTCAGAACTCCAACATTAAACTTGGTGCCATATTTTTCAGCGCAAATGTGAGTATAATAGAAGATGGTGAAGTGCATAAGCCCACAAACTGCCAGTGAAGTCCAACATCCTTTACACGACGCTTTGAAAACTATCTGGAAGAATTTGAGCCATTCAGCGTTTTTCCTGAACCCTTTGTGCTCTCTCCTGAAAATGATCATGGTGTTAAATCTTGTCCCGATGAACCTTACGTCAATTGCTCAAGCCTCAGCGAGGAGGCGGTGGGGAATTCGGTGTTCTTCCAGACAGGAGGACCCACACGAGCATGACACTACAATACTAGTAATTGCTTTGACGTGACCGCACGGTAGGCTATACGTATAGTCTGTTTCTCTACTTTCGAGTCGAGCCGATCGCTGCAAGGCTTAGCAGGTTTTCCATGCGCGTCCTAATATCGACGTTTGTTATCTATTTCGCACTTTTTGCCGAATTTTGTCGAAAAGTGAGAGAAAAAACGGCAAACGACAATCGACAAAAATCGTTCGAAAACGACCGGCAAACGGCAATCGGCAACCGGCAAACGGCAATTGCCGCACATCCCTGACTGGCACTCCTTAACCTCAAGCAAGAAGTGAAAATCGCTAACTCAGCTAATCCAAAGGCTTTTTACACTTTCATCAATAAGAAAATCAACCACGCCAACCGAATCGGTGCCATATTTAACGACGATGGAGAGCCTTGTGAGGTCTGAAGTGGAGAAGGCTGGAGTATTCGCGTCATTCTTTGAATCCGTGTATAAGACTAGAACAAATAACTATAACAGTCCCCTCTCATTCACATCGCAGAAGTTAGACTTTCTAGACATCAATAGCGAACTTGTATATAGATCATTGCTAAAGTTACCACTACGAAATTCAACTTCTCCTGACAAAATTCCGTATATATTTCTCAAAAAGGCAGCCTTGGGGCTCACTCCCATTCTTACACTTCTATTCAATTGGTGTCTCCTTCACGGAGAGGTACCTTCCTCATGGAGATTGAGCTTCGTGAGACCAGTTTTCAAGAAAGGAAGCAAAACCGATTTCAGAAATTACAGGCCCATATGTCTGACATCTTCAACCAGCAAGGTTCTTGAAAGAATAGTTTGCCAGCAACTCTATTCCTATTTTCACACAAACTCTCTCTTGACTCTCAGCACGGTTTTCAGCAGAAGTCCACATTAACGGCCTTGATGTCAACTATTCCTTGTTGGCAAAGAATACTTGACTCAGACGGCTACGTGACTGTATGCTACATAGACTACACAAAAGCTTTTGATTCTATCCCCCTTGATTTTCTCTATGTAAAGCTGCGTGCATATGGTTTGAGTGGCTGCCTATTGAAGTTTTTGCAACCTTTCCTGAACAATCGTGCACAAAAGGTTTTAATTAATGGTGCTTTTTCCATCAGCTACTTCACGCCTAGTGGAGTCCCTCAAGGCACCTGCATTGGCCCACTAATGTTTCTGCTCTACATTAACGATATGCCTAGCTGTCTACCGCCCAACGTCCACTGCTCCATTTACGAAGACGGTTCCAAAGTTTTTTCGATTAATAACTCGACAGCGCTTCGGCAAGCATTGAAAGCGCTTATAACTTGGTCCACAAAGTGGCAACTGAACATATCACAAGATAAGACCACAGTTATGCATCTCGTACGCAAGCACCCTCAAAATTGCATTTTCGTTTGGGTAATCATAGAGCTAAAAATTAGCAGCTCTGTGCGAGACCTTGGTATTGAGTACTCGAATCGGCTTTCTTTTGATATCTACATCGAAAAGATCATAGGTATAGCCCAAGCAAAATCCAATCATATATTCCGAGCTTTCAAGTCTAGAGGTTCTAAGACACTTTTTAAGCTTTTCATTACATACGTTAGGCCAATACTAGAGTACTGCACTCCATTATGGTCACCTTCTCAGAAGCAATACATACAAAAAATCGAAAATGTTCAAAACAGCTTTACGAAGCAAATATTCGCAAGAATTGGTCTATTTCGACTCAAATATCGAGAGCGATTGGCTCGCCTTGGCAGTAGTTCCCTGCAGCTGAGGAGGGTCATCCATGATCAAAACTTTATTTTCAAGATCATAACGGGGTCCCTTGACTTCAACAGAGGCTCAGTTATAGCCTTCTCAACGTTTAATGGCAGAACTAGGGGGCATCAATACAAAATTTATACTGGAATCGTTCACTACCAGCAGTTCCTCGAGTCTTTCTCGGTTCGAGCGGCGAACGTTTGGAACAATTTACCGACGTCACTAGTCATGTCCTCCAGTGCAGCTAGTTTCAATAGAGGGCTTGAGGCACATTTGAAAAGGATGGGTGCATTTTGATTTTCTCCATTCTCTCCTATAATTTTCCGATTAATGTTTTTTTTTCAGATCCTACTTCCCCTCTTATCATCGCAATTTTTCTTGATCTATTTTCAATAGTTGAATGAATTTCGCCGATAAACAATAATATAAAAGAAAAAAGTTTAGTGATCAATGACTTTCATTGATCCGCCCAGACCTCTTTTAATCCTATTTCTCCGAGCAAAACTAGCTGGATTGCTAAAATTTTCAACTTTTACAATTTTTTTTTCTCCTTGCGTCCCCCTCCCCTTAATATAAGCATGAGCACAGCAACACTTTATTTCTAATGATTCGAACGATTCAGGGCCTGGGTTCATTTACGATTCGCCCGTGGGGTGAGGTGGGCGTGGTAAGGGGTCTCTGCATTTCCTGCACTGCGCCTCTATCTCGCTCCTCCGAGGAGGGGAGGGGTGGAGGTGGAGGGCGAAGAATTGCGGGACTCCGGGTTGAGCTCACCCTCACCGCGTGGGTGAGTCGTTTATGAATACCTGGATTTCTCCATGGTGTCACTGTCGTTTCGCCGCTACACGGGTTGTCGATGTGGATCGTTGCTGTGGTGTCGGCGTCGTTGTTTCGGTGCTGACTGCTGGCGTTGCTGCGACGTCGGGTCGTGGAGGTCGACTGCTGTCGTGTCTGCTCGGCAGCGTTGTTGGCAGCGGGCTGGTGGAGTCGATGATGTAATTAGCGCTGGCCAGGCTGTATTTATGCGGCTGTCACTGGCGCGCGATCAATTATTGTTGACCATGTGTTGGTGGTCATGGAAATAACAACAATATCAACGAAACTTTCCTTCCAGTTAAAAATCTTTGTACAAACGCTGACTCACTAACCTAGTAGAAAGGAAGACTGATTGCAAAAAAAGTTTTCGCTCTCCCACATTTTCGGAACACCTGTTGTGACTTTGTTAATCCGACTTTTTTTACAGAATAAGTTTTCGTCTGGGATTTCAGCCATAGTTCGAATGGATGGCAGGAGCATCTCTTTCAGCTCTATCGAGTTTTGAACAATGGAAAGCAAGGCCGAAAAGATTTGAATTGACGTCATATAATCTCTTCAAAAACGTCTCACTCTCCTCATTTTCTTGCTGGTATCATGTAGGATTGGTGGCGCAGTACTAGCAGCCCCCGCATATCTGTGTCTTGTTTGCTTTTTCGCACAGATTTTTTTCTTTTTTTGTTACTTCGTAAATGAGTAGCCGAATTGCGACGTTAATTCGTGCACCAACTGTGCTATTCGGATATTTTTACAAAGTTCTTAAGATTCATCTTTATATTTTATCACCCCTATACATACCGGACAAAGTCACTGCTGCTGGCCGACTGCTCTCCTTCCTTCGCAATCGCCCTGGGTGCGTATCAGTTTAAAGAGGCTCTTGAGATACAGAGCCCGCCTGGGAATGGATATCCAGTTGCGTGCCTAGGCGGTAGTAGATTTTACTGCGGTCAAGTGGGTCAGCAGTACTGGTGAGATATATTAAGTCCAACATATGAATCAATTCTATCACTCAGACTACATTTCAATAATAGCGCGTTTACCGCTAGAATTTCGTTGCCCATCGGCTACTAATTTAATTTATTTTCTTCTGTCTTGTGGCCAATCATGTTTTACTATCTCTCTGTTTTTATAACGATTTTATTTGTAATTGGCTATAATAAATAAAATAAATAAACTCAAAATTTCCTCATTAGATCCCTTTGCGATTGATTGATAGATCTGATCGTTTTTTATGAATAAAAAAAAAGCAAGTTGAGGCACCGATTTGTGAAAAATCTCGTGTTTTCGAATTCACTCAGCACCGCTTCATCACACAGAGTCACCCAATCACTACAATTGGGAAGTCGTGTGTGTGTTCGATTGATTATACAAATAATCTTTCAAGTCTTCTGGGCTATCAGCGAGTTACAGCTGCCAGAAATACATTTTTCTTCCTCGATATGTGGTGAAGAATGGAGGGGCGCTGGCTTATGTTGCCGAGCTGATGGGTTGAGACCGTTGGCCGGATGGTCTAGGGGTATGATTCTCGCTTCGGGTGCGAGAGGTCCCGGGTTCGAATCCCGGTTCGGCCCAACTTTTTGCATTGCAACTAAAGTTCGTCATTAGATCCCTTTGCGATTGATTGATAGATCTGATCGTTTTTTATGAATAAAAAAAAAGCAAGTTGAGGCACCGATTTGTGAAAATCGTGTTTTCGAATTCATATAGCACCGCTTTTTTCACACAGATTCACACAATCACTACAATTGGGAAGTCGTGTGTGTGTTCGATAAATTATACAAATAATCTTTCAAGTCTTCTGGGCTATCAGCGAGTTACAGCTGCCAGAAATACATTTTTCTTCCTTGATATGTGGTGAAGAATGGAGGGGCGCTGGCTTGTTGCCGAGCTGATGAGTTGAGACCGTTGGCCGGATGGTCTAGGGGTATGATTCTCGCTTCGGGTGCGAGAGGTCCCGGGTTCGAATCCCGGTTTGGCCCAAGTTTTTGCATTGCAACTAAAAGTTCCTCATTAGATCCCTTCGCGATTGATTGATAGATCTGATCGTTTTTTATGAATAAAAAAAAGCAAGTTGAGGCACCGATTTGTGAAAAATCTCGTGTTTTCGAATTCACTCAGCACCGCTTTTTTCACACAGATTCACACAATCACTACAATTGGGAAGTCGTGTGTGTGTTCGATAAATTATACAAATAATCTTTCAAGTCTTCTGGGCTATCAGCGAGTTACAGCTGCCAGAAATACATTTTTCTTCCTTGATATGTGGTGAAGAATGGAGGGGCGCTGGCTTGTTGCCGAGCTGATGAGTTGAGACCGTTGGCCGGATGGTCTAGGGGTATGATTCTCGCTTCGGGTGCGAGAGGTCCCGGGTTCGAATCCCGGTTCGGCCCATGTTTTTGCATTGCAACTAAAAGTTCCTCATTAGATCCCTTTGCGATTGATTGATAGATCTGATCGTTTTTTATGAATAAAAAAAAGCAAGTTGAGGCACCGATTTGTGAAAATCGTGTTTTCGAATTCATATAACACCGCTTTTTTCACGCAGATTCACCCAATCACTACAATTGGGAAGTCGTGTGTGTGTTCGATTAATTATACAAATAATCTTTCAAGTCTCCTGGGCTATCAGCGAGTTACAGCTGCCAGAAATACATTTTTCTTCCTCGATATGTGGTGAAGAATGGAGGGGCGCTGGCTTGTTGCCGAGCTGATGGGTTGAGACCGTTGGCCGGATGGTCTAGGGGTATGATTCTCGCTTCGGGTGCGAGAGGTCCCGGGTTCGAATCCCGGTTCGGCCCAACTTTTTGCATTGCAACTAAAGTTTGTCATTAGATCCCTTTGCGATTGATTGATAGATCTGATCGTTTTTTATGAATAAAAAAAAGCAAGTTGAGGCACCGATTTGTGAAAAATCTCGTGTTTTCAATTCATATAGCACCGCTTTTTCACACAGAGTCACCCAGTCACTACAATTGGGAAGTCGTGTGTGTGTTCGATTAATTATACAAATAATCTTTCAAGTCTCCTGGGCTATCAGCGAGTTACAGCTGCCAGAAATACATTTTCTTCCTTGTTATGTGGTGAAGAATGGAGGGGCGCTGGCTTATGTTGCCGAGCTGATGGGTTAAGACCGTTGGCCGCATGGTCTAGGAGTATGATTCTCGCTTCGGGTGCGAGAGGTCCCGGGTTCGAATCCCGGTTCGGCCCAACTTTTTGCATTGCAACTAGTAGTTCCTCATTAGATCCCTTTGCGATTGAATGATAGATCTGATCGTTTTTTATGAATAAAAAAAGCAAGTTGAGGCACCGATTTGTGAAAAATCTCGTGTTTTCGAATTCACTCAGCACCGCTTTTTCACACAGAGTCACCCAGTCACTACAATTGGGTAGTCGTGTGTGTGTTCGATTAATTATACAAATAATCTTTCAAGTCTTCTGGGCTATCAGCGAGTTACAGCTGCCAGAAATACATTTTCTTCCTTGATATGTGGTGAAGAATGGAGGGGCGCTGGCTTATGTTGCCGAGCTGATGGGTTGAGACCGTTGGCCGGATGGTCTAGGGGTATGATTCTCGCTTCGGGTGCGAGAGGTCCCGGGTTCGAATCCCGGTTCGGCCCAACTTTTTGCATTGCAACTAGTAGTTCCTCATTAGATCCCTTTGCGATTGAATGATAGATCTGATCGTTTTTTATGAATAAAAAAAGCAAGTTGAGGCACCGATTTGTGAAAAATCTCGTGTTTTCGAATTCACTCAGCACCGCTTTTTCACACAGAGTCACCCAGTCACTACAATTGGGAAGTCGTGTGTGTGTTCGATTGATTATACAAATAATCTTTCAAGTCTTCTGGGCTATCAGCGAGTTACAGCTGCCAGAAATACATTTTCTTCCTTGATATGTGGTGAAGAATGGAGGGGCGCTGGCTTATGTTGCCGAGCTGATGGGTTGAGACCGTTGGCCGGATGGTCTAGGGGTATGATTCTCGCTGCGGGTGCGAGAGGTCCCGGGTTCGAATCCCGGTTCGGCCCAACTTTTTGCATTGCAACTGAAAGTTTCTCATGAGATCCTTTTGCGATTGATTGATAGACCTGATCGTTTTTTATGAATAAAAAAAACAAGTTGAGGCACCGATTTGTGAAAAATCTCGTGTTTTCGAATTCATTCCGCACCGCTTTTTCACACAGAGTCACCCAATCACTACAATTGGATAGTCGTGTGTGTGTTCGATTGATTATACAAATAATCTTTCAAGTCTTCTGGGCTATCAGCGAGTTACAGCTGCCAGAAATACATTTTCTTCCTTGATATGTGGTGAAGAATGGAGGGGCGCTGGCTTATGTTGCCGAGCTGATGGGTTAAGACCGTTGGCCGGATGGTCTAGGGGTATGATTCTCGCTTCGGGTGCGAGAGGTCCCGGGTTCGAATCCCGGTTCGGCCCAACTTTTTGCATTGCAACTAAAAGTTCCTCATTAGATCCCTTTGCGATTGATTGATAGATCTGATCGTTTTTTATTAATAAAAAAAAGCAAGTTGAGGCACCGATTTGTGAAAAATCTCGTGTTTTCGAATTCACTCAACACCGCTTTTTCACACAGAGTCACCCAATCACTACTATTGGGAAGTCGTGTGTGTGTGTTCGATTGATTATACAAATAATCTTTCAAGTCTGTTGGGCTATCAGCGAGTTACAGCTGCCAGAAATACATTTTCTTCCTTGATATGTGGTGAAGAATGGAGGGGCGCTGGCTTATGTTGCCGAGCTGATGGGTTGAGACCGTTGGCCGGATGGTCTAGGGGTATGATTCTCGCTTCGGGTGCGAGAGGTCCCGGGTTCGAATCCCGGTTCGGCCCAACTTTTTGCATTGCAACTAAAGTTCGTCATTAGATCCCTTTGCGATTGATTGATAGATCTGATCGTTTTTTATGAATAAAAAAAAAAGCAAGTTGAGGCACCGATTTGTGAAAAATCTCGTGTTTTCGAATTCATTCAGCACCGCTTTTTCACACAGAGTCACCCAGTCACTACAATTGGGAAGTCGTGTGTGTGTTCGATTAATTATACAAATAATCTTTCAAGTCTCCTGGGCTATCAGCGAGTTACAGCTGCCAGAAATACATTTTCTTCCTTGTTATGTGGTGAAGAATGGAGGGGCGCTGGCTTGTTGCCGAGCTGATGGGTTGAGACCGTTGGCCGGATGGTCTAGGGGTATGATTCTCGCTTTGGGTGCGAGAGGTCCCGGGTTCAAATCCCGGTTTGGCCCAACTTTTGCATTGCAACTAAAAGTTCCTCATTAGATCCCTTCGCGATTGATTGATAGATCTGATCGTTTTTTATGAATAAAAAAAAAAGCAAGTTGAGGCACCGATTTGTGAAAAATCTCGTGTTTTCGAATTCACTCAGCATCGATTTTTTCACACAGATTCACACAATCACTACAATTGGGAAGTCGTGTGTGTGTTCGATAAATTACACAAATAATCTTTCAAGTCTTCTGGGCTATCAGCGAGTTACAGCTGCCAGAAATACATTTTTCTTCCTTGATATGTAGTGAAGAATGGAGGGCGCTGGCTTATGTTGCCGAGCTGATGGGTTGAGAGCGTTGGTCGGATGGTCTAGGGGTATGATTCTCGCTTCGGATGCGAGAGGTCCCGGGTTCAAATCCCGGTTCGGCACAACTTTTTGCATTGCAACTAAAGTTCCTCATTAGATCCCTTTGCGATTGACTGATAGATCTGATCGTTTTTTATGAGTAAAAAAAAGCAAGTTAAGGCACCGATTTGTGAAAAATCTCGTGTTTTCGAATTCATTCAGCACCGCTTTTTCACACAGAGTCACCCAATCACTACTATTGGGAAGTCGTGTGTGTGTTCGATTGATTATACAAATAATCTTTCAAGTCTTCTGGGCTATCAGCGAGTTACAGCTGCCAGAAATACATTTTCTTCCTTGATATGTGGTGAAGAATGGAGGGGCGCTGGCTTATGTTGCCGAGCTGATGGGTTGAGACCGTTGGCCGGATGGTCTAGGGGTATGATTCTCGCTTCGGGTGCGAGAGGTCCCGGGTTCGAATCCCGGTTCGGCCCAACTTTTTGCATTGCAACTAAAAGTTCCTCATGAGATCTTTTTGCGATTGATTGATAGATCTGATCGTTTTTATGAATAAAAAGCAAGTTGAGGCACCGATTTGTGAAAAATCTCGTGTTTTCGAATTCATTCAGCACCGCTTTTTCACACAGAGTCACCCAATCACTACTATTGGGAAGTCGTGTGTGTGTGTTCGATTGATTATACAAATAATCTTTCAAGTCTGTTGGGCTATCAGCGAGTTACAGCTGCCAGAAATACATTTTCTTCCTTGATATGTGGTGAAGAATGGAGGGGCGCTGGCTTATGTTGCCGAGCTGATGGGTTGAGACCGTTGGCCGGATGGTCTAGGGGTATGATTCTCGCTTAGGGTGCGAGAGGTCCCGGGTTCAAATCGGTTCGGCCCAACTTTTGCATTGCAACTAAAAGTTCCTCATTAGATCCCTTTGCGATTGATTGATAGATCTGATCGTTTTTATGAATAAAAAAGCAAGTTGAGGCACCGATTTGTGAAAAATCTCGTGTTTTCGAATTCATTCAGCACCGCTTTTTCACACAGAGTCACCCAATCACTACAATTGGGAAGTCGTGTGTGTGTTCGATTAATTATACAAATAATCTTTCAAGTCTCCTGGGCTATCAGCGAGTTACAGCTGCCAGAAATACATTTTTCTTCCTCGATATGTGGTGAAGAATGGAGGGGCGCTGGCTTATGTTGCCGAGCTGATGGGTTGAGACCGTTGGCCGGATGGTCTAGGGGTATGATTCTCGCTTAGGGTGCGAGAGGTCCCGGGTTCAAATCGGTTCGGCCCAACTTTTGCATTGCAACTAAAAGTTCCTCATTAGATCCCTTTGCGATTGAATGATAGATCTGATCGTTTTCTTTGAATAAAAAAAGCAAGTTGAGGCACCAATTTGTGAAAAATCTCGTGTTTTCGAATTCATTCAGCACCGCTTTTTTACACAGAGTCACCCAATCCCTACAATTGGGAAGTCGTGTGTGTGCTCGATTGTTTATACCAATAATCTTTGAAGTCTTCTGGGCTATCAGCGAGTTACAGCTGCCAGAAATACATTTTCTTCCTTGATATGTGGTGAAGAATGGAGGGGCGCTGGCTTATGTTGCCGAGCTGATGGGCTTAGACCGTTGGCCGGATGGTCTAGGGGTATGATTCTCGCTTCGGGTGCGAGAGGTCCCGGGTTCGAATCCCGGTTCGGCCCAACTTTTTTGCATTGCAACTAAAGTTCGTCATTAGATCCCTTTGCGATTGATTGATAGATCTGATCGTTTTTTATGAATAAAAAAAAGCAAGTTGAGGCACCGATTTGTGAAAAATCTCGTGTTTTCGAATTCACTCAGCACCGCTTTTTCACACAGAGTCACCCAATCACTACTATTGGGAAGTCGTGTGTGTGTTCGATTGATTATACAAATAATCTTTCAAGTCTTCTGGGCTATCAGCGAGTTACAGCTGCCAGAAATACATTTTCTTCCTTGATATGTGGTGAAGAATGGAGGGGCGCTGGCTTATGTTGCCGAGCTGATGGGTTAAGACCGTTGGCCGGATGGTCTAGGGGTATGATTCTCGCTTCGGGTGCGAGAGGTCCCGGGTTCGAATCCCGGTTCGGCCCAACTTTTTGCATTGCAACTAAAAGTTCCTCATTAGATCCCTTTGCGATTGATTGATAGATCTGATCGTTTTTTATGAACAAAAAAACAAGTTGAGGCACCGATTTGTGAAAAATCTCGTGTTTTCGAATTCATTCAGCACCGCTTTTTCACACAGAGTCACCCAATCACTACTATTGGGAAGTCGTGTGTGTGTTCGATTGATTATACAAATAATCTTTCAAGTCTTCTGGGCTATCAGCGAGTTACAGCTGCCAGAAATACATTTTCTTCCTTGATATGTGGTGAAGAATGGAGGGGCGCTGGCTTATGTTGCCGAGCTGATGGGTTAAGACCGTTGGCCGGATGGTCTAGGGGTATGATTCTCGCTTCGGGTGCGAGAGGTCCCGGGTTCGAATCCCGGTTCGGCCCAACTTTTTGCATTGCAACTAAAAGTTCCTCATTAGATCCCTTTGCGATTGATTGATAGATCTGATCGTTTTTTATCAATAAAAAAGCAATTTGAGGCACCGATCCGTGAAAATTCTCGTGTTTTCGAATTCACTCAGCACCGCTTTTTCACACAGAGTCACCCAGTCACTACAATTGGGAAGTCGTGTGTGTGTTCGATTGATTATACAAATAATCTTTCAAGTCTTCTGGGCTATCATCGAGTTACAGCTGCCAGAAATACATTTTTCTTCCTTGCTATGTGGTGAAGAAGGCAGGGGCGCTGGCTTATGTTGCCGAGCTGATGGGTTGAAACCGTTGGTCGCATGGTCTAGGGGTATGATTCTCGCTTCGGATGGGAGAGGTCCCGGGTTCAAATCCCGGTTCGGCACAACTTTTTGCATTGCAACTAAAGTTCCTCATTAGATCCCTTTGCGATTGATTGATAGATCTGATCGTTTTTTATGAATAAAAAAAAAGCAAGTTGAGGCACCGATTTGTGAAAAATCTCGTGTTTTCGAATTCATTCAGCACCGCTTTTTCACACAGAGTCACCCAATCACTACAATTGGGAAGTCGTGTGTGTTTTCGATAAATTATACAAATAATCTTTCAAGTCTTCTGGGCTATCAGCGAGTTACAGCTGCCAGAAATACATTTTCTTCCTCGATATGTGGTGAAGAATGGAGGGGCGCTGGCTTGTTGCCGAGCTGATGGGTTGAGACCGTTGGCCGGATGGTCTAGGGGTATGATTCTCGCTTCGGGTGCGAGAGGTCCCGGGTTCGAATCCCGGTTCGGCCCAACTTTTTTGCATTGCAACTAAAGTTCGTCATTAGATCCCTTTGCGATTGATTGATAGATCTGATCGTTTTTTATGAATAAAAAAAAAGCAAGTTGAGGCACCGATTTGTGAAAAATCTCGTGTTTTCGAATTCATTCAGCACCGCTTTTTTACACAGAGTCACCCAATCCCTACAATTGGGAAGTCGTGTGTGTGTTCGATTGATTATACCAATAATCTTTGAAGCCTTCTGGGCTATCAGCGAGTTACAGCTGCCAGAAATACATTTTCTTCCTCGATATGTGGTGAAGAATGGAGGGGCGCTGGCTTGTTGCCGAGCTGATGGGTTGAGACCGTTGGCCGGATGGTCTAGGGGTATGATTCTCGCTTCGGGTGCGAGAGGTCCCGGGTTCGAATCCCGGTTCGGCCCAACTTTTTTGCATTGCAACTAAAGTTCGTCATTAGATCCCTTTGCGATTGATTGATAGATCTGATCGTTTTTTATGAATAAAAAAAAAGCAAGTTGAGGCACCGATTTGTGAAAAATCTCGTGTTTTCGAATTCATTCAGCACCGCTTTTTCACACAGAGTCACCCAATCACTACAATTGGGAAGTCGTGTGTGTGTTCGATCGATTATACCAATAATCTTTGAAGTCTTCTGGGCTATCAGCGAGTTACAGCTGCCAGAAATACATTTTTCTTCCTCGATATGTGGTGAAGAATGGAGGGGCGCTGGCTTATGTTGCCGAGCTGGTGGGTTGAGACCGTTGGCCGGATGGTCTAGGGGTATGATTCTCGCTTAGGGTGCGAGAGGTCCCGGGTTCAAATCCCGGTTCGGCCCAACTTTTGCATTGCAACTAAAGTTCCTCATTAGATCCCTTTGCGATTGATTGATAGATCTGATCGTTTTTTATGAGTGAAAAAAAGCAAGTTAAGGCACCGATTTGTGAAAAATCTCGTGTTTTCGAATTCACTCAGCACCGCTTTTTCACACAGAGTCACCCAATCACTACAATTGGGAAGTCGTGTGTGTGTTCGATTAATTATACAAATAATCTTTCAAGTCTTCTGGGCTATCAGCGAGTTACAGCTGCCAGAAATACATTTTCTTCCTTGATATGTGGTGAAGAATGGAGGGGCGCTGGCTTGTGTTGCCGAGCTGATGGGTTGAGACCGTTGGCCGGATGGGGTTATGATTCTCGCTTAGGGTGCGAGAGGTCCCGGGTTCAAATCCCGGTTCGGCCCAACTTTTTGCATTGCAACTAAAAGTTCCTCATTAGATCCCTTTCCGATTGACTGATAGATCTGATCGTTTTCTTTGAATAAAAAAAACAAGCTGAGACACCGATTTGTGAAAAATCTCGTGTTTTCGAATTCATTCAGACAGCTTTTTCACACAGACTCACCCAATCACTACGATTGGAAAGTCGTGTGTGTTCGATTGATTATACCAATAATGTTTGAAGTCTTCTGGGCTATCAGCGAGTTACAGCTGCCAGAAATACATTTTCTTCCTTGATATGTGGTGAAGAATGGAGGGCGCTGGCTTATGTTGCCGAGCTGATGGGTTGAGACCGTTGGCTCGTTGGTCTAGGGGTATGATTCTCGCTTAGGGTGCGAGAGGTCCCGGGTTCAAATCCCGGTTCGGCACAACTTTTTGCATTGCAACTAAAGTTCGTCATTAGATCCCTTTGCGATTGATTGATAGATCTGATAGTTTTTCATGAATAAAAAAAAAGCAAGTTGAGGCACCGATTTGTGAAAAATCTCGTGTTTTCGAATTCACTCAGCACCGCTTTTTTCACACAGATTCACACAATCACTACAATTGGGAAGTCGTGTGTGTGTTCGATTGATTATACCAATAATCTTTGAAGCCTTCTGGGCTATCAGCGAGTTACAGCTGCCAGAAATACATTTTCTTCCTCGATATGTGGTGAAGAATGGAGGGGCGCTGGCTTGTGTTGCCGAGCTGATGGGTTGAGACCGTTGGCCGGATGGTCTAGGGGTATGATTCTCGCTTCGGGTGCGAGAGGTCCCGGGTTCGAATCCCGGTTCGGCCCAACTTTCTTGCATTGCAACTAAAAAATCCTCATTAGATCCCTTTGCGATTGATTGATAGATCTGATCGTTTTTTATGAATAAAAAAAAGCAAGTTGAGGCACCGATTTGTGAAAAATCTCGTGTTTTCGAATTCACTCAGCACCGCTTTTTCACACAGAGTCACCCAATCACTACAATTGGGAAGTCGTGTGTGTGTTCGATTGATTATACCTATAATCTTTGAAGCCTTCTGGGCTATCAGCGAGTTACAGCTGCCAGAAATACATTTTTCTTCCTTGTTATGTGGCGAAGAATGGAGGGGCGCTGGCTTATGTTGCCGAGCTGATGGGTTAAGACCGTTGGCCGGATGGTCTAGGGGTATGATTCTCGCTTCGGGTGCGAGAGGTCCCGGGTTCGAATCCCGGTTCGGCCCAACTTTTTGCATTGCAACTAAAAGTTCCTCATTAGATCCCTTTGCGATTGATTGATAGATCTGATCGTTTTTTATGAATAAAAAAAGCAAGTTGAGGCACCGATTTGAGAAAAATCTCGTGTTTTCGAATTCACTCAGCACCGCTTTTTCACACAGAGTCACCCAGTCACTACAATTGGGAAGTCGTGTGTGTGTTCGATTGATTATACAAATAATCTTTCAAGTCTGTTGGGCTATCAGCGAGTTACAGCTGCCAGAAATACATTTTCTTCCTTGATATGTGGTGAAGAATGGAGGGGCGCTGGCTTATGTTGCCGAGCTGATGGGTTCAGACCGTTGGCCGGATGGTCTAGGGGTATGATTCTCGCTTCGGGCGCGAGAGGTCCCGGGTTCAAATCCCGGTTCGGCCCAACTTTTTGCATTGCAACTAAAGTTCCTCATTAGATCCCTTTGCGATTGATTGATAGATCTGATCGTTTTTATGAATAAAAAAGCAAGTTGAGGCACCGATTTGTGAAAAATCTCGTGTTTTCGAATTCACTCAACACCGCTTTTTCACACAGAGTCACCCAATCACTACTATTGGGAAGTCGTGTGTGTGTTCGATTGATTATACAAATAATCTTTCAAGTCTTCTGGGCTATCAGCGAGTTACAGCTGCCAGAAATACATTTTCTTCCTTGATATGTGGTGAAGAATGGAGGGGGCGCTGGCTTATGTTGCCGAGCTGATGGGTTGAGACCGTTGGCCGGATGGTCTAGGGTATGATTCTCGCTTCGGGTGCGAGAGGTCCCGGGTTCAAATCCCGGTTCGGCCCAACTTTTGCATTGCAACTAAAAGTTCCTCATTAGATCCCTTTGCGATTGATTGATAGATCTGATCGTTTTTATGAATAAAAAAGCAAGTTGAGGCACCGATTTGTGAAAAATCTCGTGTTTTCGAATTCACTCAACACCGCTTTTTCACACAGAGTCACCCAATCACTACTATTGGGAAGTCGTGTGTGTGTGTTCGATTGATTATACAAATAATCTTTCAAGTCTTCTGGGCTATCAGCGAGTTACAGCTGCCAGAAATACATTTTCTTCCTTGATATGTGGTGAAGAATGGAGGGGCGCTGGCTTATGTTGCCGAGCTGATGGGTTAAGACCGTTGGCCGGATGGTCTAGGGGTATGATTCTCGCTTCGGGTGCGAGAGGTCCCGGGTTCAAATCCCGGTTCGGCCCAACTTTTGCATTGCAACTAAAGTTCCTCATTAGATCCCTTTGCGATTGATTGATAGATCTGATCGTTTTTATGAATAAAAAAGCAAGTTGAGGCACCTATTTGTGAGAAATCTCGTGTTTTCGAATTCACTCAGCACCGCTTTTTCACACAGAGTCACCCAGTCACTACAATTGGGAAGTCGTGTGTGTGTTCGATTGATTATACAAATAATCTTTCAAGTCTGTTGGGCTATCAGCGAGTTACAGCTGCCAGAAATATATTTTCTTCCTTGATATGTGGTGAAGAATGGAGGGGCGCTGGCTTATGTTGCCGAGCTGATGGGTTCAGACCGTTGGCCGGATGGTCTAGGGGTATGATTCTCGCTTCGGGTGCGAGAGGTCCCGGGTTCGAATCCCGGTTCGGCCCAACTTTTTGCATTGCAACTAAAAGTTCCTCATTAGATCCCTTTGCGATTGATTGATAGATCTGATCGTTTTTTATTAATAAAAAAAAGCAAGTTGAGGCACCGATTTGTGAAAAATCTCGTGTTTTCGAATTCACTCAGCACCGCTTTTTCACACAGAGTCACCCAATCACTACTATTGGGAAGTCGTGTGTGTGTTCGATTGATTATACAAATAATCTTTCAAGTCTGTTGGGCTATCAGCGAGTTACAGCTGCCAGAAATACATTTTCTTCCTTGATATGTGGTGAAGAATGGAGGGGCGCTGGCTTATGTTGCCGAGCTGATGGGTTAAGACCGTTGGCCGCATGGTCTAGGAGTATGATTCTCGCTTCGGGTGCGAGAGGTCCCGGGTTCGAATCCCGGTTCGGCCCAACTTTTTGCATTGCAACTAAAAGTTCCTCATTAGATCCCTTTGCGATTGATTGATAGATCTGATCGTTTTTTATGAATAAAAAAAAAGCAAGTTGAGGCACCGATTTGTGAAAAATCTCGTGTTTTCGAATTCACTCAACACCGCTTTTTCACACAGAGTCACCCAATCACTACTATTGGGAAGTCGTGTGTGTGTTCGATTGATTATACAAATAATCTTTCAAGTCTTCTGGGCTATCAGCGAGTTACAGCTGCCAGAAATACATTTTCTTCCTTGATATGTGGTGAAGAATGGAGGGGCGCTGGCTTATGTTGCCGAGCTGATGGGTTCAGACCGTTGGCCGGATGGTCTAGGGGTATGATTCTCGCTTCGGGTGCGAGAGGTCCCGGGTTCGAATCCCGGTTCGGCCCAACTTTTTGCATTGCAACTAAAAGTTCCTCATTAGATCCCTTTGCGATTGATTGATAGATCTGATCGTTTTTTATGAATAAAAAAAAAGCAAGTTGAGGCACCGATTTGTGAAAAATCTCGTGTTTTCGAATTCACTCAGCACCGCTTTTTCACACAGAGTCACCCAATCACTACAATTGGGAAGTCGAGTGTGTGTTCGATTGATTATACAAATAATCTTTCAAGTCTTCTGGGCTATCATCGAGTTACAGCTGCCAGAGATACATTTTTCTTCCTTGATATGTGGTGAAGAAGGCAGGGGCGCTGGCTTGTGTTGCCGAGCTGATGGGTTGAGACCGTTGGCCGCATGGTCTAGGGGTATGATTCTCGCTTCGGGTGCGAGAGGTCCCGGGTTCAAATCCCGGTTCGGCCCAACTTTTTGCATTGCAACTGAAAGTTCCTCATTAGATCCCTTTGCGATTGATTGATAGATCTGATCGTTTTTCTTTCATGAATAAAAAAAAAGCAAGTTGAGGCACCGATTTGTGAAAAATCTCGTGTTTTCGAATTCACTCGGCACCGTTTTTTCACACAGAGTCACCCAGTCACTACAAATGGGAAGTCGTGTGTGTGTTCGGTTGATTATACCAATAATCTTTCAAGTCTTCTGGGCTATCAGCGAGTTACAGTTGCCAGAAATGCATTTTTCTTCCTTGATATGTGGTGAAGAATGGAGGGCGCTGGCTTATGTTGCCGAGCTGATGGGTTGAGACCGTTGGCCTGTTGGTCTAGGGGTATGATTCTCGCTTAGGGTGCGAGAGGTCCCGGGTTCAAATCCCGGTTCGGCCCAACTTTTGCATTGCAACTAAAAGTTCCTCATTAGATCCCTTTGCGATTGATTGATAGATCTGATCGTTTTTTATGAATAAAAAAAGCAAGTTGAGGCACCGATTTGTGAAAAATCTCGTGTTTTCGAATTCACTCAGCACCGCTTTTTCACACAGAGTCACCCAGTCACTACAATTGGGTAGTCGTGTGTGTGTTCGATTAATTATACAAATAATCTTTCAAGTCTTCTGGGCTATCAGCGAGTTACAGCTGCCAGAAATACATTTTTCTTCCTTGTTATGTGGTGAAGAATGGAGGGGCGCTGGCTTATGTTGCCGAGCTGATGGGTTAAGACCGTTGGCCGCATGGTCTAGGAGTATGATTCTCGCTTAGGGTGCGAGAGGTCCCGGGTTCAAATCCCGGTTCGGGCCATCTTTTTGCATTGCAACTAGTAGTTCCTCATTAGATCCCTTTGCGATTGATTGATAGATCTGATCGTTTTTATGAATAAAAAAGCAAGTTAAGGCACCGATTTGTGAAAAATCTCGTGTTTTCGAATTCACTCAGCACCGCTTTTTCACACAGAGTCACCCAGTCACTACAATTGGGTAGTCGTGTGTGTGTTCGATTAATTATACAAATAATCTTTCAAGTCTTCTGGGCTATCAGCGAGTTACAGCTGCCAGAAATACATTTTTCTTCCTTGTTATGTGGTAGAGAATGGAGGGGGGCTGGCTTATGTTGCCGAGCTGATGGGTTGAGACCGTTGGCCGGATGGTCTAGGGGTATGATTCTCGCTTCGGGTGCGAGAGGTCCCGGGTTCGAATCCCGGTTCGGCCCATCTTTTTGCATTGCAACTAAAAGTTCCTCATTAGATCCCTTTGCGATTGATTGATAGATCTGATCGTTTTTTATGAGTGAAAAAAAGCAAGTTAAGGCACCGATTTGTGAAAAATCTCGTGTTTTCGAATTCACTCAGCACCGCTTTTTCACACAGACACACCCAATCATTACAATTGGTAAGTCGTGTTTGTTTTCGATTGATTATACAAATAATCTTTCAAGTCTTCTGGGCTATCATCGAGTTACAGCTGCCAGAGATACATTTTTCTTCCTTGATATGTGGTGAAGAATGGAGGGCGCTGGCTTATGTTGCCGAGCTGATGGGTTGAGACCGTTGGCCGGATGGTCTAGGGGTATGATTCTCGCTTAGGGTGCGAGAGGTCCCGGGTTCAAATCCCGGTTCGGCCCAACTTTTGCATTGCAACTAAAGTTCCTCATTAGATCCCTTTGCGATTGATTGATAGATCTGATCGTTTTTTATGAATAAAAAGCAAGTTGAGGCACCGATTTGTGAAAAATCTCGTGTTTTCGAATTCACTCAGCACCGCTTTTTCACACAGAGTCACCCAATCACTACAATTGGGAAGTCGTGTGTGTGTTCGATTGATTATACAAATAATCTTTCAAGTCTTCTGGGCTATCAGCGAGTTACAGCTGCCAGAAATACATTTTTCTTCCTTGATATGTGGTGAAGAATGGAGGGGCGCTGGCTTATGTTGCCGAGCTGATGGGTTGAGACCGTTGGCCGGATGGTCTAGGGGTATGATTCTCGCTTCGGGTGCGAGAGGTCCCGGGTTCGAATCCCGGTTCGGCCCAACTTTTTGCATTGCAACTAAAGTTCGTCATTAGATCCCTTTGCGATTGATTGATAGATCTGATCGTTTTTTATGAATAAAAAAAAAGCAAGTTGAGGCACCGATTTGTGAAAAATCTCGTGTTTTCGAATTCACTCAGCACCGCTTTTTCACACAGAGTCACCCAATCACTACAATTGGGAAGTCGTGTGTGTGTTCGATTGATTATACAAATAATCTTTCAAGTCTTCTGGGCTATCAGCGAGTTACAGCTGCCAGAAATACATTTTCTTCCTTGATATGTGGTGAAGAATGGAGGGGCGCTGGCTTATGTTGCCGAGCTGATGGGTTAAGACCGTTGGCCGGATGGTCTAGGGGTATGATTCTCGCTTCGGGTGCGAGAGGTCCCGGGTTCGAATCCCGGTTCGGCCCAACTTTTTGCATTGCAACTTAAAGTTCCTCATTAGATCCCTTTGCGATTGAATGATAGATCTGATCGTTTTTTATGAATAAAAAAAGCAAGTTGAGGCACCGATTTGTGAAAAATCTCGTGTTTTCGAATTCACTCAGCACCGCTTTTTCACACAGAGTCACCCAGTCACTACAATTGGGTAGTCGTGTGTGTGTTCGATTAATTATACAAATAATCTTTCAAGTCTTCTGGGCTATCAGCGAGTTACAGCTGCCAGAAATACATTTTCTTCCTTGATATGTGGTGAAGAATGGAGGGGCGCTGGCTTATGTTGCCGAGCTGATGGGTTGAGACCGTTGGCCGGATGGTCTAGGGGTATGATTCTCGCTGCGGGTGCGAGAGGTCCCGGGTTCGAATCCCGGTTCGGCCCAACTTTTTGCATTGCAACTAAAAGTTCCTCATTAGATCCCTTTGCGACTGATTGATAGATCTGATCGTTTTTATGAATAAAAAAGCAAGTTAAGGCACCGATTTGTGAAAAATCTCGTGTTTTCGAATTCACTCAGCACCGCTTTTTCACACAGAGTCACCCAATCACTACAATTGGGAAGTCGTGTGTGTGTTCGATTAATTATACAAATAATCTTTCAAGTCTTCTGGGCTATCAGCGAGTTACAGCTGCCAGAAATACATTTTCTTCCTTGATATGTGGTGAAGAATGGAGGGGCGCTGGCTTGTGTTGCCGAGCTGATGGGTTGAGACCGTTAGCCGGATGGTCTAGGAATATGATTCTCGCTTCGGGTGCGAGAGGTCCCGGGTTCGAATCCCGGTTCGGCCCAACTTTTTGCATTGCAACTAGTAGTTCCTCATTAGATCCCTTTGCGATTGACTGATAGATCTGATCGTTTTTTATGAGTAAAAAAAAGCAAGTTAAGGCACCGATTTGTGAAAAATCTCGTGTTTTCGAATTCACTCAGCACCGCTTTTTCACACAGAGTCACCCAGTCACTACAATTGGGAACTCGTGTGTGTGTTCGATTAATTATACAAATAATCTTTCAAGTCTTCTGGGCTATCAGCGAGTTACAGCTGCCAGAAATACATTTTCTTCCTTGATATGTGGTGAAGAATGGAGGGGCGCTGGCTTATGTTGCCGAGCTGATGGGTTGAGACCGTTGGCCGGATGGGGGTATGATTCTCGCTTCGGGTGCGAGAGGTCCCGGGTTCGAATCCCGGTTCGGCCCAACTTTTTGCATTGCAACTAAAAGTTCCTCATTAGATCCCTTTGCGATTGATTGATAGATCTGATCGTTTTTATGAATAAAAAGAGCAAGTTGAGGCACCGATTTGTGAAAAATCTCGTGTTTTTGAATTCACTCAGCACCGCTTTTTCACACAGAGTCACCCAATCACTACAATTGGGAAGTCGTGTGTGTTTTCGATTGATTATACAAATAATCTTTCAAGTCTTCTGGGCTATCATCGAGGTACAGCTGCCAGAAATACATTTTCTTCCTTGCTATATGGTGAAGAAGGCAGGGGCGCTGGCTTGTGTTGCCGAGCTGATGGGTTGAGACCGTTGGCCGCATGGTCTAGGGGTATGATTCTCGCTTCGGGTGCGAGAGATCCCGGGTTTGAATCCCGGTTCGGCCCAACTTTTTGCATTGCAACTAAAAGTTCCTCATTAGATCCCTTTGCGATTGATTGATAGATCTGATCGTTTTTCTTTCATGAATAAAAAAAAGCAAGTTGAGGCACCGATTTGTGAAAAATCTCGTGTTTTCGAATTCACTCAGCACCGCTTTTTCACACAGAGTCACCCAGTCACTACAATTGGGTAGTCGTGTGTGTGTTCGATTAATTATACAAATAATCTTTCAAGTCTTCTGGGCTATCAGCGAGTTACAGCTGCCAGAAATACATTTTCTTCCTTGATATGTGGTGAAGAATGGAGGGGCGCTGGCTTATGTTGCCGAGCTGATGGGTTGAGACCGTTGGCCGGATGGTCTAGGGGTATGATTCTCGCTTCGGGTGCGAGAGGTCCCGGGTTCGAATCCCGGTTCGGCCCAACTTTTTGCATTGCAACTAAAAGTTCCTCATTAGATCCCTTTGCGATTGATTGATAGATCTGATCGTTTTTTATGAATAAAAAAGCAAGTTGAGGCACCGATTTGTGAAAAATCTCGTGTTTTCGAATTCACTCAACACCGCTTTTTCACACAGAGTCACCCAATCACTACTATTGGGAAGTCGTGTGTGTGTTCGATTGATTATACCAATAATGTTTGAAGTCTTCTGGGCTATCAGCGAGTTACAGCTGCCAGAAATACATTTTCTTCCTTGATATGTGGTGAAGAAGGCAGGGGCGCTGGCTTGTGTTGCCGAGCTGATGGGTTGAGACCGTTGGCCGGATGGTCTAGGGGTATGATTCTCGCTTCGGGTGCGAGAGGTCCCGGGTTCGAATCCCGGTTCGGCCCAACTTTTTGCATTGCAACTAAAAGTTCCTCATTAGATCCCTTTGCGATTGATTGATAGATCTGATCGTTTTTTATGAGTAAAAAAAAGCAAGTTGAGGCACCGATTTGAGAAAAATCTCGTGTTTTCGAATTCACTCACCACCGCTTTTTCACACAGAGTCACCCAGTCACTACAATTGGGAAGTCGTGTGTGTGTTCGATTGATTATACCAATAATCTTTCAAGTCTTCTGGGCTATCAGCGAGTTTCAGCTGCCAGAGATACATATTTCTTCCTTGCTATGTGGTGAAGAAGGCAGGGGCGCTAGCTTGTGTTGCCGAGCTGATGGGTTGAGACCGTTGGTCGCATGGTCTAGGGGTATGATTCTCGCTTCGGGTGCGAGAGATCCCGGGTTTGAACCCCGGTTCGGCCCAACTTTTTGCATTGCAACTAAAAGTTCCTCATTAGATCCCTTTGCGATTTATTGATAGATCTGATCGCTTTTTATGAATAAAAAGAGCAAGTTGAGGCACCGATTTGTGAAAAATCTCGTGTTTTCGAATTCACTCAGCACCGCTTTTTCACACAGAGTCACCCAGTCACTACAATTGGGAAGTCGTGTGTGTGTTCGATTGATTATACAAATAATCTTTCAAGTCTTCTGGGCTATCAGCGAGTTACAGCTGCCAGAAATACATTTTCTTCCTTGATATGTGGTGAAGAATGGAGGGGCGCTGGCTTATGTTGCCGAGCTGATGGGTTGAGACCGTTGGCCGGATGGTCTAGGGGTATGATTCTCGCTTCGGGTGCGAGAGGTCCCGGGTTCGAATCCCGGTTCGGCCCAACTTTTTGCATTGCAACTAAAAGTTCCTCATTAGATCCCTTTGCGATTGATTGATAGATCTGATCGTTTTTTATGAATAAAAAAAAGCAAGTTGAGGCACCGATTTGTGAAAAATCTCGTGTTTTCGAATTCACTCAGCACCGCTTTTTCACACAGAGTCACCCAATCACTACAATTGGGAAGTCGTGTGTGTGTTCGATTGATTATACCAATAATCTTTCAAGTCTTCTGGGCTATCAGCGAGTTACAGCTGCCAGAAATACATTTTTCTTCCTTGCTATGTGGTGAAGAAGGCAGGGGCGCTGGCTTGTGTTGCCGAGCTGATGGGTTGAGACCGTTGGCCGGATGGTCTAGGGGTATGATTCTCGCTTCGGGTGCGAGAGGTACCGGGATCGAATCCCGGTTCGGCCCAACTTTTCGCATTGCAACTAAAAGTTCCTCATTAGGTACCTTTGCGATTGATTGATAGATCTGATCGTTTTTCTTTCATGAATAAAAAAAAGCAAGTTGAGGCACCGATTTGTGAAAAATCTCGTGTTTTCGAATTCACTCAGCACCGCTTTTTCACACAGAGTCACCCAGTCACTACAATTGGGAAGTCGTGTGTGTGTTCGATTGATTATACCAATAATCTTTCAAGTCTTCTGGGCTATCAGCGAGTTACAGCTGCCAGAAATACATTTTTCTTCCTTGCTATGTGGTGAAGAAGGCAGGGGCGCTGGCTTGTGTTGCCGAGCTGATGGGTTGAGACCGTTGGCCGGATGGTCTAGGGGTATGATTCTCGCTTCGGGTGCGAGAGGTCCCGGGTTCGAATCCCGGTTCGGCCCAACTTTTCGCATTGCAACTAAAAGTTCCTCATTAGATCCCTTTGCGATTGATTGATAGATCTGATCGCTTTTTATGAATAAAAAGAGCAAGTTGAGGCACCGATTTGTGAAAAATCTCGTGTTTTCGAATTCACTCAGCACCGCTTTTTCACACAGAGTCACCCAGTCACTACAATTGGGAAGTCGTGTGTGTGTTCGATTGATTATACCAATAATCTTTCAAGTCTTCTGGGCTATCAGCGAGTTACAGCTGCCAGAAATACATTTTTCTTCCTTGCTATGTGGTGAAGAAGGCAGGGGCGCTAGCTTGTGTTGCCGAGCTGATGGGTTGAGACCGTTGGCCGGATGGTCTAGGGGTATGATTCTCGCTTCGGGTGCGAGAGGTACCGGGATCGTATCCCGGTTCGGCCCAACTTTTCGCATTGCAACTAAAAGTTCCTCATTAGATCCCTTTGCGATTGATTGATAGATCTGATCGCTTTTTATGAATAAAAAGAGCAAGTTGAGGCACCGATTTGTGAAAAATCTCGTGTTTTCGAATTCACTCAGCACCGCTTTTTCACACAGAGTCACCCAGTCACTACAATTGGGAAGTCGTGTGTGTGCGTTCGATTGATTATACAAATAATCTTTCAAGTCTCCTGGGCTATCAGCGAGTTACAGCTGCCAGAAATACATTTTCTTCCTTGATATGTGGTGAAGAATGGAGGGCGCTGGCTTATGTTGCCGAGCTGATGGGTAGAGACCGTTGGCCGGATGGTCTAGGGGTATGATTCTCGCTTCGGGTGCGAGAGGTCCCGGGTTCGAATCCCGGTTCGGCCCAACTTTTTGCATTGCAACTAGTAGTTCCTCATTAGATCCCTTTGCGATTGATTGATAGATCTGATCGTTTTTTATGAGTAAAAAAAAGCAAGTTAAGGCACCGATTTGTGAAAAATCTCGTGTTTTCGAATTCACTCAGCACCGCTTTTTCACACAGAGTCACCCAATCACTACAATTGGGAAGTCGTGTGTGTGTGTTCGATTGATTCTACAAATAATCTTTCAAGTCTGTTGGGCTATCATCGAGTTACAGCTGCCAAAAATACATTTTTCTTCCTTGATATGTGGTGAAGAATGGAGGGGCGCTGGCTTGTGTTGCCGAGCTGATGGGTTGAGACCGTTGGCCGGATGGTCTAGGGGTATGATTCTCGCTTCGGGTGCGAGAGGTCCCGGGTTCGAATCCCGGTTCGGCCCAACTTTTTGCATTGCAACTAAAAGTTCCTCATTAGATCCCTTTGCGATTGATTGATAGATCTGATCGTTTTTTATGAGTAAAAAAAAGCAAGTTAAGGCACCGATTTGTGAAAAATCTCGTGTTTTCGAATTCACTCAGCACCGCTTTTTCACACAGAGTCACCCAATCACTACTATTGGGAAGTCGTGTGTGTGTTCGATTGATTATACAAATAATCTTTCAAGTCTTCTGGGCTATCAGCGAGTTACAGCTGCCAGAAATACATTTTCTTCCTTGCTAGGGGGTGAAGAATGGAGGGCGCTGGCTTGTGTTGCCGAGCCGATGGGTTGGAACCGTTGGCCGGATGGTCTAGGGGTATGATTCTCGCTTCGGGTGCGAGAGGTCCCGGGTTCGAATCCCGGTTCGGCCCAACTTTTTGCATTGCAACTTAAAGTTTCTCATGAGATCCTTTTGCGATTGATTAACAGATCTGATCGTTTTTATGAATAAAAAAGCAATTTGAGGCACCGATCCGTGAAAAATCTCGTGTCTTCGAATTCATTCAGCACCGCTTTTTCACATAGAGTCACCCAATCACTACGATTGGAAAGTCGTGTGTGTGTTCGATTGATTATACCAATAATCTTTGAAGTCTTCTGGGCTATCAGCGAGTTACAGCTGCCAGAAATACATTTTTCTTCCTTGCTATGTGGTGAAGAATGGAGGGGCGCTGGCTTGTGTTGCCGAGCTGATGGGTTGAAACCGTTGGCCGGATGGTCTAGGGGTATGATTCTCGCTTCGGGTGCGAGAGGTCCCGGGTTCAAATCCCGGTTCGGCCCAACTTTTGCATTGCAACTAAAGTTCCTCATTAGATCCCTTTGCGATTGATTGATAGATCTGATCGTTTTTATGAATAAAAAGCAAGTTGAGGCACCGATTTGTGAAAAATCTCGTGTTTTCGAATTCATTCAGCACCGCTTTTTCACACAGAGTCACCCAATCACTACGATTGGAAAGTCGTGTGTGTGTTCGATTGATTATGCCAATAATCTTTGAAGTCTTCTGGGCTATCAGCGAGTTACAGCTGCCAGAAAAACATTTTTCTTCCTTGCTATGTGGTGAAGAATGGAGGGGAGCTGGCTTGTGTTGCCGAGCCGATGGATTGAAACCGTTGGCCGGATGGTCTAGGGGTATGATTCTCGCTTCGGGTGCGAGAGGTCCCGGGTTCGAATCCCGGTTCGGCCCAACTTTTTGCATTGCAACTTAAAGTTTCTCATGAGATCCTTTTGCGATTGATAAACAGATCTGATCGTTTTTATGAATAAAAAAGCAATTTGAGGCACCGATTCGTGAAAAATCTCGTGTTTTCGAATTTACTCAGCACCGCTTTTTCACACAGAGTCACCCAATCACTACTATTGGGAAGTCGTGTGTGTGTTCGATTGATTATACCAATAATCTTTCAAGTCTTCTGGGCTATCAGCGAGTTACAGTTGCCAGAAATACATTTTTCTTCCTTGCTATGTGGTGAAGAATGGAGGGGCGCTGGCTTGTGTTGCCGAGCTGATGGGTTGAGACCGTTGGCCGGATGGTCTAGGGGTATGATTCTCGCTTCGGGTGCGAGAGGTACCGGGATCGAATCCCGGTTCGGCCCAACTTTTCGCATTGCAACTAAAAGTTCCTCATTAGGTACCTTTGCGACTGATTGATAGATCTGATCGTTTTTTATGAATAAAAAGAGCAAGTTGAGGCACCGATTTGTGAAAAATCTCGTGTTTTCGAATTCATTCAGCACCGCTTTTTCACACAGAGTCACCCAATCACTACAATTGGGAAGTCGTGTGTGTGTTCGATTGATTATACCAATAATCTTTCAAGTCTTCTGGGCTATCAGCGAGTTACAGCTGCCAGAAATACATTTTTCGTCCTTGCTATGGGGTGAAGAATGGAGGGGCGCTGGCTTGTGTTGCCGAGCTGATGGGTTGAGACCGTTGGCCGGATGGTCTAGGGGTATGATTCTCGCTTCGTGTGCGAGAGGTCCCGGGTTCAAATCCCGGTTCGGCCCAACTTTTCGCATTGCAACTAAAAGTTCCTCATTAGATCCCTTTGCGATTGATTGATAGATCTGATCGTTTTTTATGAATAAAAGAAAGCAAGTTGAGGCACCGATTTGTGAAAAATCTCGTGTTTTCGAATTCACTCAGCACCGCTTTTTCACACAGAGTCACCCAGTCACTACAATTGGGAAGTCGTGTGTGTGTTCGATTGATTATACCAATAATCTTTCAAGTCTTCTGGGCTATCAGCGAGTTACAGCTGCCAGAAATACATTTTCTTCCTTGCTATGTGGTGAAATAGGCAGGGGCGCTGGCTTGTGTTGCCAAGCTGATGGGTTGAGACCGTTGGCCGCATGGTCTAGGGGTATGATTCTCGCTTCGGGTGCGAGAGGTCCCGGGTTCGAATCCCGGTTCGGCCCAACTTTTTGCATTGCAACTAAAAGTTCCTCATTAGATCCCTTTGCGATTTATTGATAGATCTGATCGCTTTTTATGAATAAAAAGAGCAAGTTGAGGCACCGATTTGTGAAAAATCTCGTGTTTTCGAATTCACTCAGCACCGCTTTTTCACACAGAGTCACCCAGTCACTACAATTGGGAAGTCGTGTGTGTGTTCGATTGATTATACCAATAATCTTTCAAGTCTTCTGGGCTATCAGCGAGTTACAGTTGCCAGAAATGCATTTTTCTTCCTTGCTATGTGGTGAAGAAGGCAGGGGCGCTAGCTTGTGTTGCCGAGCTGATGGGTTGAAACCGTTGGTCGCATGGTCTAGGGGTATGATTCTCGCTTCGGATGCGAGAGGTCCCGGGTTCAAATCCCGGTTCGGCACAACTTTTTGCATTGCAACTAAAGTTCCTCATTAGATCCCTTTGCGATTGATTAACAGATCTGATCGTTTTTATGAATAAAAAAGCAATTTGAGGCACCGATCCGTGAAAAATCTCGTGTTTTCGAATTCATTCCGCACCGCTTTTTCACACAGAGTCACCCAATCACTACAATTGGATAGTCGTGTGTGTGTTCGATTGATTATACCAATAATCTTTGAAGTCTTCTGGGCTATCAGCGAGTTACAGCTGCCAGAAATACATTTTTCTTCCTTGCTATGTGGTGAAGAATGGAGGGCGCTGGCTTGTGTTGCCGAGCTGATGGGTTGAGACCGTTGGCCGGATGGTCTAGGGTATGATTCTCGCTTAGGGTGCGAGAGGTCCCGGGTTCAAATCCCGGTTCGGCCCAACTTTTTGCATTGCAACTAAAGTTCCTCATTAGATCCCTTTGCGATTGACTGATAGATCTGATCGTTTTTTATGAACAAAAAAACAAGTTGAGGCACCGATTTGTGAAAAATCTCGTGTTTTCGAATTCATTCAGCACCGCTTTTTCACACAGAGTCACCCAATCACTACAATTGGAAAGTCGTGTGTGTGTTCGATTGATTATACCAATAATCTTTGAAGTCTTCTGGGCTATCAGCGAGTTACAGCTGCCAGAAAAACATTTTTCTTCCTTGCTATGTGGTGAAGAATGGAGGGGCGCTGGCTTGTGTTGCCGAGCTGATGGGTTGAAACCGTTGGCCGGATGGTCTAGGGGTATGATTCTCGCTTCGGGTGCGAGAGGTCCCGGGTTCGAATCCCGGTTCGGCCCAACTTTTTGCATTGCAACTTAAAGTTTCTCATGAGATCCTTTTGCGATTGATTGATAGACCTGATCGTTTTTTATGAATAAAAAAAACAAGTTGAGGCACCGATTTGTGAAAAATCTCGTGTTTTCGAATTCATTCAGCACCGCTTTTTCACACAGAGTCACCCAATCACTACGATTGGAAAGTCGTGTGTGTGTTCGATTGATTATACCAATAATCTTTGAAGTCTTCTGGGCTATCAGCGAGTTACAGCTGCCAGAAATACATTTTTCTTCCTTGCTATGTGGTGAAGAATGGAGGGGCGCTGGCTTGTGTTGCCGAGCTGATGGGTTGAAACCGTTGGCCGGATGGTCTAGGGGTATGATTCTCGCTTCGGGTGCGAGAGGTCCCGGGTTCGAATCCCGGTTCGGCCCAACTTTTGCATTGCAACTTAAAGTTTCTCATGAGATCCTTTTGCGATTGATTGATAGACCTGATCGTTTTTTATGAATAAAAAAAACAAGTTGAGGCACCGATTTGTGAAAAATCTCGTGTTTTCGAATTCATTCAGCACCGCTTTTTTACACAGAGTCACCCAATCCCTACAATTGGGAAGTCGTGTGTGTGTTCGATTGATTATACCAATAATCTTTGAAGCCTTCTGGGCTATCAGCGAGTTACAGCTGCCAGAAATACATTTTCTTCCTCGATATGTGGTGAAGAATGGAGGGGCGCTGGCTTGTTGCCGAGCTGATGGGTTGAGAACGTTGGCCGGATGGTCTAGGGGTATGATTCTCGCTTCGGGTGCGAGAGGTCTCGGGTTCGAATCCCGGTTCGGCCCAACTTTTTGCATTGCAACTAAAAGTTCCTCATTAGATCCCTTTGCGATTGATTGATAGATCTGATCGTTTTTTATGAATAAAAAAAAAGCAAGTTGAGGCACCGATTTGTGAAAAATCTCGTGTTTTCGAATTCATTCAGCACCGCTTTTTCACACAGAGTCACCCAATCACTACAATTGGGAAGTCGTGTGTGTGTTCGATTGATTATACCAATAATCTTTGAAGCCTTCTGGGCTATCAGCGAGTTACAGCTGCCAGAAATACATTTTCTTCCTTGCTATTTGGTGAAGAAAGCAGGGACGCTGGCTTGTGTTGCCGAGCTGATGGGTTGAAACCGTTGGGGGGATGGTCTAGGGGTATGATTCTCGCTTCGGGTGCGAGAGGTCCCGGGTTCAAATCCCGGTTCGGCCCAACTTTTCGCAGTGCAACTAAAAGTTCCTCATTAGATCTCTTTGCGATTGATTGATAGATCTGATCGTTTTTTATGAATAAAAAGAGCAAGTTGAGGCACCGATTTGTGAAAAATCTCGTGTTTTCGAATTTACTCAGCACCGCTTTTTCACACAGAGTCACCCAATCACTACTATTGGGAAGTCGTGTGTGTGTTCGATTGATTATACCAATAATCTTTCAAGTCTTCTGGGCTATCAGCGAGTTACAGTTGCCAGAAATACATTTTTCTTCCTTGCTATGTGGTGAAGAAGGCAGGGGCGCTGGCTTGTGTTGCCGAGCTGATGGGTTGAGACCGTTGGCCGGATGGTCTAGGGGTATGATTCTCGCTTCGGGTGCGAGAGGTCCCGGGTTCGAATCCCGGTTCGGCCCAACTTTTTGCATTGCAACTAAAAGTTCCTCATTAGATCCCTTTGCGATTGATTGATAGATCTGATCGTTTTTTGTGAAAAAAAAGCAAGTTGAGGAACCGATTTGTGAAAAATCTCGTGTTTTCGAATTCACTCAGCACCGCTTTTTCACACAGAGTCACCCAGTCACTACAATTGGGAAGTCGTGTGTGTGTTCGATTGATTATACCAATAATCTTTGAAGTCTTCTGGGCTATCAGCGAGTTACAGCTGCCAGAAATACATTTTCTTCCTTGCTATGTGGTGAAGAATGGAGGGCGCTGGCTTGTGTTGCCGAGCTGATGGATTGAGACCGTTGGCCGGATGGTCTAGGGGTATGATTCTCGCTTCGGGTGCGAGAGGTCCCGGGTTCAAATCCCGGTTCGGCCCAACTTTTTGCATTGCAACTAAAAGTTCCTCATTAGATCCTTTTGCGATTGATTGACAGATCTGATCGTTTTCTATGAATAAAAAAAGCAAGTTAGGGCACCGATTAGTGAGAAATCTCGTGTTTTCGAATTCACTCAGCACCGCTTTTTCACACAGAGTCACCCAATCACTACAATTGGAAAGTCGTGTGTGTGTTCGATTGATTATACCAATAATCTTTGAAGTCTTCTGGGCTATTAGCGAGTTACAGCTGCCAGAAATACATTTTTCTTCCTTGTTATGTGGTGAAAAATGGAGGGGCGCTGGCTTGTGTTGCCGAGCTGATGGGTTGAGACCGTTGGCCGGATGGTCTAGGGGTATGATTCTCGCTTCGGGTGCGAGAGGTCCCGGGTTCGAATCCCGGTTCGGCCCAACTTTTTCCATTGCAACAAAAAGTTCCTCATTAGATCCCTTTGCGATTGATTGACAGATCTGATCGTTTTCTATGAATAAAAAAAGCAAGTTGAGGCACCGATTAGTGAGAAATCTCGTGTTTTCGAATTCACTCAGCACCGCTTTTTCACACAGAGTCACCCAATCACTACAATTGGAAAGTCGTGTGTGTGTTCGATTGATTATACCAATAATCTTTGAAGTCTTCTGGGCTATCAGCGAGTTACAGCTGCCAGAAATACATTTTTCTTCCTTGCTATGTGGTGAAGAATGGAGGGGCGCTGGCTTGTGTTGCCGAGCTGATGGGTTGAAACCGTTGGCCGGATGGTCTAGGGGTATGATTCTCGCTTCGGGTGCGAGAGGTCCCGGGTTCGAATCCCGGTTCGGCCCAACTTTTTGCATTGCAACTAAAAGTTCCTCATTAGATCCCTTTGCGATTGATTGATAGATCTGATCGTTTTCTTTGAATAAAAAAAGCAAGTTGAGGCACCGATTTGTGAAAAATCTCGTGTTTTCGAATTCATTCAGCACCGCTTTTTCACACAGAGTCACCCAATCACTACAATTGGATAGTCGTGTGTGTGTTCGATTGATTATACCAATAATCTTTGAAGTCTTCTGGGCTATCAGCGAGTTACAGCTGCCAGAAATACATTTTTCTTCCTTGCTATGTGGTGAAGAATGGAGGGGCGCTGGCTTGTGTTGCCGAGCTGATGGGTTGAGACCGTTGGCCGGATGGTCTAGGGGTATGATTCTCGCTTCGGGTGCGAGAGGTCCCGGGTTCGAATCCCGGTTCGGCCCAACTTTTTGCATTGCAACTAAAAGTTCCTCATTAGATCCCTTTGCGATTGATTGATAGATCTGATCGTTTTTTATGAATAAAAAAAGCAAGTTGAGGCACCGATTAGTGAGAAATCTCGTGTTTTCGAATTCACTCAGCACCGCTTTTTCACACAGAGTCACCCAGTCACTACAATTGGGAAGTCGTGTGTGTGTTCGATTGATTATACCAATAATCTTTCAAGTCTTCTGGGCTATCAGCGAGTTACAGCTGCCAGAAATACATTTTTCTTCCTTGCTATGTGGTGAAGAAGGCAGGGGCGCTGGCTTGTGTTGCCGAGCTGATGGGTTGAGACCGTTGGCCGGATGGTCTAGGGGTATGATTCTCGCTTCGGGTGCGAGAGGTCCCGGGTTCGAATCCCGGTTCGGCCCAACTTTTTGCATTGCAACTAAAAGTTCCTCATTAGATCCCTTTGCGATTGATTGATAGATCTGATCGTTTTTTATGAATAAAAAAAGCAAGTTGAGGCACCGATTTGTGAAAAATCTCGTGTTTTCGAATTCACTCAGCACCGCTTTTTCACACAGAGTCACCCAATCACTACAATTGGGAAGTCGTGTGTGTGTTCGATTGATTATACCAATAATCTTTGAAGTCTTCTGGGCTATCAGCGAGTTACAGCTGCCAGAAATACATTTTTCTTCCTTGTTATGTGGTGAAAAATGGAGGGGCGCTGGCTTGTGTTGCCGAGCTGATGGGTTGAGACCGTTGGCCGGATGGTCTAGGGGTATGATTCTCGCTTCGGGTGCGAGAGGTCCCGGGTTCGAATCCCGGTTCGGCCCAACTTTTTGCATTGCAACAAAAAGTTCCTCATTAGATCCCTTTGCGATTGATTGATAGATCTGATCGCTTTTTATGAATAAAAAGCAAGTTGAGGCACCGATTAGTGAGAAATCTCGTGTTTTCAAATTCACTCAGCACCGCTTTTTCACACAGAGTCACCCAATCACTACGATTGGAAAGTCGTGTGTGTGTTCGATTGATTATACCAATAATCTTTGAAGTCTTCTGGGCTATCAGCGAGTTACAGCTGCCAGAAATACATTTTTCTTCCTTGCTATGTGGTGAAGAAGGCAGGGGCGCTGGCTTGTGTTGCCGAGCTGATGGGTTGAAACCGTTGGCCGGATGGTCTAGGGGTATGATTCTCGCTTCGGGTGCGAGAGGTCCCGGGTTCGAATCCCGGTTCGGCCCAACTTTTTGCATTGCAACTAAAAGTTCCTCATTAGATCCCTTTGCGATTGATTGACAGATCTGATCGTTTTCTATGAATAAAAAAAGCAAGTTGAGGCACCGATTAGTGAGAAATCTCGTGTTTTCGAATTCACTCAGCACCGCTTTTTCACACAGAGTCACCCAATCACTACAATTGGAAAGTCGTGTGTGTGTTCGATTGATTATACCAATAATCTTTGAAGTCTTCTGGGCTATCAGCGAGTTACAGCTGCCAGAAATACATTTTTCTTCCTTGCTATGTGGTGAAGAAGGCAGGGGCGCTGGCTTGTGTTGCCGAGCTGATGGGTTGAGACCGTTGGCCGGATGGTCTAGAACTATGATTCTCGCTTCGGGTGCGAGAGGTCCCGGGTTCGAATCCCGGTTCGGCCCAACTTTTTGCATTGCAACTAAAAGTTCCTCATTAGATCCTTTTGCGATTGATTGACAGATCTGATCGTTTTTTATGAATAAAAAAAACAAGTTGAGGCACCGATTTGTGAAAAATCTCGTGTTTTCGAATTCATTCAGCACCGCTTTTTCACACAGAGTCACCCAATCACTACGATTGGAAAGTCGTGTGTGTGTTCGATTGATTATACCAATAATCTTTGAAGTCTTCTGGGCTATCAGCGAGTTACAGCTGCCAGAAATACATTTTTCTTCCTTGCTATGTGGTGAAGAAGGCAGGGGCGCTGGCTTGTGTTGCCGAGCTGATGGGTTGAAACCGTTGGCCGGATGGTCTAGGGGTATGATTCTCGCTTCGGGTGCGAGAGGTCCCGGGTTCGAATCCCGGTTCGGCCCAACTTTTGCATTGCAACTAAAAGTTCCTCATTAGATCCCTTTCCGATTGACTGATAGATCTGATCGTTTTCTTTGAATAAAAAAAGCAAGTTGAGGCACCGATTTGTGAAAAATCTCGTGTTTTCGAATTCATTCCGCACCGCTTTTTCACACAGAGTCACCCAATCACTACAATTGGATAGTCGTGTGTGTGTTCGATTGATTATACCAATAATCTTTGAAGTCTTCTGGGCTATCAGCGAGTTACAGCTGCCAGAAATACATTTTTCTTCCTTGCTATGTGGTGAAGAAGGCAGGGGCGCTGGCTTGTGTTGCCGAGCTGATGGGTTGAAACCGTTGGCCGGATGGTCTAGGGGTATGATTCTCGCTTCGGGTGCGAGAGGTCCCGGGTTCGAATCCCGGTTCGGCCCAATTTTTCGCATTGCAACTAAAAGTCTCTCATTAGATCCCTTTGCGATTGATTGATAGATCTGATCGTTTTCTTTGAATAAAAAAAGCAAGTTGAGGCACCGATTTGTGAAAAATCTCGTGTTTTCGAATTCATTCAGCACCGCTTTTTCACACAGAGTCACCCAATCACTACAATTGGGAAGTCGTGTGTGTGTTCGATTGATTATACCAATAATCTTTGAAGTCTTCTGGGCTATCAGCGAGTTACAGCTGCCAGAAATACATTTTTCTTCCATGCTATGTGGTGATGAAGGCAGAGGCGCTGGCTTGTGTTGCCGAGCTGATGGGTTGAGACCGTTGGCCGGATGGTCTAGGGGTATGATTCTCGCTTCGGGTGCGAGAGGTCCCGGGTTCAAATCCCGGTTCGGCCCAACTTTCTTGCATTGCAACTAAAAGTTCCTCATTAGATCCCTTTGCGATTGACTGATAGATCTGATCGTTTTCTATGAATAAAAAAAAGCAAGTTGAGGCACCGATTAGTGAGAAATCTCGTGTTTTCGAATTCACTCAGCACCGCTTTTTCACACAGAGTCATCCAATCACTACAATTGGGAAGTCGTGTGTGTGTTCGATTGATTATACCAATAATCTTTCAAGTCTTCTGGGCTATCAGCGAGTTACAGCTGCCAGAAATACATTTTTCTTCCTTGCTATGTGGTGAAGAAGGCAGGGGCGCTGGCTTGTGTTGCCGAGCTGATGGGTTGAAACCGTTGGCCGGATGGTCTAGGGGTATGATTCTCGCTTCGGGTGCGAGAGGTACCGGGTTCTAATCCCGGTTCGGCCCAATTTTTCGCATTGCAACTAAAAGTTCCTCATTAGATCCCTTTGCGATTGATTGACAGATCTGATCGTTTTCTATGAATAAAAAAAGCAAGTTGAGACACCGATTAGTGAGAAATCTCGTGTTTTCGAATTCACTCAGCACCGCTTTTTCACACAGAGTCACCCAATCACTACAATTGGAAAGTCGTGTGTGTGTTCGATTGATTATACCAATAATCTTTGAAGTCTTCTGGGCTATCAGCGAGTTACAGCTGCCAGAAATACATTTTCTTCCTTGCTATTTGGTGAAGAAGGCAGGGCGCTGGCTTGTGTTGCCGAGCTGATGGGTTGAGACCGTTGGCCGGATGGTCTAGGGGTATGATTCTCGCTTCGGGTGCGAGAGGTCCCGGGTTCAAATCCCGGTTCGGCCCAACTTTTGCATTGCAACTTAAAGTTTCTCATGAGATCCTTTTGCGATTGATTGATAGACCTGATCGTTTTCTATGAATAAAAAAGCAAGTTGAGGCACCGATTTGTGAGAAATCTCGTGTTTTCGAATTCACTCAGCACCGCTTTTTCACACAGAGTCATCCAATCACTACAATTGGGAAGTCGTGTGTGTGTTCGATTGATTATACCAATAATCTTTGAAGTCTTCTGGGCTATCAGCGAGTTACAGCTGCCAGAAATACATTTTTCTTCCTTGCAATGTGGTGAAGAAGGCAGGGGCGCTGGCTTGTGTTGCCGAGCTGATGGGTTGAGACCGTTGGCCGGATGGTCTAGGGTATGATTCTCGCTTGGGGTGCGAGAGGTCCCGGGTTCAAATCCCGGTTCGGCCCAACTTTTTGCATTGCAACTAAAAGTTCCTCATTAGATCCCTTTGCGATTGATTGATAGATCTGATCGTTTTTTATGAATAAAAAGCAAGTTGAGGCACCGATTAGTGAGAAATCTCGTGTTTTTGAATTCACTCAGCACCGCTTTTTCACACAGAGTCATCCAATCACTACAATTGGGAAGTCGTGTGTGTGTTAGATTGATTATACCAATAATGTTTGAAGTCTTCTGGGCTATCAGCGAGTTACAGCTGCCAGAAATACATTTTTCTGCCTTGCTATGTGGTGAAGAAGGCAGGGGCGCTGGCTTGTGTTGACGAGCTGATGGTTTGGGACCGTTGGCCGGATGGTCTAGGGGTATGATTCTCGCTTCGGGTGCGAGAGGTCCCGGGTTCGAGTCCCGGTTCGGCCCAACTTTTTACATTGCAACTAAAAGTTCCTCATGAGATCCCTTTGCGATTGATTGATAGATCTGATCGTTTTTTATGATTAAAAAAAGCAAGTTGAGGCACCGATTAGTGAGAAATCTCGTGTTTTTGAATTCACTCAGCACCGCTTTTTCACACAGAGTCACCCAGTCACTACAATTGGAAAGTCGTGTGTGTGTTCGATTGATTATACCAATAATCTTTGAAGTCTTCTGGGCTATCAGCGAGTTACAGCTGCCAGAAATACATTTTTCTTCCTTGCTATGTGGTGAAGAAGGCAGGGGCGCTGGCTTGTGTTGCCGAGCTGATGGGTTGAGACCGTTGGCCGGATGGTCTAGGGGTATGATTCTCGCTTCGGGTGCGAGAGGTCCCGGGTTCGAATCCCGGTTCGGCCCAACTTTTTGCATTGCAACTAAAAGTTCCTCATTAGATCCCTTTGCGATTGATTGATAGATCTGATCGTTTTCTATGAATAAAAAAAGCAAGTTGAGACACCGATTAGTGAGAAATCTCGTGTTTTCGAATTCACTCAGCACCGCTTTTTCACACAGAGTCACCCAATCACTACAATTGGAAAGTCGTGTGTGTGTTCGATTGATTATACCAATAATCTTTGAAGTCTTCTGGGCTATCAGCGAGTTACAGCTGCCAGAAATACATTTTTCTTCCTTGCTATGTGGTGAAGAAGGCAGGGACGCTGGCTTGTGTTGCCGAGCTGATGGGTTGAGACCGTTGGCCGGATGGTCTAGGGGTATGATTCTCGCTTCGGGTGCGAGAGGTCCCGGGTTCGAATCCCGGTTCGGCCCAACTTTTTGCATTGCAACTAAAAGTTCCTCATTAGATCCCTTTGCGATTGATTGACAGATCTGATCGTTTTCTATGAATAAAAAAAGCAAGTTGAGGCACCGATTAGTGAGAAATCTCGTGTTTTCGAATTCACTCAGCACCGCTTTTCCACACAGAGTCACCCAATCACTACAATTGGAAAGTCGTGTGTGTGTTCGATTGATTATACCAATAATCTTTGAAGTCTTCTGGGCTATCAGCGAGTTACAGCTGCCAGAAATACATTTTTCTTCCTTGCTATGTGGTGAAGAAGGCAGGGGCGCTGGCTTGTGTTGCCGAGCTGATGGGTTGAAACCGTTGGCCGGATGGTCTAGGGGTATGATTCTCGCTTCGGGTGCGAGAGGTCCCGGGTTCGAATCCCGGTTCGGCCCAACTTTTTGCATTGCAACTAAAAGTTCCTCATTAGATCCCTTTGCGATTGATTGATAGATCTGATCGTTTTTTATGAATAAAAAAAGCAAGTTGAGGCACCGATTAGTGAGAAATCTCGTGTTTTCGAATTCACTCAGCACCGCTTTCTCTTCCAGAGTCATCCAATCACTACAATTGGGAAGTCGTGTGTGTGTTCGATTGATTATACCAATAATCTTTGAAGTCTTCTGGGCTATCAGCGAGTTACAGCTGCCAGAAATACATTTTTCTTCCTTGCTATGTGGTGAAGAAGGCAGGGGCGCTGGCTTGTGTTGCCGAGCTGATGGGTTGAGACCGTTGGCCGGATGGTCTAGGGGTATGATTCTCGCTTCGGGTGCGAGAGGTCCCGGGTTCGAATCCCGGTTCGGCCCAACTTTTTGCATTGCAACTAAAAGTTCCTCATTAGATCCCTTTGCGATTGATTGACAGATCTGATCGTTTTCTATGAATAAAAAAAGCAAGTTGAGGCACCGATTAGTGAGAAATCTCGTGTTTTCGAATTCACTCAGCACCGCTTTCTCTTCCAGAGTCATCCAATCACTACAATTGGAAAGTCGTGTGTGTGTTCGATTGATTATACCAATAATCTTTGAAGTCTTCTGGGCTATCAGCGAGTTACAGCTGCCAGAAATACATTTTTCTTCCTTGCTATGTGGTGAAGAAGGCAGGGGCGCTGGCTTGTGTTGCCGAGCTGATGGGTTGAAACCGTTGGCCGGATGGTCTAGGGGTATGATTCTCGCTTCGGGTGCGAGAGGTCCCGGGTTCGAATCCCGGTTCGGCCCAATTTTTGCATTGCAACTAAAAGTTCCTCATTAGATCCTTTTGCGATTGATTGACAGATCTGATCGTTTTCTATGAATAAAAAAAGCAAGTTGAGGCACCGATTAGTGAGAAATCTCGTGTTTTCGAATTCACTCAGCACCGCTTTTTCACACAGAGTCACCCAATCACTACAATTGGGAAGTCGTGTGTGTGTTCGATTGATTATACCAATAATCTTTGAAGTCTTCTGGGCTATCAGCGAGTTACAGCTGCCAGAATTACATTTTTCTTCCTTGCTATTTGGTGAAGAAAGCAGGGGCGCTGGCTTGTGTTGCCGAGCTGATGGGTTGAAACCGTTGGCCGGATGGTCTAGGGGTATGATTCTCGCTTCGGGTGCGAGAGGTACCGGGTTCTAATCCCGGTTCGGCCCAATTTTTCGCATTGCAACTAAAAGTTCCTCATTAGATCCCTTTGCGATTGATTGACAGATCTGATCGTTTTCTATGAATAAAAAAAGCAAGTTGAGGCACCGATTAGTGAGAAATCTCGTGTTTTCGAATTCACTCAGCACCGCTTTCTCTTCCAGAGTCATCCAATCACTACAATTGGGAAGTCGTGTGTGTGTTCGATTGATTATACCAATAATCTTTGAAGTCTTCTGGGCTATCAGCGAGTTACAGCTGCCAGAAATACATTTTTCTTCCTTGCTATGTGGTGAAGAAGGCAGGGACGCTGGCTTGTGTTGCCGAGCTGATGGGTTGAAACCGTTGGCCGGATGGTCTAGGGGTATGATTCTCGCTTCGGGTGCGAGAGGTCCCGGGTTCGAATCCCGGTTCGGCCCAACTTTTTGCATTGCAACTAAAAGTTCCTCATTAGATCCTTTTGCGATTGATTGACAGATCTGATCGTTTTCTATGAATAAAAAAAGCAAGTTGAGACACCGATTAGTGAGAAATCTCGTGTTTTCGAATTCACTCAGCACCGCTTTCTCTTCCAGAGTCATCCAAGCACTACAATTGGGAAGTCGTGTGTGTGTTCGATTGATTATACCAATAATCTTTGAAGTCTTCTGGGCTATCAGCGAGTTACAGCTGCCAGAAATACATTTTTCTTCCTTGCTATGTGGTGAAGAAGGCAGGGACGCTGGCTTGTGTTGCCGAGCTGATGGGTTGAAACCGTTGGCCGGATGGTCTAGGGGTATGATTCTCGCTTCGGGTGCGAGAGGTCCCGGGTTCAAATCCCGGTTCGGCCCAATTTTTCGCATCGCAACTAAAAGTTCCTCATTAGATCACCTTTGCGATTGATTGATAGATCTGATCGTTTTCTATGAATAAAAAGCAAGTTGAGGCACCGATTAGTGAGAAATCTCGTGTTTTCGAATTCACTCAGCACCGCTTTCTCTTCCAGAGTCATCCAATCACTACAATTGGGAAGCCGTGTGTGTTTGATGGATTATACCAATAATCTTTGAAGTCTTCTGGGCTATCAGCGAGTTACAGCTGCCAGAAATACATTTTTCTTCCTTGCTATGTGGTGAAGAAGGCAGGGGCGCTGGCTTGTGTTGCCGAGCTGATGGGTTGAGACCGTTGGCCGGATGGTCTAGGGGTATGATTCTCGCTTCGGGTGCGAGAGGTACCGGGTTCTAATCCCGGTTCGGCCCAATTTTTCGCATTGCAACTAAAAGTTCCTCATTAGATCCCTTTGCGATTGATTGACAGATCTGATCGTTTTCTATGAATAAAAAAAGCAAGTTGAGGCACCGATTAGTGAGAAATCTCGTGTTTTCGAATTCACTCAGCACCGCTTTTTCACACAGAGTCACCCAATCACTACAATTGGAAAGTCGTGTGTGTGTTCGATTGATTATACCAATAATCTTTGAAGTCTTCTGGGCTATCAGCGAGTTACAGCTGCCAGAAATACATTTTTCTTCCTTGCTATGTGGTGAAGAAGGCAGGGGCGCTGGCTTGTGTTGCCGAGCTGATGGGTTGAGACCGTTGGCCGCATGGTCTAGGACTATGATTCTCGCTTCGGGTGCGAGAGGTCCCGGGTTCGAATCCCGGTTCGGCCCAATTTTTCGCCTTGCAACTAAAAGTCCCTCATTAGATCACACTTGCGATTGATTGATAGACCTGATCGTTTTTTATGAATAAAAAAAACAAGTTGAGGCACCGATTTGTGAAAAATCTCGTGTTTTCGAATTCATTCAGACAGCTTTTTCACACAGAGTCACCCAATCACTACAATTGGAAAGTCGTGTGTGTGTTCGATTGATTATACCAATAATCTTTGAAGTCTTCTGGGCTATCAGCGAGTTACAGCTGCCAGAAATACATTTTTCTTCCTTGCTATGTGGTGAAGAAGGCAGGGACGCTGGCTTGTGTTGCCGAGCTGATGGGTTGAGACCGTTGGCCGGATGGTCTAGGGGTATGATTCTCGCTTCGGGTGCGAGAGGTCCCGGGTTCGAATCCCGGTTCGGCCCAACTTTTTGCATTGCAACTAAAAGTTCCTCATTAGATCCTTTTGCGATTGATTGACAGATCTGATCGTTTTCTATGAATAAAAAAAGCAAGTTGAGGCACCGATTAGTGAGAAATCTCGTGTTTTCGAATTCACTCAGCACCGCTTTCTCTTCCAGAGTCATCCAATCACTACAATTGGGAAGTCGTGTGTGTGTTCGATTGATTATACCAATAATCTTTGAAGTCTTCTGGGCTATCAGCGAGTTACAGCTGCCAGAAATACATTTTTCTTCCTTGCTATGTGGTGAAGAAGGCAGGGACGCTGGCTTGTGTTGCCGAGCTGATGGGTTGAAACCGTTGGCCGGATGGTCTAGGGGTATGATTCTCGCTTCGGGTGCGAGAGGTCCCGGGTTCGAATCCCGGTTCGGCCCAACTTTTTGCATTGCAACTAAAAGTTTCTCATTAGATCACACTTGCGATTGACTGAAAGATCTGATCGTTTTCTTCGAATAAAAAAAGCAAGTTGAGGCACCGATTAGTGAGAAATCTCGTGTTTTCGAATTCACTCAGCACCGCTTTCTCTTCCAGAGTCATCCAATCACTACAATTGGGAAGTCGTGTGTGTGTTCGATTGATTATACCAATAATCTTTCAAGTCTTCTGGGCTATCAGCGAGTTACAGCTGCCAGAAATACATTTTTCTTCCTTGCTATGTGGTGAAGAAGGCAGGGGCGCTGGCTTGTGTTGCCGAGCTGATGGGTTGAGACCGTTGGCCGGATGGTCTAGGGGTATGATTCTCGCTTCGGGTGCGAGAGGTCCCGGGTTCGAATCCCGGTTCGGCCCAACTTTTCGCATTGCAACTAAAAGTTCCTCATTAGATCCCTTTAGATCCCTTTGCGATTGATTGATAGATCTGATCGTTTTTTATGAATAAAAAAAGCAAGTTGAGGCACCGATTAGTGAGAAATCTCGTGTTTTCGAATTCACTCAGCACCGCTTTTTCACACAGAGTCACCCAGTCACTACAATTGGGAAGTCGTGTGTGTGTTCGATTGATTATACCAATAATCTTTCAAGTCTTCTGGGCTATCAGCGAGTTACAGCTGCCAGAAATACATTTTTCTTCCTTGCTATGTGGTGAAGAAGGCAGGGGCGCTGGCTTGTGTTGCCGAGCTGATGGGTTGAGACCGTTGGCCGGATGGTCTAGGGGTATGATTCTCGCTTCGGGTGCGAGAGGTCCCGGGTTCGAATCCCGGTTCGGCCCAACTTTTCGCATTGCAACTAAAAGTTCCTCATTAGATCCCTTTGCGATTGATTGTTAGACATGATCGTTTTTTATGAATAAAAAAAGCAAGTTGAGGCACCGATTAGTGAGAAATCTCGTGTTTTCGAATTCACTCAGCACCGCTTTTTCACACAGAGTCACCCAGTCACTACAATTGGGAAGTCGTGTGTGTGTTCGATTGATTATACCAATAATCTTTCAAGTCTTCTGGGCTATCAGCGAATTACAGCTGCCAGAACTTTATTTCTCTTCCATGCTATGTGGTGAAGAAGGCAGAGGCGCTGGCTTGTGTTGCCGAGCTGATGGGTGGAGACCGTTGGCCGGATGGTCTAGGGGTATGATTCTCGCTTCGGGTGCGAGAGGTCCCGGGTTCGAATCCCGGTTCGGCGCAATTTTCGCATTGCAACTAAAAGTCTCTCATTAGATCACACTTGCGATTGATTGATAGACCTGATCGTTTTTTATGAATAAAAAAAGCAAGTTAGGGCACCGATTAGTGAGAAATCTCGTGTTTTCGAATTCATTCAGCACCGCTTTTTCACACAGAGTCACCCAATCACTACGATTGGAAAGTCGTGTGTGTGTTCGATTGATTATACCAATAATCTTTGAAGTCTTCTGGGCTATCAGCGAGTTACAGCTGCCAGAAATACATTTTTCTTCCTTGCTATGTGGTGAAGAAGGCAGGGGCGCTGGCTTGTGTTGCCGAGCTGATGGGTTGAAACCGTTGGCCGGATGGTCTAGGGGTATGATTCTCGCTTCGGGTGCGAGAGGTCCCGGGTTCGAATCCCGGTTCGGCCCAATTTTTCGCATTGCAACTAAAAGTCTCTCATTAGATCACACTTCCGATTGACTGATAGATCTGATCGTTTTCTTTGAATAAAAAAAGCAAGTTGAGGCACCGATTTGTGAAAAATCTCGTGTTTTCGAATTCATTCCGCACCGCTTTTTCACACAGAGTCACCCAATCACTACGATTGGAAAGTCGTGTGTGTGTTCGATTGATTATACCAATAATCTTTGAAGTCTTCTGGGCTATCAGCGAGTTACAGCTGCCAGAAATACATTTTTCTTCCTTGCTATGTGGTGAAGAAGGCAGGGGCGCTGGCTTGTGTTGCCGAGCTGATGGGTTGAAACCGTTGGCCGGATGGTCTAGGGGTATGATTCTCGCTTCGGGTGCGAGAGGTCCCGGGTTCGAATCCCGGTTCGGCCCAACTTTTCGCATTGCAACTAAAAGTTCCTCATTAGATCACACTTGCGATTGACTGATAGATCTGATCGTTTTCTTTGAATAAAAAAAGCAAGTTGAGGCACCGATTAGTGAGAAATCTCGTGTTTTCGAATTCACTCAGCACCGCTTTCTCTTCCAGAGTCATCCAATCACTACAATTGGGAAGTCGTGTGTGTGTTCGATTGATTATACCAATAATCTTTGAAGTCTTCTGGGCTATCAGCGAGTTACAGCTGCCAGAAATACATTTTTCTTCCTTGCTATGTGGTGAAGAATGGAGGGGCGCTGGCTTGTGTTGCCGAGCTGATGGGTTGAGACCGTTGGCCGGATGGTCTAGGGGTATGATTCTCGCTTCGGGTGCGAGAGGTCCCGGGTTCGAATCCCGGTTCGGCCCAATTTTTCGCATTGCAACTAAAAGTCTCTCATTAGATCACACTTCCGATTGACTCATAGATCTGATCGTTTTCTTTGAATAAAAAAAAGCAAGTTGAGGCACCGATTTGTGAAAAATCTCGTGTTTTCGAATTCATTCCGCACCGCTTTCTCTTCCAGAGTCATCCAATCACTACAATTGGGAAGTCGTGTGTGTGTTCGATTGATTATACCAATAATCTTTGAAGTCTTCTGGGCTATCAGCGAGTTACAGCTGCCAGAAATACATTTTTCTTCCTTGCTATGTGGTGAAGAAGGCAGGGGCGCTGGCTTGTGTTGCCGAGCTGATGGGTTGAGACCGTTGGCCGGATGGTCTAGGGGTATGATTCTCGCTTCGGGTGCGAGAGGTCCCGGGTTCGAATCCCGGTTCGGCCCAATTTTTCGCATTGCAACTAAAAGTCTCTCATTAGATCACACTTGCGATTGACTGATAGATCTGATCGTTTTCTTTGAATAAAAAAAGCAAGTTGAGGCACCGATTTGTGAAAAATCTCGTGTTTTCGAATTCATTCAGCACCGCTTTTTCACACAGAGTCACCCAATCACTACAATTGGAAAGTCGTGTGTGTGTTCGATTGATTATACCAATAATGTTTGAAGTCTTCTGGGCTATCAGCGAATTACAGCTGCCAGAACTACATTTCTCTTCCATGCTATGTGGTGAAGAAGGCAGAGGCGCTGGCTTGTGTTGCCGAGCTGATGGGTTGAGACCGTTGGCCGGATGGTCTAGGGGTATGATTCTCGCTTCGGGTGCGAGAGGTCCCGGGTTCGAATCCCGGTTCGGCCCAATTTTTCGCATTGCAACTAAAAGTCTCTCATTAGATCACACTTGCGATTGACTGATAGATCTGATCGTTTTCTTTGAATAAAAAAAGCAAGTTGAGGCACCGATTAGTGAGAAATCTCGTGTTTTCGAATTCACTCAGCACCGCTTTCTCTTCCAGAGTCATCCAATCACTACGATTGGAAAGTCGTGTGTGTGTTCGATTGATTATACCAATAATCTTTGAAGTCTTCTGGGCTATCAGCGAGTTACAGCTGCCAGAAATACATTTTTCTTCCTTGCTATGTGGTGAAGAAGGCAGGGGCGCTGGCTTGTGTTGCCGAGCTGATGGGTTGAGACCGTTGGCCGGATGGTCTAGGGGTATGATTCTCGCTTCGGGTGCGAGAGGTCCCGGGTTCGAATCCCGGTTCGGCCCAATTTTTCGCATTGCAACTAAAAGTCTCTCATTAGATCACACTTGCGATTGACTGATAGATCTGATCGTTTTCTTTGAATAAAAAAAAAGCAAGTTGAGGCACCGATTAGTGAGAAATCTCGTGTTTTCGAATTCACTCAGCACCGCTTTCTCTTCCAGAGTCATCCAATCACTACAATTGGGAAGTCGTGTGTGTGTTCGATTGATTATACCAATAATGTTTGAAGTCTTCTGGGCTATCAGCGAGTTACAGCTGCCAGAAATACATTTTTCTTCCTTGCTATGTGGTGAAGAAGGCAGAGGCGCTGGCTTGTGTTGACGAGCTGATGGTTTGGGACCGTTGGCCGGATGGTCTAGGGGTATGATTCTCGCTTCGGGTGCGAGAGGTCCCGGGTTCGAATCCCGGTTCGGCCCAATTTTTCGCATTGCAACTAAAAGTCTCTCATTAGATCACACTTGCGATTGACTGATAGATCTGATCGTTTTCTTTGAATAAAAAAAGTAAGTTGAGGCACCGATTAGTGAGAAATCTCGTGTTTTCGAATTCACTCAGCACCGCTTTCTCTTCCAGAGTCATCCAATCACTACAATTGGGAAGTCGTGTGTGTGTTCGATTGATTATACCAATAATGTTTGAAGTCTTCTGGGCTATCAGCGAGTTACAGCTGCCAGAAATACATTTTTCTTCCTTGCTATGTGGTGAAGAAGGCAGAGGCGCTGGCTTGTGTTGCCGAGCTGATGAGTGGAAACCGTTGGCCGGATGGTCTAGGGTATGATTCTCGCTTCGGGTGCGAGAGGTCCCGGGTTCGAATCCTGGTTCGGCCCAATTTTTCGCATTGCAACTAAAAGTCTCTCATTAGATCACACTTGCGATTAACTGATAGATCTGATCGTTTTCTTTGAATAAAAAAAAGCAAGTTGAGGCACCGATTAGTGAGAAATCTCGTGTTTTCGAATTCACTCAGCACCGCTTTCTCTTCCAGAGTCATCCAATCACTACAATTGGAAAGTCGTGTGTGTGTTCGATTGATTATACCAATAATCTTTGAAGTCTTCTGGGCTATCAGCGAGTTACAGCTGCCAGAAATACATTTTTCTTCCTTGCTATGTGGTGAAGAAGGCAGGGGCGCTGGCTTGTGTTGCCGAGCTGATGGGTTGAGACCGTTGGCCGGATGGTCTAGGGGTATGATTCTCGCTTCGGGTGCGAGAGGTCCCGGGTTCGAATCCCGGTTCGGCCCAATTTTTCGCATTGCAACTAAAAGTCTCTCATTAGATCACACTTCCGATTGACTGATAGATCTGATCGTTTTCTTTGAATAAAAAAAGCAAGTTGAGGCACCGATTAGTGAGAAATCTCGTGTTTTCGAATTCACTCAGCACCGCTTTCTCTTCCAGAGTCATCCAATCACTACGATTGGAAAGTCGTGTGTGTGTTCGATTGATTATACCAATAATCTTTGAAGTCTTCTGGGCTATCAGCGAGTTACAGCTGCCAGAAATACATTTTTCTTCCTTGCTATGTGGTGAAGAAGGCAGGGGCGCTGGCTTGTGTTGCCGAGCTGATGGGTTGAGACCGTTGGCCGGATGGTCTAGGGGTATGATTCTCGCTTCGGGTGCGAGAGGTCCCGGGTTCGAATCCCGGTTCGGCCCAATTTTTCGCATTGCAACTAAAAGTCTCTCATTAGATCACACTTCCGATTGACTGATAGATCTGATCGTTTTCTTTGAATAAAAAAAGCAAGTTGAGGCACCGATTAGTGAGAAATCTCGTGTTTTCGAATTCACTCAGCACCGCTTTCTCTTCCAGAGTCATCCAATCACTACGATTGGAAAGTCGTGTGTGTGTTCGATTGATTATACCAATAATCTTTGAAGTCTTCTGGGCTATCAGCGAGTTACAGCTGCCAGAAATACATTTTTCTTCCTTGCTATGTGGTGAAGAAGGCAGGGGCGCTAGCTTGTGTTGCCGAGCTGATGGGTTGAGACCGTTGGCCGGATGTTCTAGGGGTACGATTCTCGCTTCGAGTGCGAGAGGTCCCGGGTTCGAATCCCGGTTCGGCCCAATTTTTCGCATTGCAACTAAAAGTCTCTCATTAGATCACACTTCCGATTGACTGATAGATCTGATCGTTTTCTTTGAATAAAAAAAGCAAGTTGAGGCACCGATTAGTGAGAAATCTCGTGTTTTCGAATTCACTCAGCACCGCTTTCTCTTCCAGAGTCATCCAATCACTACAATTGGGAAGTCGTGTGTGTGTTCGATTGATTATACCAATAATCTTTGAAGTCTTCTGGGCTATCAGCGAGTTACAGCTGCCAGAAATACATTTTTCTTCCTTGCTATGTGGTGAAGAATGGAGGGGCGCTGGCTTGTGTTGCCGAGCTGATGGGTTGAGACCGTTGGCCGGATGGTCTAGGGGTATGATTCTCGCTTCGGGTGCGAGAGGTCCCGGGTTCGAATCCCGGTTCGGCCCAATTTTTCGCATTGCAACTAAAAGTCTCTCATTAGATCACACTTGCGATTGACTGATAGATCTGATCGTTTTCTTTGAATAAAAAAAAGCAAGTTGAGGCACCGATTAGTGAGAAATCTCGTGTTTTCGAATTCACTCAGCACCGCTTTCTCTTCCAGAGTCATCCAATCACTACAATTGGGAAGTCGTGTGTGTGTTCGATTGATTATACCAATAATGTTTGAAGTCTTCTGGGCTATCAGCGAATTACAGCTGCCAGAAATACATTTTTCTTCCTTGCTATGTGGTGAAGAAGGCAGAGGCGCTGGCTTGTGTTGCCGAGCTGATGGTTTGGGACCGTTGGCCGGAAGGTCTAGGGGTATGATTCTCGCTTCGGGTGCGAGAGGTCCCGGGTTCGAATCCCGGTTCGGCCCAATTTTTCGCATTGCAACTAAAAGTCTCTCATTAGATCACACTTGCGATTGACTGATAGATCTGATCGTTTTCTTTGAATAAAAAAAGCAAGTTGAGGCACCGATTAGTGAGAAATCTCGTGTTTTCGAATTCACTCAGCACCGCTTTCTCTTCCAGAGTCATCCAATCACTACAATTGGGAAGTCGTGTGTGTGTTCGATTGATTATACCAATAATGTTTGAAGTCTTCTGGGCTATCAGCGAATTACAGCTGCCAGAACTACATTTTTCTTCCTTGCTATGTGGTGAAGAAGGCAGAGGCGCTGGCTTGTGTTGCCGAGCTGATGGTTCGGGACCGTTGGCCGGAAGGTCTAGGGGTATGAGTCTCGCTTCGGGTGCAAGAGGTCCCGGGTTCGAATCCCGGTTCGGCCCAATTTTTCGCATTGCAACTAAAAGTCTCTCATTAGATCACACTTGCGATTGACTGATAGATCTGATCGTTTTCTTTGAATAAAAAAAAGCAAGTTGAGGCACCGATTAGTGAGAAATCTCGTGTTTTCGAATTCACTCAGCACCGCTTTCTCTTCCAGAGTCATCCAATCACTACAATTGGAAAGTCGTGTGTGTGTTCGATTGATTATACCAATAATCTTTGAAGTCTTCTGGGCTATCAGCGAGTTACAGCTGCCAGAACTACATTTTTCTTCCTTGCTATGTGGTGAAGAAGGCAGAGGCGCTGGCTTGTGTTGCCGAGCTGATGGGTTGAGACCGTTGGCCGGATGGTCTAGGGGTATGATTCTCGCTTCGGGTGCGAGAGGTCCCGGGTTCGAATCCCGGTTCGGCCCAATTTTTCGCATTGCAACTAAAAGTCTCTCATTAGATCACACTTGCGATTGACTGATAGATCTGATCGTTTTCTTTGAATAAAAAAAGCAAGTTGAGGCACCGATTAGTGAGAAATCTCGTGTTTTCGAATTCACTCAGCACCGCTTTCTCTTCCAGAGTCATCCAAGCACTACAATTGGGAAGTCGTGTGTGTGTTCGATTGATTATACCAATAATCTTTGAAGTCTTCTGGGCTATCAGCGAGTTACAGCTGCCAGAAATACATTTTTCTTCCTTGCTATGTGGTGAAGAAGGCAGAGGCGCTGGCTTGTGTTGCCGAGCTGATGGGTTGAGACCGTTGGCCGGACGGTCTAGGGGTATGATTCTCGCTTCGGTTGCGAGAGGTCCCGGATTCAAATTCCGGTTCGGCCCGATTTCTCGCATTGCAGTTAAACGTCTCTCATTAGATCACACTTGCGATTGACTGATAGATCTGATCGTTTTCTTTGAATAAAAAAAAGCAAGTTGAGGCACCGATTAGTGAGAAATCTCGTGTTTTCGAATTCACTCAGCACCGCTTTCTCTTCCAGAGTCATCCAATCACTACAATTGGGAAGTCGTGTGTGTGTTCGATTGATTATACCAATAATCTTTGAAGTCTTCTGGGCTATCAGCGAGTTACAGCTGCCAGAAATACATTTTCTTCCTTGCTATTTGGTGAAGAAGGCAGGGGCGCTGGCTTGTGTTGCCGAGCTGATGGGTTGAAACCGTTGGCCGGATGGTCTAGGGGTATGATTCTCGCTTCGGGTGCGAGAGGTCCCGGGTTCGAATCCCGGTTCGGCCCAATTTTTCGCATTGCAACTAAAAGTCTCTCATTAGATCACACTTCCGATTGACTGATAGATCTGATCGTTTTCTTTGAATAAAAAAAGCAAGTTGAGGCACCGATTAGTGAGAAATCTCGTGTTTTCGAATTCACTCAGCACCGCTTTCTCTTCCAGAGTCATCCAATCACTACAATTGGGAAGTCGTGTGTGTGTTCGATTGATTATACCAATAATGTTTGAAGTCTTCTGGGCTATCAGCGAATTACAGCTGCCAGAACTACATTTTTCTTCCTTGCTATGTGGTGAAGAAGGCAGAGGCGCTGGCTTGTGTTGCCGAGCTGATGGGTTGAGACCGTTGGCCGGATGGTCTAGGGTATGATTCTCGCTTCGGGTGCGAGAGGTCCCGGGTTCGAATCCCGGTTCGGCCCAATTTTTCGCATTGCAACTAAAAGTCTCTCATTAGATCACACTTGCGATTGACTGATAGATCTGATCGTTTTCTTTGAATAAAAAAAGCAAGTTGAGGCACCGATTAGTGAGAAATCTCGTGTTTTCGAATTCACTCAGCACCGCTTTCTCTTCCAGAGTCATCCAATCACTACAATTGGGAAGTCGTGTGTGTGTTCGATTGATTATACCAATAATGTTTGAAGTCTTCTGGGCTATCAGCGAGTTACAGCTGCCAGAAATACATTTTCTTCCTTGCTATGTGGTGAAGAAGGCAGGGGCGCTGGCTTGTGTTGCCGAGCTGATGGGTTGAAACCTTTGGCCGGATGGTCTAGGGGTATGATTCTCGCTTCGGGTGCGAGAGGTCCCGGGTTCGAATCCTGGTTCGGCGCAATTTTCGCATTGCAACTAAAAGTCTCTCATTAGATCACACTTGCGATTGACTGATAGATCTGATCGTTTTCTTTGAATAAAAAAAGCAAGTTGAGGCACCGATTAGTGAGAAATCTCGTGTTTTCGAATTCACTCAGCACCGCTTTCTCTTCCAGAGTCATCCAATCACTACAATTGGGAAGTCGTGTGTGTGTTCGATTGATTATACCAATAATGTTTGAAGTCTTCTGGGCTATCAGCGAATTACAGCTGCCAGAACTACATTTTTCTTCCTTGCTATGTGGTGAAGAAGGCAGAGGCGCTGGCTTGTGTTGCCGAGCTGATGGGTTGAGACCGTTGGCCGGATGGTCTAGGGGTATGATTCTCGCTTCGGGTGCGAGAGGTCCCGGGTTCGAATCCCGGTTCGGCCCAATTTTTCGCATTGCAACTAAAAGTCTCTCATTAGATCACACTTGCGATTGACTGATAGATCTGATCGTTTTCTTTGAATAAAAAAAGCAAGTTGAGGCACCGATTAGTGAGAAATCTCGTGTTTTCGAATTCACTCAGCACCGCTTTCTCTTCCAGAGTCATCCAATCACTACAATTGGGAAGTCGTGTGTGTGTTCGATTGATTATACCAATAATGTTTGAAGTCTTCTGGGCTATCAGCGAATTACAGCTGCCAGAACTACATTTCTCTTCCATGCTATGTGGTGAAGAAGGCAGAGGCGCTGGCTTGTGTTGCCGAGCTGATGGGTTGAGACCGTTGGCCGGATGGTCTAGGGGTATGATTCTCGCTTCGGGTGCGAGAGGTCCCGGGTTCGAATCCCGGTTCGGCCCAATTTTTCGCATTGCAACTAAAAGTCTCTCATTAGATCACACTTGCGATTGACTGATAGATCTGATCGTTTTCTTTGAATAAAAAAAGCAAGTTGAGGCACCGATTAGTGAGAAATCTCGTGTTTTCGAATTCACTCAGCACCGCTTTCTCTTCCAGAGTCATCCAATCACTACAATTGGGAAGTCGTGTGTGTGTTCGATTGATTATACCAATAATGTTTGAAGTCTTCTGGGCTATCAGCGAATTACAGCTGCCAGAACTACATTTCTCTTCCATGCTATGTGGTGAAGAAGGCAGAGGCGCTGGCTTGTGTTGCCGAGCTGATGGGTTGAGACCGTTGGCCGGATGGTCTAGGGGTATGATTCTCGCTTCGGGTGCGAGAGGTCCCGGGTTCGAATCCCGGTTCGGCCCAATTTTTCGCATTGCAACTAAAAGTCTCTCATTAGATCACACTTGCGATTGACTGATAGATCTGATCGTTTTCTTTGAATAAAAAAAAGCAAGTTGAGGCACCGATTAGTGAGAAATCTCGTGTTTTCGAATTCACTCAGCACCGCTTTCTCTTCCAGAGTCATCCAATCACTACAATTGGGAAGTCGTGTGTGTTCGATTGATTATACCAATAATGTTTGAAGTCTTCTGGGCTATCAGCGAATTACAGCTGCCAGAACTACATTTCTCTTCCATGCTATGTGGTGAAGAAGGCAGAGGCGCTGGCTTGTGTTGCCGAGCTGATGGGTTGAGACCGTTGGCCGGATGGTCTAGGGGTATGATTCTCGCTTGGGGTGCGAGAGGTCCCGGGTTCAAATCCCGGTTCGGCCCAATTTTTCGCATTGCAACTAAAAGTCTCTCATTAGATCACACTTGCGATTGACTGATAGATCTGATCGTTTTCTTTGAATAAAAAAAAGCAAGTTGAGGCACCGATTAGTGAGAAATCTCGTGTTTTCGAATTCACTCAGCACCGCTTTCTCTTCCAGAGTCATCCAATCACTACAATTGGGAAGTCGTGTGTGTGTTCGATTGATTATACCAATAATGTTTGAAGTCTTCTGGGCTATCAGCGAATTACAGCTGCCAGAACTACATTTCTCTTCCATGCTATGTGGTGAAGAAGGCAGAGGCGCTGGCTTGTGTTGCCGAGCTGATGGGTTGAGACCGTTGGCCGGATGGTCTAGGGGTATGATTCTCGCTTCGGGTGCGAGAGGTCCCGGGTTCGAATCCCGGTTCGGCCCAATTTTTCGCATTGCAACTAAAAGTCTCTCATTAGATCACACTTGCGATTGACTGATAGATCTGATCGTTTTCTTTGAATAAAAAAAAGCAAGTTGAGGCACCGATTAGTGAGAAATCTCGTGTTTTCGAATTCACTCAGCACCGCTTTCTCTTCCAGAGTCATCCAATCTTCTACAATTGGGAAGTCGTGTGTGTGTTCGATTGATTATACCAATAATGTTTGAAGTCTTCTGGGCTATCAGCGAATTACAGCTGCCAGAACTACATTTCTCTTCCATGCTATGTGGTGAAGAAGGCAGAGGCGCTGGCTTGTGTTGCCGAGCTGATGGGTTGAGACCGTTGGCCGGATGGTCTAGGGGTATGATTCTCGCTTCGGGTGCGAGAGGTCCCGGGTTCGAATCCCGGTTCGGCCCAATTTTTCGCATTGCAACTAAAAGTCTCTCATTAGATCACACTTGCGATTGACTGATAGATCTGATCGTTTTCTTTGAATAAAAAAAAGCAAGTTGAGGCACCGATTAGTGAGAAATCTCGTGTTTTCGAATTCACTCAGCACCGCTTTCTCTTCCAGAGTCATCCAATCACTACAATTGGGAAGTCGTGTGTGTGTTCGATTGATTATACCAATAATGTTTGAAGTCTTCTGGGCTATCAGCGAATTACAGCTGCCAGAACTACATTTCTCTTCCATGCTATGTGGTGAAGAAGGCAGAGGCGCTGGCTTGTGTTGCCGAGCTGATGGGTTGAGACCGTTGGCCGGATGGTCTAGGGGTATGATTCTCGCTTCGGGTGCGAGAGGTCCCGGGTTCGAATCCCGGTTCGGCCCAATTTTTCGCATTGCAACTAAAAGTCTCTCATTAGATCACACTTGCGATTGACTGATAGATCTGATCGTTTTCTTTGAATAAAAAAAAGCAAGTTGAGGCACCGATTAGTGAGAAATCTCGTGTTTTCGAATTCACTCAGCACCGCTTTCTCTTCCAGAGTCATCCAATCACTACAATTGGGAAGTCGTGTGTGTGTTCGATTGATTATACCAATAATGTTTGAAGTCTTCTGGGCTATCAGCGAATTACAGCTGCCAGAACTACATTTCTCTTCCATGCTATGTGGTGAAGAAGGCAGAGGCGCTGGCTTGTGTTGCCGAGCTGATGGGTTGAGACCGTTGGCCGGATGGTCTAGGGTATGATTCTCGCTTCGGGTGCGAGAGGTCCCGGGTTCGAATCCCGGTTCGGCCCAATTTTTCGCATTGCAACTAAAAGTCTCTCATTAGATCACACTTGCGATTGACTGATAGATCTGATCGTTTTCTTTGAATAAAAAAAGCAAGTTGAGGCACCGATTAGTGAGAAATCTCGTGTTTTCGAATTCACTCAGCACCGCTTTCTCTTCCAGAGTCATCCAATCACTACAATTGGGAAGTCGTGTGTGTGTTCGATTGATTATACCAATAATGTTTGAAGTCTTCTGGGCTATCAGCGAATCACAGCTGCCAGAACTACATTTTCTTCCATGCTATGTGGTGAAGAAGGCAGAGGCGCTGGCTTGTGTTGCCGAGCTGATGGGTTGAGACCGTTGGCCGGATGGTCTAGGGGTATGATTCTCGCTTCGGGTGCGAGAGGTCCCGGGTTCGAATCCCGGTTCGGCCCAATTTTTCGCATTGCAACTAAAAGTCTCTCATTAGATCACACTTGCGATTGACTGATAGATCTGATCGTTTTCTTTGAATAAAAAAGCAAGTTGAGGCACCGATTAGTGAGAAATCTCGTGTTTTCGAATTCACTCAGCACCGCTTTCTCTTCCAGAGTCATCCAATCACTACAATTGGGAAGTCGTGTGTGTGTTCCATTGATTATACCAACAATGTTTGAAGTCTTCTGGGCTATCAGCGAATTACAGCTGCCAGAACTACATTTTTCTTGCTTGCTATGTGGTGAAGAAGGCAGAGGCGCTGGCTTGTGTTGCCGAGCTGATGGTTTGGGACCGTTGGCCGGATGGTCTAGGGGTATGATTCTCGCTTCGGTTGCGAGAGGTCCCGGCTTCAAATTCCGGTTCGGCCCAATTTTTCGCATTGCAACTAAAAGTCTCTAATTAGATCACACTTGCGATTGACTGACAGATGTGATCGTTTTCTTTGAATAAAATGTAAGTTGAGGCACCGATTAGTGAGAAATCTCGTGTTTTCGAATTCACTCAGCACCGCTTTCTCTTCCAGAGTCATCCAATCACTACAATTGGGAAGTCGTGTGTGTGTTCGATTGATTATACCAATAATGTTTGAAGTCTTCTGGGCTATCAGCGAATTACAGCTGCCAGAACTACATTTCTCTTCCATGCTATGTGGTGAAGAAGGCAGAGGCGCTGGCTTGTGTTGCCGAGCTGATGGGTTGAGACCGTTGGCCGGATGGTCTAGGGGTATGATTCTCGCTTCGGGTGCGAGAGGTCCCGGGTTCGAATCCCGGTTCGGCCCAATTTTTCGCATTGCAACTAAAAGTCTCTCATTAGATCACACTTGCGATTGATTGATAGACCTGATCGTTTTTTATGAACAAAAAAACAAGTTGAGGCACCGATTTGTGAAAAATCTCGTGTTTTCGAATTCACTCAGCACCGCTTTCTCTTCCAGAGTCATCCAATCACTACAATTGGGAAGTCGTGTGTGTGTTCGATTGATTATACCAATAATGTTTGAAGTCTTCTGGGCTATCAGCGAATTACAGCTGCCAGAACTACATTTCTCTTCCATGCTATGTGGTGAAGAAGGCAGAGGCGCTGGCTTGTGTTGCCGAGCTGATGGGTTGAGACCGTTGGCCGGAAGGTCTAGAGGTATGATTCTCGCTACGGGTGCGTGAGGTCACGGGTTCGAATCCCGGTTCGGCCCAATTTTTCGCATTGCAACTAAAAGTCTCTCATTAGATCACACTTGCGATTGACTGATAGATCTGATCGTTTTCTTTGAATAAAAAAAAGCAAGTTGAGGCACCGATTAGTGAGAAATCTCGTGTTTTCGATTTCACTCAGCACCGCTTTCTCTTCCAGAGTCATCCAATCACTACAATTGGGAAGTCGTGTGAGTGTTCCATTGATTATACCAATAATGTTCGAAGTCTTCTGGGCTATCAGCGAATTACAGCTACCAGAACTACATTTCTCTTCCATGCTATGTGGTGAAGAAGGCAGAGGCGCTGGCTTGTGTTGCCGAGCTGATGGGTTGAGACCGTTGGCCGGATGATCTAGGGGTATGAATCTCGCTACGGGTGCGAGAGGTCCCGGGTTCGAATCCCGGTTCGGCCCAATTTTTCGCATTGCAACTAAAAGTCTCTCATTAGATCACACTTGCGATTGACTGATAGATCTGATCGTTTTCTTTGAATAAAAAAAAAGCAAGTTGAGGCACCGATTAGTGAGAAATCTCGTGTTTTCGAATTCACTCAGCACCGCTTTCTCTTCCAGAGTCATCCAATCACTACAATTGGGAAGTCGTGTGTGTGTTCGATTGATTATACCAATAATGTTTGAAGTCTTCTGGGCTATCAGCGAATTACAGCTGCCAGAACTACATTTCTCTTCCATGCTATGTGGTGAAGAATGGAGGGGCGCTGGCTTGTGTTGCCGAGCTGATGGGTCGATACCGTTGGCCGGATGGTCTAGGGGTATGATTCTCGCTTCGGGTGCGAGAGGTCCCGGGTTCGAATCCCGGTTCGGCCCAATTTTTCGCATTGCAACTAAAAGTCTCTCATTAGATCACACTTCCGATTGACTGATAGATCTGATCGTTTTCTTTGAATAAAAAAAGCAAGTTGAGGCACCGATTAGTGAGAAATCTCGTGTTTTCGAATTCACTCAGCACCGCTTTCTCTTCCAGAGTCATCCAATCACTACAATTGGGAAGTCGTGTGTGTGTTCGGTTTATTATACCAATAATGTTTGAAGTCTACTGGGCTATCAGCGAATTACAGCTGCCAAAACTACATTCATCTTCAATGCTATGTGGTGAAGAAGGCAGAGGCGCTGGCTTGTGTTGCCGAGCAGATGGGTTGAGACCGTTGGCCGGAAGGTCTAGGGGTATGATTCTCGCTTCGGGTGCGAGAGGTCCCGGGTTCGAATCCCGGTTCGGCCCGATTTCTCGCATTGCAGTTAAACGTCTCTCATTAGATCACACTTGCGATTGACTGATAGGTCTGATCGTTTTCTTTGAATAAAAAAAGCAAGTTGAGGCACCGATTAGTGAGAAATCTCGTGTTTTCGAATTCACTCAGCACCGCTTTCTCTTCCAGAGTCATCCAATCACTACAATTGGGAAGTCGTGTGTGTGTTCGATTGATTATACCAATAATGTTTGAAGTCTTCTGGGCTATCAGCGAATTACAGCTGCCAAAACTACATTCCTCTTCAATGCTATGTGGTGAAGAAGGCAGAGGCGCTGGCTTGTGTTGCCGAGCAGATGGGTTGAGACCGTTGGCCGGAAGGTCTAGGGGTATGATTCTCGCTTCGGGTGCGAGAGGTCCCGGGTTCGAATCCCGGTTCGGCACAATTTTTCGCATTGCAACAAAAAGTCTCTCATTAGATCACACTTGCGATTGACTGATAGGTCTGATCGTTTTCTTTGAATAAAAAAAAGCAAGTTGAGGCACCGATTAGTGAGAAATCTCGTGTTTTCAAATTCACTCAGCACCGCTTTCTCTTCCAGAGTCATCCAATCACTACAATTGGGAAGTCGTGTGTGTGTTCGATTGATAATACCAATAATGTTTGAAGTCTTCTGGGCTATCAGCGAATTACAGCTGCCAAAACTACATTCCTCTTCCATGCTATGTGGTGAAGAAGGCAGAGGCGCTGGCTTGTGTTGCCGAGCTGATGGGTTGAGACCGTTGGCCGGATGGTCTAGGGGTATGATTCTCGCTTCGGGTGCGAGAGGTCCCGGGTTCGAATCCCGGTTCGGCACAATTTTTCGCATTGCAACAAAAAGTCTCTCATTAGATCACACTTGCGATTGACTGATAGGTCTGATCGTTTTCTTTGAATAAAAAAAGCAAGTTGAGGCACCGATTAGTGAGAAATCTCGTGTTTTCAAATTCACTCAGCACCGCTTTCTCTTCCAGAGTCATCCAATCACTACAATTGGGAAGTCGTGTGTGTGTTCGATTGATTATACCAATAATGTTTGAAGTCTTCTGGGCTATCAGCGAATTACAGCTGCCAGAACTACATTTCTCTTCCATGCTATGTGGTGAAGAAGGCAGAGGCGCTGGCTTGTGTTGCCGAGCTGATGGTTTGGGACCGTTGGCCGGATGGTCTAGGGGTATGATTCTCGCTTCGGGTGCGAGAGGTCCCGGGTTCGAATCCCGGTTCGGCCCAATTTTTCGCATTGCAACTAAAAGTCTCTCATTAGATCACACTTGCGATTGACTGATAGATCTGATCGTTTTCTTTGAATAAAAAAAGCAAGTTGAGGCACCGATTAGTGAGAAATCTCGTGTTTTCGAATTCACTCAGCACCGCTTTCTCTTCCAGAGTCATCCAATCACTACAATTGGGAAGTCGTGTGTGTGTTCGATTGATAATACCAATAATGTTTGAAGTCTTCTGGGCTATCAGCGAATTACAGCTGCCAGAACTACATTTCTCTTCCATGCTATGTGGTGAAGAAGGCAGAGGCGCTGGCTTGTGTTGCCGAGCTGATGGTTTGGGACCGTTGGCCGGAAGGTCTAGGGGTATGATTCTCGCTTCGGGTGCGAGAGGTCCCGGGTTCGAATCCCGGTTCGGCACAATTTTTCGCGATCTTCGTGATACATCGATTGATGGACGCTGCCACCGCCCCTCCCGCGAATGTTCTGCAGAACAGCTCATCGACCTGCGCAGCCGTAGACATCCCGAATTGACGTCCTGTGGACAACGACTCGGTCTGCGTCGATTTATTGCACTCGGCGGGATTGCCGATCGATGGGCTGTTTAACAGCCCGTCGCCCCCTGTTCAACAGCACACCGGGACGGCCCCGCGTAGAGCTGCCTGTTCGCCAGCGGTGACTCGTTCTGGGCGGATCGACGTCCTGTAGACAACAGCGAATCTCTGAGTGCCAGAACTACATTTCTCTTCCATGCTATGTGGTGAAGAAGGCAGAGGCGCTGGCTTGTGTTGCCGAGCTGATGGTTTGGGACCGTTGGCCGGAAGGTCTAGGGGTATGATTCTCGCTTCGGGTGCGAGAGGTCCCGGGTTCGAATCCCGGTTCGGCCCAACTTTTTGTATTGCAACTAAAAGTCTCTCATTAGATCACACTTGCGATTGACTGATAGATCTGATCGTTTTCTTTGAATAAAAAAAGCAAGTTGAGGCACCGATTAGTGAGAAATCTCGTGTTTTCGAATTCACTCAGCACCGCTTTCTCTTCCAGAGTCATCCAATCACTACAATTGGGAAGTCGTGTGTGTGTTCGATTGATAATACCAATAATGTTTGAAGTCTTCTGGGCTATCAGCGAATTACAGCTGCCAGAACTACATTTCTCTTCTATGCTATGTGGTGAAGAAGGCAGAGGCGCTTGCTTGTGTTGCCGAGCTGATGGTTTGGGACCGTTGGCCGGAAGGTCTAGGGGTATGATTCTCGCTTCGGGTGCGAGAGGTCCCGGGTTCGAATCCCGGTTCGGCACAATTTTTCGCGATCTTCGTGATACATCGATTGATGGACGCTGCCACCGCCCCTCCCGCGAATGTTCTGCAGAACAGCTCATCGACCTGCGCAGCCGTAGACATCCCGAATTGACGTCCTGTGGACAACGACTCGGTCTGCGTCGATTTAATGCACTCGGCGGGATTGCCGATCGATGGGCTGTTTAACAGCCCGTCGCCCCCTGTTCAACAGCACACCGGGACGGCCCCGCGTAGAGCTGCCTGTTCGCCAGCGGTGACTCGTTCTGGGCGGATCGACGTCCTGTAGACAACAGCGAATCTCTGAGTGCCAGAACTACATTTCTCTTCCATGCTATGTGGTGAAGAAGGCAGGGGCGCTGGCTTGTGTTGCCGAGCTGATGGCTTGAGACCGTTGGCCGCATGGTCTAGGGGTATGATTCTCGCTTCGGGTGCGAGAGATCCCGGGTTTGAATCCCGGTTCGGCCCAACTTTTTGTATTGCAACTAAAAGTTCCTCATTAGATCCCTTTGCGATTGATTGATAGATCTGATCGTTTTTTATGAATAAAAAAAGCAAGGTCCAGGGGTATGATTCTGTTTTAGCGTGACTTTGATTCGTTTGTATCAAGAAGAATACATTAAGAATACTTCATTCTGAATCCGACTGATTTCATGCTGCGTGAACAAATCCTAAAACCTTGTTCTCTGAGTCTGTTTCACCTTTCATGAAGAAGGCGTTACCCGTTATGAGGAACAGAGTGCTAATCTATGGAGTTTGTTTAGAGAGGGAAACTAGTCGAGTTTTCTCAAGACCGAGCATCTGTTTGAACACATATCGATATTCGCTACTCATCAGGAAATAGACATAATACGTCTGACACATAATTATCAGAGGAGGTAGCACGGCATAGGTGTGAATGAGTTCCTGCGTCTCGGGGTTTGAGCTGAATGGAACTCGCGAAATTCCTGCCCCAACGAACCTGGAAACTCAAGAATTTTTGCTCAAAATTATATCGAAATCACTGGGACGACCCACCAGCACACTACAGAAATCGCGTTGAGCGCTGCAGCCGAGCGAAGAATCTTCTTATAGTGTTTCGGCTGTTCCTGTTGGCCACGCATTGAAGCATACTTATCTAAAATCGTAGAAAAGAATTGAACTTTTCTTGATTTCACTGATTTCTTTGAAATTTGCTCTGATAGTCTGAGGCAGACGCAATTTATAAATGGTTGTAATGATCCTTACACTGTTTGAAGAGCCAAAGTACGACCAGAATATACGTGAAGACCACGAGGCCATTGGTGCTCATTGTGGTGAAATTCCATATCTCTGATATAGCTCCAGGTAGAGCAAGCGGTGGATTGCAGACCATTATTACTGAAATCCGGCTAATGATGCTATTCTTTCCAATTGCACAATAGTAATCATTTTGGACCGAGTGTAGTAAAAATATAGAGTAATTAAAGGCAGTGTTCACGATAAATATCACAGCCGAGTTCGACTCGAAAATGGGGTTGTTTGTGCATATGTTAACCTATAGTGGAGAAACATCATCGAGAAGCGCTCAGAATAAGCTGAAGTGAAGGATTCTAACGGACGCACAACTTCAGGACGCGGACGGGTTTCCGCGCCGTGCTAGTTTCAGCAAGCGCGTCCCAATTTCGGAATGTGGGCGTATCGACCACGCTGGAATTGGCGGAGTTGCTTGACAATTTGCCATCTGGACCGTTTTCACTGCTTCCTCAAACTCTATCCCCTCCAGCTAATGTCAGCATGGTGTTTCACATCAAAACTTCAAGAGCGAGATTTATCGTTAACAATGCCTTTAACCCATGGTACGATTTGGAAGAAAATTCAATTTGTGTAAAGTCTGTGTTACGGCTTGAAACTGTAAACACCTGATTCTAGTCACATACAGAGTAGCGAAAAATTTCCTGTCGCGATTTTGTGTAACGCGTGCTGCATATATCTGGCAGGCATGATCTATCCAGTTGGATGACGCGTGCTTCGAGTCACCCTACTTTAACCCATTCACGATCACGCCTAATTTTGGGTGGCTGCACGTTCGGACCGCGTGCAATATTGCGTCGCCGTATAGAGTGTCCCACCGGTGGGCTACTTTTGCTCGAATGGCACGCCACCAAAGAATCGATTTTCTTTTTTTTTGTTTATCGTACGACTGTCGACGTCAAAATCATGATGCCAAGGTTTCAGCTTCCATAACTCTTTCTTTCCAGAAAAATGGCCTCCTAAATTTTCAACTGTGTAAATAAGACCATCCACAAAATCACGTGAGTTCGTTGAATTCTAGCGGTTGGAAACACTAATTATCGTAGATTACGATGACAGACATTCTTCTATTCTTCAATTGACAGAAACTGCTCACTGAAATGATATTTTTTCAGATTTGCACTAATTTTTGCGTTAACTGCTCCCTCGCTCCTGCTGTCTATCGCATTCCGACGCGAGTTTTTGTAGTAAATATGTTTAGCCTTCTTTTTGACGTTTAGACTTGGAAGATACTCCTCGAATTTCATATTAGCTGGGAATGCTAATGGAAATGACTTTTTTTCGGATCTTCGCCATTTTTTTCTCGACCAGCCCCTCACTCCTCCGGTTCGCCGCCTTCTAGAAAGTGATTGTTTTTGCAAAAAGCATATTGAACCTTTGTTCTTTACATTTAAACAAATAAAATAGTTCTATTATCATATATTGACTAGGAATGATTAGTGTAATATCCGTTTTATAAGTTTTCACTCGTTTTCTGCTCTAGCGCGTCCCCGTTTTTTTTTCGTCCGCTCCCCTCCAACGTAGTTTTCACCGTAGTTGGAGCTCCGGCCTAGATGGTACACCAACTGTAATCAAGCAGGACCTCCAATAAAAAATCTCTTATGGTCTCTACATCGGTGATCTTTGCATGAAGTAATTTCTGTGAACAAAATACGGGCGAAAGAAAAGCCGATTCTCTACGCGGGAACGGTGCGCAGTATCAGTAATCATATTTCTATGATATATTAAATAGTGCCATAGGATCTGACCACTCTTAGAAGTAAGGATTGTTTCTCGAGGAAAAAGAAAAAAATCGCCATAATTGCTTGCAAAAATGAAATCTGTACCCATGTTTGCGGTTTTCAACCTCGCTACATTCGCAGGGTCAGATATATTGTAGTGGTGAAGCTGCCAGCAGACCACGATGTTCTTAGTCGAGTCTAGAATAGGTAAATACATCGACCATAAGTAGGTTTAGAAATTCCTTCATGCCGCGGAGAAATCGTTTTTTGAAAGGAGTGTCCCACCGGTGGGACACGCGGTCGTGTATGGGTTAAAGGCACAGTACACCCTCAGATATGAATTTTGTGATTTTTGTTCAGTTGTGTAGCAGACCCCTCCTGAATAACACGGGCCAAGTGCGACATCTCATTCCCTGAAAATAAGCTAGATACAAGCTACCACCACAGGCCCGACCTCCTTCGCTGACCACCACGGGCCACACCCCCTACCATATTTCCGATTTTGATAGCGGCTAGATGGATGGCCCAGCCCCGAACTCCGCGGACTACAACTATGCTATGCCTCCAGGGCGGCATGCATGAACGCTGCGAAGAAGGTCAGGGAGCCGCTCCGCGTCCTCCGTGCGAAGCGTCGAGCCAGAAGTGACCCGAAAAACATGCCGTCCCCTTTGTGTAAGGACGCTCCGCGTCCTCCGTGCAAGGCGTCGAGGCAGAGGTGACCCGAAAAAACATGCCGTCCCCTTTGTGTAAGGACGCAACCTCACCACGCACGGTGAACTCCCCGCCTAACTGTTTTTGTTTTGAATTTCAATCGTGCTTAACTTCGGTCTTTTTTGATTTCTTCTTTATAGTTTTTGAATAATTTTCCTGTTTGGCGCTAAAGTTTCACTTTTTTAAAGCCGTTCTGGATAAGGACCAAATCAAAAAACAGCCGTCAGGCGTTGGGTTGCTGTGGGTAGTGAGTTTGAGTCCCATCGTTAAGCCGACGGCATGTTTGTTTTTAGAGTCACCTCTGGCTCAAAGCTTCGCATGGAGGACGCGGAGCCGGTCTCTGACCTTCTTCGCACCGTTCATGCATGCCGCCCCGATCGCCTCGCCGCGCCGGCGGTGGGAGTTGCGGCAGCCGCGACCGACCGTCATGGGCCTCCAATATGCAGCTTCCTTGATATTAAAGAAGCTGAATTTGGGCGTAGAGCTTCAATGGCCTCAGGCTTTCTATCTTGGAAGCTTCAATGAACATCTGTGTTACTGTAACGTTACTTTCAAATTTGAAATTTTTCGAAATTCGCCAAAGGCACCTAAAATGACAAACCGCTTTGAAATTGATGAAACTGGGAATTCTAAAATGTGTTCCACAGATTGAAATTTTTGAATTTTCGTTGAATGCAATGAAAATTCTCAGATTTTTACATCAGTCGGGTTCGGATGCAACTGGGAAGCTGCTGTGATTCGAATCGGGATTGCTCAATTAAAAAATTTCAATCTGTGATCTACAAATTGAAAATTTTCAAATTTCCGTAAGGTGTACTTCAAATTCCCTGGTTTTTATATCGCTGAGATTCGGATACAACTCGATGCGAGATTTCCCATTTGAAAAAATTCAAACGTGATCTACAAGTTGAATTTTAGAAATTTTCTCGAAAAGCACTCAGATTTCTCAGATTTTTCACAACAGCGAGATTCGCTGAAAATGGAAAGCCGCTGTGCTCTGATTCGGGTTTGCTGAATTTGAAAACAAATTTAAACGTGATCTACGGGTTAAAATTCTCGAAATTTTCAGAAAAAGCACTCAAAATTTCTAGATTTTTGCAGTAGTGAGATTCGGATACATTTGGGAAACTGCTGTACTTCGATTCGAGATTGCTTTGTTTTGAAAAGTTGAAATGTGATCTACAAGACGAAATTTTCAAATTTTCAGAAAAAAGCACTTCAACTTCTCAGATTTTTATAGTATGTAATGAAGATCGGTTGCTACTGAAAATTTTAAATTTAATCTACGTATCAAAACTTTAGCAGAACGCACTCAAATTTCTCAGATTTTTACAACAGTGAGATTCGGTGCAACTGGAAAGCTGCTGTGCTCTGATTCGGGTTTGCTGAATTTTAAAAGAAATTTGAAAGTGATCTACGGGTTGAAATTCTCGAATTTTCAGAAAATGCACCTAAAGTTCCCAGATTTTTACGCCAGTGAGATTTTTAGACTTCACCTATATACCACATGCCAAGTGCGAGATGCCGGACTGTCTCTTTATCCTGGGGCATGCTCTCGCGCAACGATTGCGAATGAAGGGAAATACAGGTCCGAGACAACTTGTCCACCAAATTTTTACCCTCAAAATATAGTCATCCTTAAGGAGCCATAACTCTGTTCATAGAGGGTTTTCGACGATTTCAGAGGTATCACTGTGATCAGCGTGTGACTTTCCCTAAAACAGCATAAAAGCTAAAAAATAATTCTCAGGGTGTTCTGCGCCTTTAAAGGCACAGTCCAAGCTCAGGGGCGAAATCTAAGATTTCCACATAATTGTGAAGTAGACCCGCCCCATATAACACCTGCCAAGTGCGAGCTCTCGATTCCTCTGAATAAGCGAGATATACGAGAAAGCCACCCTGGGGCGCCCAAATTAGGAAGCCACTTTGGCCCGCCCCTTTTACGATATTTCGAGCTCAAAAGTGGCGGTATTAGCGATGGTTTTCGAGCAGTTGCCCCGTTCTTCCCTTCATTCTCAGCCTCTCTCTTCATTCAGGTCGGCTCGCATACATCGGTGAAAAATGACGGAAGTTATAAGCCCCGGACAACTCGTCCACCACGCTTCCGTAGCTCAATCTCTGAGGTGCCAGAATTCCGTTCCTAGGGGGTCTTGTACGATTCCAGAGACATCATTGGAATCAGCGTGGGACCGTTTCCAAAATAGGCACAAAAACAGAAAAACGATTTCAAGGTTGGACTGTACCTTTAAAGGCAATTTTCACAATGTGAACCCTTTTCCTGTTTTTCCACCTATCTTGAGAACGATCCCATGCTGATTCCAAAGATGTCTCTGGAATCGTACAAGACTTCCTGGAAACGGAGTTATGGCCCTCCAAAAATTGAGCTTGGGAAGCATGGTGGACGAGTTGTTCGAGGCTTGTAACTTCCGTATTTTGCAGCCGTTGTGTGCAAGCTGACCTGAGTACAGGAAAAAGTTGAGAATGAAGGGAAGAACAAGGCTATTGATGGGAAACCATAGCTCATCTTACGATTTCGAGTTTCCGTTTGTTCATGTCGGAGGGCGGGCATTGCGCTCCTGGGGTTTGCCTCGGCCTTGAAGTGTCAACTTCGCGCTCTTTTGGGGCTCTTCCTGGCTCGTTTTCATGCGTTCTTTCGATGTTAACTTTACAGTGCGTCCCTCCACTACCCATTCCTAATGGAAGCTGAAACACATTCTTCATCGTGAACACTGCCTATAAAGGCATGGCCTAACCTAAGGGACAGAATCTGAGATTCTCACATACAGTGCATAATTATAGCAACACCCTCATAGCTCCGATATTTATATTTATTTGCACTGTAGGTGCGCCATCGACATTGAGAAAAGAAACAGTAGCGCGCCTTTGGCACTTGAAGAGCGAATATTAAAAGAACGAAAATAATGAGGAAGTGAACAGCAATAATAGCAAAAAGGGGAAATATAGTTAGGTTCTGATCTTTCTAGACTACCAAAAATTGAGAAGCGTTTTTCCGAATATGTAGTCACCCTCATCAAGGAATTAGTATCATATCACAGTTGGTTTGGCAACTAGCAATCCCTCCAAAGAACGGCTTTCAACATATGTATCGTGGTATATAGGTAAGATAGTAAACATGAGTAAGGATATAGCCAGCCTGGGCAACACAACTAACCGAAGTTATTCTGGGGCGGGACAATTCAGGTGCCTCTTTGATCTAGTACGAACCTCAGGCGTAAGACCCAGGCCCAAGGAGTGAATGGTAAACCATGTTCACAAAATCTTACAGAAAGATGCTATCGATAATCTCTAAGTCCGGTTTCCTTCAAACCTGGACATCACCAATATATGTTTCTTTCTTTGCTATGCCAATCCAAGTTTTGTAAGATGTAACCGTTTTAATTGGCCTTACGTTTCGGCAAGCTCGCCGTTATCAGAGGCCTGAAATTTTATCAAGCCAGGTTAGAGTTACACGGTCAAGCGCGTCCTCGTCTATTGCGAGTATCAATGCTTCACAGCAGCTTCAAAAACTGAACAGGTGAAACACCGATACCAACTCACCCCAATTCTACAGCAGCCAAGCTCCGCTACACTTCGTGAACGACTAGGAGCAACTGTGACACCATTGAAGCTCCTAATGTCAAAATGAACCTGCGATTGTTTAGTTTTGGATTTCGCTCTTTGATATCGATTTTCACGCAAACTTTCATCAACTGGCACTTTCACCATTCACTTCCACGCACGCGAAAACTTTTGTTCACAAAATCTTACAGGAAACTATCAAGAAACAAGAAGTATTTTGTTCATACCCCTTAAATTCAGGCAACAGGCACTCTCGAAAAAGTTGTTGAGATAACTACGTTACTGGGGTCGTATTGCCCCTAGTAGGAGGCTCGCGCCGTTAGAAGCGTCAAAAAGGGTTAAAACTGCTAAATTTGAGCAATACATGTCAAAAAATTTTGACAACCCAGCTCCCTAATGCAAGCTCGTCCAGATTGCCCGTTCTAATGTTTCCGCTCTGGCTGGTTTCTGACGGTTCCAACGATGTGAGCGTTCTATGTAGTACAAGCTGTAGGGGTCTGTCGGCTTAGCTACCTGAACCATTTTGTCGCTAATATTCGCTGTTTCAACCGCGCGAGGTAAAACTCGTCTTTTTCCACCCGATATCAAAAACGTCCCTTATTCCATACAGTTTTCGTTGGCTTTTTCGTTAGTTCCGCATAATGCCAGTTTCAAACTTTAGATTTTTATGATAAAATCTATATCATTTTTTGAGCGTGTCTGCTGATTTTAAAGGCAGTGTTCACGATAATCTTCGATTTTGAGATTTTTTGCTTAATCGATTGTTTGCCCCGAGTACAACTGAAATGACGAAGAAACCGAGAAAGACGCACCAGAAGGGAATGAAATCCTTTACTCTCACCACACTTCTTTGCTCTCACTGGAACTGTTTGTTCTGACAATAAAATTTTTTGTGGACCCGTCTCTTGCAATTCACTGCTTGGCCCAAAATATTCTTCCATTACTGATTAGCCCTATTTTTCACCGGTGATAACCACCGTGAACATGTCCATCCAACAGGACAACTAGTCCAGGCCAGAGAATAATGTCACTGAAATAAGACGATCTAGTGCGTTTCTCGCCGTTTCTTCGTAATTTTGGTAACACTTGTTTGCCTACGCATTGCTTTGAGGGCAAAACTCGGTAACAAAAATCACCGTGAACCCTGCCTTCAAAGTTTTTGTACCATAATTATAGCAACACTATCCGTATTCGATCGTTATTCAACTTTTTTTGTAAAAACAAATTTTCAACAATTTTTCAATAGTCTATTGGTCCGCCTTGATTGGAATAGATCTTGAAAACTCGCACTGGAATGGAGTTCAACAGTCGGCTAAGCGCTTCCAATATAAATCTAGCTGTATTACTTTTTTTCCTTGTAGTTTAATTTTACTGGAATCTCACTGAAAAAAAGGTCAATAAAGTTCGTTTCGACCCTTCCTTCAGACGAACTTTATTGGAACCGTCTTCCCGGGTCTCTTCAGTGGATAAGAAGATTGTTTATTCAGTTGGAATGTTTTGGCAAATATTGCATTAAAATGTGTCATGTAACCATTTTGATGTGAAATTAGTAGATTAATGTAACTAACATATCGGATGTTATTCGCCAAACTTATCCTCTAAATTAGTGGGAAGGCATATCATCGATGAAGTCATTAATAGTTTTAAATTCAAAATCAAAGTAATTCTCATTGTCTATGCATAGGGCGAGACAGCAGAAGTAGCCAGAAAATTTCCGGCTTTAATCAGGCCCATCCTCTGTCAGAGTAGCGCTTGGAAAAAGAAATTTCGAAAAATATGGATCATAAAACTCACCATCATCATTCATCCTAGCAATACTGATAATTATAAAAGGTGAGGCCACAATAACACAGGGGATATGCACGAGCACGGCATAGGCGCCATATCTCATCGTTCGGTGACTAAAATAACACTCAACTGCATCTCTTTCTTGCTAAAGTATACGGATGAGAGTATATGCAAATGACTTACGCGAATGGCGCCACTATAGACAATAGAATGTCAAAAGCAAGCATCACCATCATCATTGCTTGCACTGTAAGTGCAAAAATATAGGGAGATATCTGAAGGAAGCAGAGGGATCGCCGCATCATTGACGTATTGGTGAGCATTCGTATAGCACTGAGACTCTCGTAACACAGTCCGATACTTTGGTAGACACACAGAAAGCACAACAACATACCTGGAATCATATTTAGTCAGATTGGCCCGGAGCCTCACAGCAAACTCAGCTTTCATTTTTCATTTTCTATCGCAGCTCCAGTTTCGGCAACATGCAAAACGCACCCTCCCACTCAAAGGCAGTGTCCACGATAAAATGTTATGTATATATATTTCGGTATTTCGCCTATCTTGAAAATGGCCCAATGCTGATTGCAATGATGTCTCTGGAATCGTACAAAACCTTCTGGAACGGAGTTATGGCCCTCCAAAAATTGAGCTTGGGAAGCATGGTGGACGAGTTGTCCGAGGCTTGTAACATCCGTCTTTTACAGCCGATGTTACGCGAGCTGACCTGAGCAAAGAGAGAATTTGATCAGAAACCATCGCTCATCTCACGATCTCGAGTTTTCATTTGTTCACTTCTGAGGGCGGGCATTACGCTTTTGAGGTTTGCCTTGCACTCAAAGTGGCAACTTCGCGCTCTTTTGGGGCTATTCCTGGCTCGCTTCCATGCGTTTTTTGGCGTCAACGTTTCAATTTGCTCCTCCACTTCCCATTTCTAGTAGAAACTGAAACACAATTTTTATCGTGAACAGGGGCAGATGCCGAATTTTTGAATACTATTTATCGCGGAAATCTCTGACATCCAAGCATGCGCATCAGCCCGTCTTAATTTTTCGGAATTTTTTGGTACAAGAAACAGAAAACAATGCCGCTTACCCAAGCATCTCGAAGCCTAAAACCATTTGCTACGTTTGGTTTGACGTTTGTCTGCAGTGGACAAAACACACCAGCATGCGTAAATAAATATTTAATAGGTCTCTTAAAACACTATTTTTTCGATATTCGAGAGTTTCGACGGGATCTCTCCCCAGTATCCACTACTACGTGAACGCGCCTACTCGAAAACATAGAAAACTAGAAAACGGTTTATTGCGTGAATATTTCCCTCAATTCCTGTAGATGGCAGCAATATTTGCAACAGAGAGAATATCTCCTTTCTCTTGCTCGAGTAGTGTTGATATGAGTACTTGAAGCAGTTGGTATGTGGGCCGTTGTTGAAAACTTGTCGAGGGTTCGAAACCCGCGAGCTCTAGGTTTTAACGACGGAGGTCGCGTTTTCCATCCTGTGATAGGGTTGAGTGCAGGTGTAACTAATTGGTGCAGTGGGTGTGGGTACCGTCCGTCCACATGAACTTCTCAAAAGCCCTCAAAAGGCTGTCTTATGATAAGACGTCCACTGGTTGAGGAGTCTGTCGAAGCAAGGCCCAGGAATCCATCCTCTTTCATTCGTCCTTCCGTCAATCACCGACTCGGTCGAGCAGGTGCCATTCCCATTACCAACGACGTGCACCAGAGAACCCCGCTTGCTTCAGAAACACGAGGACCTCCTACGTTTATTGAAGAGTCCAATTAAAAGTGTTACCATAGCGTTAGAGAACGACCAGATGTGCGTCTGAGATCCCCCAGTACCCAGTCGGCTGCAGGCTTTAGTTTAGCTGTTTTACAAGAACTGTGTCACGGGCCAAAGCCACTTATTCTTCTGCGACTTAGAATTTGTGAGATCGTCTCTGATTCTCGATTGTTTGAGTAGTACAGAACTCCGAGCATTTTCTCCCATTTACGTGTGATGTTACACTCTGCGATTCATCCACTCGTCTGTGCGTCGAGCGACGCAGAGTGCACTCGAAAATATGAAAACATATTATATGTAATATAAAAGGTCCAAATTAATATAAATGTAATATAAATTGGCCAATGTACACTCCCTTTCGTAGGATTTGGTCAGAAAGTGAGCAAAGCCGGGTTTTCGCGTCTTTTTCATCTTTTTTGTATAACTCGCTTCAAAGTCAACTTGGCGCGAAACTAGAGTGATATTCATGATCGGCGTTGAGGGTTATGCAATGGTATAGCCATTCTAAGGGTTTGGTTGAGAACCATGGAAGTTTCGCAATCAACCTGTTCTCTATATACCGTAGACAAAGGGAAACGCAGACAGAAATGGTAGCGCCCGATCCGCCGTGGTACCGTAATTACATACCTGGCCGATTGTGAAACTTCTATACTTCTCAACGCAAGCACCACAAAGGCTTGACCGTTGGGTAGCCCTCGACGCCAGGATCATGAGTATCACCCTAGTTTCGCTCATAGTTGATTTTGACGCGATTTATACAAAAAAGACGAAAAAGACGCGAAAATCCGACCTCGCTCACTTTCTGGCCAAATCCTACGAGCGGTACTGTATATTACTTGCAAATTATCTCGACCGATGTATGGCTTCCGTTTTCGATTAAGTCTGACGCATGGACCAGGCGGCTGGCAGTGCGTTCTTGGAGGCCTCATTGGAGAATGGAGTTTCGATTCGCGCGGGTGATCTACTGTCGCAGCCCCGTCCATTCATCAGACTAAAATTATTAAGCGAACTCCAAGGTCGGCACGGATCGTGAAGAGACTTTGCGTTCACTGTTTAAGGTAGGCGCAAACTCGGTGCCATATGCTATAACATAGGTGCACCGAGTTTGCGCTGACAGTGAACGCAAGGTCTCTTCACAATCCATGCCGATGTTATGTTCTATGTAATATAACGGTCCCTCGATCGCAGGCCAGATATCGCACTTAATATGTTTTTGATGGTGAAAACATAATACTTGTTACATAAGAGACGATTGCAATATATATTACTTGTAATACGTCTCCGTCAATGTAAGTTACATGTGAATTATCTCTACTCAAGTAAATTACATGTACTATAAGTGTAACATAATTCATATATCTCCAGCTACTGAGGGCCCATGCTGAAGACCTTCTGTAAACCTGCACAGCATACGGGCCGCCTGATAACTTAGCGGAGACCGATTGTTCACTGGATTGGCATTCGACCGGGTGGTCACTCGCCATGGCCCAGTTGTTGCCCTCTCGCTCTTCATGGTTCATTTTAACCGTGGAGAAGATTAGAAGGAGCGACATGCAATATTTTAGAAGCAAAATTAGGCCCACTGCTTCTTGTATGAAGCCAAAATTGCTGCTTCAGTCATGAAGCAGCGAGCTTTGAGCTCCTGTGATGTCCAAGAGAGCCCAAAGCTTGCTGATCCGTATCTGAAGCAGTAGCCTGGAACTTGCAGCTCCAACCCTTGAAGCATCGAGCTTCAACTTGCAACTCTAATTATGTTACATCAAATATAAGTGTATGTTACATGTAATATAAGTGTAGGTTACATGCAATATTAAGGTAATATACTGGAATGTCTTAAGTATCTTACACTTTATATTACATGTAACATGTTTTCATTTTTCTGAGATAGTCTAGCTGGAGTAACGCCGAGATTTGAGACGTTGAGACAGGAAGAACTGTGGAGTAGAAGAAGTGGGCACGGAGCCGCATGTCTTTTCTCTTCATCACAACGTCCTCGATAATTTTGCAGATTCACTAAGCTGCTTGCTGGCAGATACTCAGCTCTGGCACTAGATAGTTCTTCATGTTTACCTACACATCGGTTGAACAAAGACCGTCCCGCTCAGTAGGAATGTGACGTCAAAAACCCACTGGGGCTCATGTATTGTCAGAGTCCCTTCCAAGCCTTAATCATTCTTAGCAGAAGGTCAGGGCCGTGGGCGTACTTCTGGTCAATAAGGAACGGTTCTAATTATTCAAGAAGCACTTGACGTCCACAGGGAGCCGCTCATCAGCTCTACACATGATACCGTCAACAGCGAACTTGAATAGGAAAGTTCCTGTCACCTGCTCCAATCCCACTTGTTTTCAGCTCTGCGGCAAACGTAATTCGGACAGATGCACTAACTTCCGCTGTAACATACAAGTATCTTACACTTTATATTACATGTAACATGTTTTCATTTTTCTGAGATAGTCTAGCTGGAGTAGACGCCGAGATTTGAGACGTTGAGACAGGAAGAACTGTGGAGTAGAAGAAGTGGGCACGGAGCCGCATGTCTTTTCTCTTCATCACAACGTCCTCGATAATTTTGCAGATTCACTAAGCTGCTTGCTGGCAGATACTCAGCTCTGGCACTAGATAGTTCTTCATGTTTACCTACACATCGGTTGAACAAAGACCGTCCCGCTCAGTAGGAATGTGACGTCAAAAACCCACTGGGGCTCATGTATTGTCAGAGTCCCTTCCAAGCCTTAATCATTCTTAGCAGAAGGTCAGGGCCGTGGGCGTACTTCTGGTCAATAAGGAACGGTTCTAATTATTCAAGAAGCACTCGACGTCCACAGAAGCCGCTCATCAGCTCTACACATGATACCGTCAACAGCGAAATTGAATAGGAAAGTTCCTGTCACCTGCTCCAATCCCACTTGTTTTCAGCTCTGCGGCAAACGTAATTCGGACAGATGCACTAACTTCCGCTGTTGTTGCTCTAGTCGAATTTTCTTTCACACTCTGCTCCCACAGATACTTCAAGAACGCAAAGCATCAGTGCAGACTGTGCCGACTGCATTTCGCGTTTCGTTCGAAACAAGAAACGCAAAAAGCAGTTCTTCTGCTGTTTTGTCATAACACTATTCAAAGTGGTCTACTTGGATATCTACAGAGATATTTCTAATCAGCACCGAAAGCCCTTTTTTCGGAATGAAATATGGCTTGAACAAGGCAATTAGTCAAAACCATGCATAAAGCATTCAACATGGGACACGTTCGAAACGCAGTCCTGCAAGATGAGATGAGTGAATGCTACAGTGTCGTCACGACTGCTCAAAAACTTGTGGGTGTCAGCTGGATGCTACCTGCAGGTCAAGCGCCAGAGTCACACCACATCACATCCTCAAGATCTCCAAGTGACATGCCAAAGACCCCGAGGGTCTCTGTAATGCAACCCGGTGGTCGTGATGATGACACCGGCGCTCTACCTCAGAATAATGCGACACCTATTCGCCAAAGTTTTCTGAAAGCTCTCTGGAAGTTTCAGTGAGAGCAATTTAATCAAAATAGTTAGCAAGTACATATAGTACGAAACAATGAAATTGGCTTTTTTGTCCAAATTCTGAAAAAATATACAGCTCGATTAGTTCTCCTAGAAACTTACTCTAAGGTATTGCAAATGAAGCGGAAGTTCACATGAGAGGCGCTGGAAATTTCGAAGCTCTTGATCCATATCTAGAAATAGTTCGAGAACCATATGGCCAGGATCATATGTACGAGCGTCGCAGCGACAGAGGTGTCAGCCGTTCCTCGATGAACATCATCTCATCCCAATCCACTCCACGAACTGATGCTCAGCTCTACATGTACTTAGGCCCCAATAATTCCGGAAAATCCGATTACCGTACAGTTTACCGCCATGTTAAAAGGACATGGTGCGTTTGCGGTCACACACTAAAACTACGGTGGAAAACGTGGCTCTTTGCAAGACTTCATTATTGATCGACAGCACAGCTGATTTTCTAGATGAGTTACGGCTTTTCTTTTTTCTACTTTGTTTCAGCATTATTTTCGTTCCTGAGCGTTTAAATTTTGCGAATAGGGGCTATTCATAGTGCGTTTGGGAAATTAGCCGTTTGCTCGGGCTTCGAAGGGTCTTTTTTTTTCAGAATTCTGTTTTGAAATCGAAAAAAAACGGCAAATTCCTCTGGCACACTAAGAAAAGCCCCTATTCGTAATATTATACGAGTCATAAACAAAAGTAAGGCAGAAACAAAGAAGAAAAAATAACGGAAACCTTAACTCACCCACAAAATCAGCTGTGCTGTCGATCGATGACGAAATCTAGTAAAGAGCCACGTTTTCCACTGTAGTTTTAGTGTGACCGCAACCGCACCATGTCCTTTTAATTTTAACATTGCGGTAAACTGTATTCTCTCTTTTAGAAACACATGTACTTCCAACACTCAGGCCCCTATTTTATGTGTACTTCTATTAGAGGTGTACTTCAAATAGAGACTGAACTTCTGATTTGCAGCCCTTTCTGGAACTACATGCGAACTGTTTACCATTGGCAAGAGGTTCTATAAGAGGTGTACTCCCAATAGGGGGTGTACTTTTATTACTCGGCGCAATTTTTTGAATTTCCAGTGGTAGACTGTTCGCATTTCCGGCTGAGTTTCTCAGAGAAAAAGCACTGAAAATTTGTGTGTATTGATATTTCAGACCTGAACCACGAAAACTTAGTCACTTAGGCTCAATCGAATTGAGGCTTCCTCAATCACTGATGACATATTTTCAAAGAAAATTATTCACACCCTTCCAAAGTCAACTCCGTCCAGACATTGCATAAGTTCGGTATCGCTTTCGTTGAAACGTATTTGATGAGGAAGAGAGAAACCAATAGGAATCGACTCGTTAGGCTTAGAAACAATGGAATTGATCGCCGTTCGAGCGATTAAAAAAGCGCGGTCCTTAAAGGCACAGTACACCCTCAGATATGAATTTTGAGATTTTCATGTAACTGTGTAGAAGACCCCTTTTGTATAACACGTGCCAAATGACAGATCTCATTTCCTCCAAATGAGCGAGATATAGGCGACCACCACAGGCCCGACCCCCTTCGCTCACCACCACAGGCCCGACCCCCTAACAGATTTTCGAACTCGATAGCGGACAAATGGGTGAATGAATTCCAACAAATCGTCGTTATTCAGTCCATTACCGGACTGTCTCCTTATCCTGGCTTTCTCTAACGCAACGATTGCGAATGAAGAGAAATACAGACCTGGGACAACTCGTCCACCAATTTTTCACCTTCAAAACCTAGGCATATTTGAAGAGCCATAACTCTGTTCAAAGGGGGTCTTGGACGATTCTAAAGACACCACTGTGATCAGCGTGTGACTGTCCCCAAGACAAGCATAAAATCTGAAAATTAATTTTTTGGTTGTTCTGTGCCTTTAAAGGCATCGTACTCGCTGAAAACCACTCACCGTTTTTTCGGTTCAAATGATTCTCTGGGCCCACCTGAGAACGTAGGGAGAGTTTGTTTGGTTAAGAAAGCCTTATTGTGAAGATAATTGAGGTTGAATGTCTCAAATTCCGTCAAAAGAGGCCGGCCCTCCGTCAGTCATCTGGCACAAATTGCTGTCAGGCATCATATAAGTAAATTTTCAACATTTAATACAGTGCAACTGAGGGGAAGTTGATGGAATATACCAAACGATTAAGTGAAGAATGACTTTTCTACACACACCAATTAACCTTTCCTTCTCAACAAATCACTTGAAAAAAATATAAACTTCACTCAATCACGAGATCGTCGGTCAAAACAGCTATTTCTAACGATCGACTCTTCCTTTGTCAAAAGTCGATTGAGATATTTTGAGTCTAAAAAAGGGGTTTCAGAGGATTTTTCGCGGTCTTTTCAACGTAGCTGCTATATAGGGAATCATAGCTGTCACTATATATGGAAAACTCGAAAACGAAATCCATCGTGAATGATGCCTTTAATCGACTTGACAACAGATCTCCCAGAGAAGAGTTATTTGCTTCCACAATCCACTGTGAGCAAAGTCTACCATTGGTAGTTCCTGATTTTGAACGACTCCTCTACATGAGTGGTCCAATCTCAAAAACGCAGAGGAATCTTGGTTTTCCAAGCACCGTTAAAGTCAACGTCATGGGCCAAAACAAGTTAGCTTTGAATGATAAAGATCCAGTCGGATTAAATTCCAAATTTTGACCGAGAAAGGGGTCGTCGATAGCTTTTTTGTGAGTATTTGAACCTCATAATATTGAAAAAACGTCTCGTGCAAACTGGTCTCTCTCAAATGCCACATTCGGATTGCCAAACCTCTACCCGAGTACCGGCGGTCCATTCCGAAAAAAGTGTACTTTTAAAAGAGGTGTACATTCAATAGAGGGTGTACTTCAAAAAGAGGGTGTACTTCTAATTCTCAGGCCTCAATTTTATATGTACTTTTAATAGAGATGTGCTTTGAATGGAGGGGGTACTTCTAATACTCAGCCATCTCCTTTTGGTGAACTTCTACTAGAGGTGTAATTCAAATAGAGATTTACTCGTATTAAAGGAAATACGGTGATCAATTTTTGCTACAATCTCGACATTATTTGAGCTCTCTTTGGTTTTCTGACATTAAAATAGGCCATCAATGATTCATAACTTCTCTGGAATTCACACATTTAGAAGATTGCAAAGAGGAAACGCCATGTAAAGTCTGAAATCCCATTTACAATCGGCCCGGATCGCACTATACTATGCGTTTCGAGTTGTGTCAGGACGCCAACGTATTTTCTGACATGCGCCAACGTGTCTGCGCTAAGGGGTCGGCTATGCTTTCATCGCGGAGCGGCGCGGCGAAATGCAATCCCATAATAATATTGATCACGGTGCGCGACACGATCAGTATTATAGAATTGCATTTTGCCGCGCCGCTCGGCGGCGAAAGTGTTAACGATCCCTGACTCAGAAAAAGGAGAAAAGTATCAGTGAGATCCGGGAAAACTTTAGCTTTGAAACATCAAAAGACTCGATAACAAAATGCGAATCAGTGTTCAAACTGGGTTCGCTAACAGATTCATCTCAATTTCTTCTTACTCTCCTCATCGGCACGCGTGTTTGTAGCCACCACACCTCAGCGGAACGTACAAAAAGAGTTGAATTCTGATTGCGACCATAGCTGGCCATATTGCCTTCATTGTCACAACATTAAGCATTTGTGGGCTCCAGGTGACAGCCGCGATTTCCAGAGTATATGCTTTGTGAATCATGTGTCACTCCAGAAAAAGCTCGTGATGCAGGTTTGAGATGGACTCTTTTTTGCTCCCCAGACGAATCTTTCCAGGAGGATAAGATAAGAAGCGCAAAAACACTTCCGGGCTTTTACTTTCTCGAAACGCATGAAAAATTATCTGGATCCGGGGTAACTATTTATAAGAAACCTACCATGCTTTGATCGCAGTGTTCTGTACCTTGTCACAGCAAGGACCATACTGATGTTACCGAAGAGACCGAGAAAAGTGGCCAGGAATATTATGCAAGACAGGAATATAAAGTGGAAGTTCATCACAATCTGAAACTTTTGGATGAAGACAAGTTTGATCAGACGTTCCATTTGGTGAAACTCGAGAAACGATAAGCACAGATTGATAGTATGAATGTTAATGTAAACGAAGTGCTAATGCGAATTTCATAGAGCATCAGTCATGACTCTAGTGAACACAATGAATGTCTCGCTGAGGCGTTGTGGAGCAGAAGCAAATCTCAAAGCTCAGAGTCCTTATATGTTAGCCACTGCGGATATGTAGTTCACAGAACGTGCCTTTGTGATGCCTTCAGACGACATTTGTACTTTATCAGTCGGACATGAAATGCCTATTATAGCAGTGCTACCATAATTGCGCTACAAGTCTGCAGATGTAGAAGTGTGGACCTTGAGTTCAAGTCCGGCTACAATTTCACGAGAGAGTCGGTTTTTAAGGGGGATTGCATTCCTCTACAATTTTCAAACGAAAAAGGTATATTATGACTTAACACCGGTACGCGAACAGCAGGTGGTGAGAAGATGAATTATGTAGCTGAGCTACTCTATCTACGTCAAACATACTCAAATACCAGATGCGTACGAAGGATAACATGAGAAAGTGGACAATGAAAGGTCGTACTGCGTAAATCTGTAGTGTATTTGAGGAAGTAGCCAGAGTGGATAACGCCTGAATCATCTCTGACGTCACTATCACGAGCGCTAAAAATATTTAATCCTTTGCCTAACCTCTTCACACATGAGTGATGTTTCAATGATGACGAACACGGAAGTACATTACACCCTATACAAGTCATGGCCTCAACCCATTAAAAATCTGCATTGAAGTTCATTACTTTAGAATATAATTTTCATCACAACCGTCAAAAAAGTGTTCTCTTCACTTTCGTTTGCGTGAACAACTTCTTCTCGTAGCTTCTCATTTAATAAAGTCCTTGCCAGCCCTGCACTGCCCATGACACCGTACAAATGACGTGAAAATTTTTGGAGTTTTCGAATGACAGCCGGTTAAAGGCACAGTCCAAGCTCAGGGAAGAAATCTGAGATTTTCACATAATTTTAGTGTAGACCCATCCCATGAAACACCTGCCAGAAGCGAGCTCTCAATTCCTCCGAATAAGCCATATATAGGAGGAAGCCACCATGGGGTGCCCACCTCGAGAAGCCACTTTGGCACGCCCCTCTTACGATCTTTCGAGCTCAACTGTGGCGACATGAGCGATGGTTTCCGATCAATAGCCCCGTTCTTCCCTTGATTCTCAGCCTCTCTCTTTATTCGGGTTAGCTCGCATACATCGGTTGCAGATGACAGAAGTTACAAGCCTCGGACAACTCGTCCACCATGCTTCCACAGCTCGATTTTTGAGGGGCCATAACTCCGTTTCTAAGGGGTCTTGTACGATTCCAGAGACATTGTTGGTATCAGCACGGGACCGTTTTCAAGATAGGCACAAAAACAGAAAAGCGATTCTGAGGTTGGACTGTGCCTTTGAGTTCATTGGCCGTCCTATAGCACAGCACCCTCCATCTTTTCCACAGTCTCCAATATCTTAAAGGCACTGTTCACGATAAACTGCATCCCCGAGTTTTCCATGACAAACGCTTCTCGTGGCTCTCAGAAGCAGAACAGCGTCAAAGAAACGGGACGAAAAGCTACCCAGGAGCCGCTAAACGGTTTAGAAATGTGGGCAAACCCCGCCGCTTTCGGAAAGTTAGGCCCCTTTCCGCCCCATGACGTGAAAATCGAACACTTGATATCGTGAGATGGGCGATGGTCTCCGATCTGAGCCACGTTCTTTCCTTCATTCTCAACTTCTCTTTACTCAGGTCAGCTCGAATACATTGGCTTCGAGAGAAGGAAGTTACAAGCCTCGGGCAACTCGTCCACCATGCTTCCCTAGCCCAATTTTTGAGGGACCATAACTCCGTTCCCAGAAGGTCTTGTACGATTCCAGAGACATCATTGGAATCAGAATGGGACCGTTTTCAAGATAGGCAAAAAAACAGAGCAAGGAATTTCTTCGTGAACACTGCCTTTAAAGGCACAGTACACCCTCAGGTATGAATTTTGAGACTTTTGTGTAATTGTGTAGAAAACATATTCTGTATAACACGTGCCAAATGCGAGATCTCGATTCCTTCAAATAAGCGAAATATAAGCGGCCACCACTGGCCCGACCTCCTTCGCTCACCACCACAGGCCCGGCCCCCTACCAGATTTACGAAATCGATAACGGCTAAATGGATGCATGAATTCTCAACATGTCGTCATTCTTCGGTCCATTGCCGGCCTATCTCCTCATCCTGTGTTGCTCCCGTGCAGCGATTGCGAATGAAGAGAAATACAGTCCTGAGACAACTCGTCCACGAAATTTTAGCCCTTGAAATGCAGGCATTTTCAAGAAGCCATATCTGTCTTTGTAGGGAGTCTCGTGCGATTTCAGAGATACCATTGTGATCAGAGAGTGGCTCTCTCCAAGAAAAGCATGAAATATGAGAAATAATTTTCTGGGTGCCCTGTGCCTTTAAAGGCACAGGAGACCCACAAAATTAATTTTCAAATTTCATGCTTATCTTGGAGAGAGTAACACGCTGATCACAGTGGTATCCCTGGAATCGTCCAAGACACCCTGGAACAAGGTAATGGCTCTTCAACGACGCCTAGATTTTGAGGGCGAAAAATTGGTGGACGAGTTGTCTCAGGCCTGTATTTCTCTTCATTCCCAATTGTGCATGCCAGGGTAAGGATACAGTCCGGCAATGGACAGAAGAACGAAGACTTGTTGGGAATCCATCCATTCATCTAGCCGCTATCGAGTCCGAAAACTTGTTAGGGGGTCGGGCCTATGGTGGTCGCCTATATCTTGCTTATTTGGAGGAATTGAGAGCTCGCATTTGGCACGTGTTATACAGGATGGGTCTTCTACACAATCACAGGAAAATCTCAAAATTTATATCTGAGGATGTACTGTGTCTTTAAAGGTAGTGTTCCCGATAAAAAATGTGTTTCAGTTTCCACTAGGAATGTGTAGTGGAGGGGCACACTGTAAAGTTGATTCCGAAAGAACGCATGGAAACGAGCTAGGAAAAGACCCAAAAGAGACCAAAGTCGCCAATTTGAGCGTGAGGCAAGCCCCGAAAACCCCCATGTCCGCCCTCCGACGTGAACGAATGAAAACCCAACTTCGTGAGATGAGCGATGGTTTCCGAATAATAGCCCCGTTCTTCTCCCCATTCTAAACTTCTCTCTTTACTCAGGTCAGCTCGCATACATCGGCTGCAAAAGGCGGAAGTTACAAGCCTCGGACAACTCGTCCACATTGCTTCCCCAGCTCAATTTTTGAGGGGCAAAAATTCCGTTTCTAGGGAGTCTTGTGCGATTCCAGAGACATCATTGGAATCAGCATGGGACCGTTTTCGAGATAGGCGAAAAACAGAAGGAAGATTTTTTCGTGAACACCGCCTTCAACAAACTGGAGCAGTGCAAAAACGGAACTTCAACAACGATACAGCTGTTTGAACGTAAGCTGCTCATCCCCATCAAGAAGAGTGTTGGACAGAGCGACATGATGTCACCAAAGCTCTTCACATCCAGCATGCGATGGGTAAGCTTGACTGGAACAACAGACGCCTCTGCTCATTGAAGGAAAGAATCTGTCTAACCTGCGTTTTACAGACGACATCGAGCTTATAAGCAAGAGTACGCAGGAGCTGAATCTGATGCTGAATGAGCGAAGTGGGCAGTACCATTGGTCTCGAGATAAATATGCGGAAGAACCAGGTGATGGCCATGATGGCCGACCGGTGGTGTAACGACGGACTTGTGTTTCTTCATGGAAACATCGTGAGCAAGATGGATAGCTACGTCTGTCCAGGACGTGAAGAACGAGCTCACGCATTAAATCGGATGTCGAAGAAGGGCTGCGTGGGCTGCTATGGTACGATTCGAAAAGTCGCTAGTGAGATACGTGATGTCAAGCTGCGGGCACACCTGTTCGACTTCACCGTGCTGCCGGCTTCGTGTTATGGCCGCGAGACCTGGGCTCAGAACAGAGGAGTTTGTGTTGCTATGAGGACTAAAATGATGTCTCCTCAGAACAAGTCGGAGGATGCACAGGCAGCAACGTGTGAGCAGTGAAGGTTTTCCCGAAGTGTCCGGACTCCGCGACCCATTGATCCACATCGAATCCGCCAAGTACAGATCGGCAGGGCATGTCACGCGTAGAACGGATGACAGATAGAGTACCAGACTCACTCAGTGGTACCCTCGAGATGTCGAAAGAGCACTTGGCCGACCAGAGACGCGTTGGACTCATACGATCAGCAAGTCATTCGAACAAAGAAGTTTACCGCACTGGAGGACTGTTTCTAACTCCAGAGGATTCTGGTGCTCACAGCAGATCATGTTTGACCTCACATTGGCCAAGGGGCCGCATTGAATGTGTGTGCAGCAAAGGCGATATCCAGAAGGCTAATTTCACGTTCATGATGGTTTTTGATATCAAAGGCATCGTTCACAATCAAGCCCATTTCATTTTCTAGACTAAATACCATGAATTACCCCTGTAGACCTTTTCGGAAAAATGCGGCTCGTTTTATTTTATTCATATATTGAAACGTGTTCCAAAGGCTCATGTAGAATACGTCAAGCACTTCATAAACTAGAGGGATTAAAAAAACACCTTAGAAAGACTAGTATTACAATTGCATCGGGAAAAAAAATATGGTTCTGTCACCGGTTCGGTCTAAATTGCGCTGAAGAATGCGAAAGAGAGGACTGTCCTAAACAGGGGTTGGCGGGGGGGGGGGTGGCACTCAATTAAAAGTCAGTACAAGAATGAACCACCGATCTATACGCTTTCAATCGAAGTATTTATGTAGAAGTTTATCAACAACAAAGATTGATAACAGCATCAAGCATCTTTCATCAGGTTCTCCATTGAGGTGGTTCATTTCATATCTGGGGTGGTAGTAAACTGACCTAAACTCGCAATTAAGAACCGCGATCAGCTAGCGGTTATCAGGTTGAAATTATGTGCGAAACCGGCATACAACCCTAAATTTAACTCGGAGATGATACCTGCCACCCTTCCCTGCTCTCATCCCTTACCTCACAGCTCATCTCGAGCGTTCATATGCTTCTGTTTACTAACCTTCTATATTCGTGCGTATAAATGAATGTGAGCTTATCAAATTTATATGAAAAACTTATCAGAAATTCTGACTGAATCGCAAACGCATAAATCATTTAACAATGAATGGAGCATGATGTTGGTCGGTGAATTGGTGAGTATTAGAACAAACACACAGAAGCTGACCGACCAACACCATGCGCCCTCCATCGCATAATCAGCGTATCAGTATATCAGTATCTCTCTTTACGAAAACAGCTGGCGAAACCATGATATGCCAGTTAGAGAATAAAGTCCTCGGGAGGACATTCCTATCCAACTCGCAATCATCGACCGGTGCACTCCTAAAAGGCTGCACTATATCACTACAAACCCGACCGATCTGCTAGTTTTTAAGCGAACATCATTGTTTGCAATAGTAGCTTAGGATTGCAAATACGTAGATGTCAACGTCTTCGTAACATCGTAGTTTCTGTTTGAAGATGGAATGTGGGACCAACCAAGGCAATTCCAACTTCCTAACTGCGCCTCCAGAAACATATGAGAATGGGTTATAGAACCAGCGGTGTCACAACAAGGTACAAATAGGAAATTCAGATACTACAGTTAGGGTTTACAGCAAATCTCGAGATTAACTTCGAGGTAAATGGCCTTGTCTAACATCGAGGTTTGGTTGGATTACTACCACCCCTGACTTTTACTTGAGTGCCACCCCCCGTTTAGGATAGTCCCCAAAAGAGTCTTTTTCATCATATTATCGCAAGCGGATATGGTCCTGTCGGAGAAGGCTTTGACTATAACTTGAGCTTCAAACGGCCTCAACATTAGGCACCAGGCCATGCGAGTAAAGTAACACCGATAATCCAATATTTGCGCTCATGTGCGTTTGCGATCGTGTCGTCCGTTTTCAACCAATTTAAAAACCAACGCGTTGTCAGTTCATTTCCATTAGAATTTTTACTTTTTTATTGTCAAATATCAATACTAGCAACTCCAAGCCAGCGATTCAGACCATAAAATCGATAGCACTTTCGAGCGTGCATGCTGCCTTTAGGCACAGTCCAAGCTAAGGGACGAAATCTGAGATTTCCACATAATTGTGAAATAGACCCAGCCCGTATACCACTTGCCAAGTGCGAGCTCTCAACTCCTACAAATAAGCGAGTTATAGGAGGAAGCCACCTTGGGGCACCCACCTCGGAAAGCTACTTTGGTACGTCCCTTTTACGATTTCTTGAGCTCAACAGTGGCGAGATAAGCGATGGTAGCCGAAGAATAACCCCGTTCTTTCCTTCATTCTCAGGATATCCTTTCAGTTAAGTCAGCTCGCATACAGCGGTGGCAAACGACGGAGGTTACAAGCCTCGGACAACTCGTCCACCATGCTTCCCTAGCTCAATTTTTGAAGGGCCATAACTCCGCTCCCAGAAGGTCTTGTACGATTCCAGAGAAATTTTTGGAATCACCGTGAGGCCGCTTTCAAGATAGGCAAAAAGAACGAAAAATCGGTTAGACTGTGCCTTTAACGCGAAACCTCAATTTGCACCAATAAGCGAAGAAAAGCGAGAAAGAAGACTTGCCCACCCCAAAAAAGTAGGTAACGCCCACTGAAAACTTTTAGATCCTAATAAAGATGAAACGCGCGATAGATTTCAATCGAATCATATTTGTTGTTCACCCATGCGTTGTCAGACTAGCTTTATACAGCGGTTTAATCAATGTGGTGACTGCAAAGGATAAGACAAAAGATGTCCCCGACAACTCGTCGTCAAAATCCTCGCGGTTCAAACTCACAATTTTGAGAGCCCGTAACTGCATTCGTAGTGAGTTCTGAGCGATTCTGGAGAAACTATTGTAATCTTCTCCGAAATTTTTTTCAAGATAAGACGAGGAATTCAAGAACTAATCGGAGGTTAGATTTTCCCTTCGAAGACAGCATTCGCGATGAAAACAATTGTGTTATCCTCATGAGATGGTAGATCCGGCCATCATAGAATTGAAAATAAGTAAATCCTGAAGCAAAAGAAAAACGCAAAGGAACAACTCATTGCTTGGTGTCCACCCACCTCCAACTAGGGAGATTTCTATAAATCCCTGATTGGCTGTGTCTCTTTTTGCTCCCATAGTAATTGCTGAGTAGTTTATGAGACAACTGGTTACATTGAGAGCAAAACAATTGACGGATGAACAAGCTTTCATGAAAATCTCGTTAATTGGGGGATGTGCGGACACCTGTAATTAGCCGTCCTACCTTGTTTTGATGCCTTTTCCATGCAAATTTTTACTCGTTTTCACTTATTTTTACTTTTGTAATTACCAGATCTATATTTTTATAAAAAGACTTCAAAAATCGTTTTCGTCGTGAACCCTGCCTCTACTGAAGAGAGAGGTTGAAAATGAAGGGGAGAGCGGGGCTATTTATAGGAAGCCATCGATCTTCTCACCACTTTCGAGCTCGAAAGGTTGTCTGAAGGGGCGTACCAGAGTGACTTCCTGCTGTGGGCGCGCTGGGCTGGCCTTACCCTATATCTCGCTTATTCGGAGAAATTGAGAGCTCGCCGTTGGCAGGTGTTATGTAGGGTGGGTCTTCTGCACCTCTAACGTACATACTGCTCCATAGGGCTCCAGATCTTCCATCATGCATGAAAAACTCGACAGCGAAAATCATCGCTAATGATTCCCTCAAGAAGTTACCTTATACATAAGTCTCATAGACTCATGTGTATTAAGAAAAATCTCACAACCATTTTACGGGTGCTCAGCGTTATATCTGATGTGTTTAGGTTCTATGACTTATCACAAAAGCCTAATTCACTAGTATTTTTGCGGTTTTTTCCAGTTGATTGTTCAGACAGTTTTGACAAGTAGCTGGAATCGGATAATATCGAAAATGGCGCTACACACCAATCAATTTCTAGCCACTGCTCCTTCGGTTGTGTGTTGCCAAACTCCCAAAGATCTCTTGGTACAAGCGAAAAGTCCCCGAAACTGGACAAAGGGTTTCAAGTGCCTGGTCCTGTCAGGTAGGCCGTGAAGCAGTGGTGATTATTAACAAACAGAACACTTTACTAGCTACCTCCGTGCGCCCGAGGCGAAAGTCATATTGAACTAGTAGTTTGGCATCAATGTTACACGACATATGTATGTAGCAAGCACGCCCAGCGAACTGGTGAGTAGTCAGAAACAGGTCTATATAGAATACGAAAAAGTATTCTCGCTAGTCGAAGTATAATCCTTTGTGCACAAAATAGGAGAATGAAGCCAATAATGTAGAAAGCACATAGAAGGCGGTTAACACTAATGCGTGGTCATTCCTTCTATACTCCTCTATGAAACTGTGGTGACCAAATTCCGTTTGACGCCAGTTCCGATGCAGCCCTTGCAGCGCAAATCAGCACTTTGTAGTTAGGGCATAGCTTCGTTGGGTAGAGCCAAGTACTCCAGCAACCTTCACTTCTGAGGAAGTGAAGGGGGGAACACCCACCATTGCGAGAACCGGTAACGACCGGGGAAACGCGCAAAGAAGAATGAAAGTGACCTAAGTTATTTTCAAGACAGGATGGGTGTCACTGTCGGTTTTGGTGAAAGTCGTTTTTGGAATCCTCATAGAATTCTGCATCAAATAGCGTTTTCAGGTTCAAAAAATACGTTCTCACTCTTCCAGCCGATTTCGATTTATGAAGTGCATTTCTTGTGCCTGAAGTTATCGGTTTTTCAATCATAACTTTTCTAGGCTAGGAGATGACCTCTAGGTAAAGGTTGTTTTCAAAAACCTCATAGAATTCTGCGTCGACTAGTCTTTCCAAATTGGAAAAATATTGTCTCGATCCTTCAGCCTATTTTGTTTTACGAAACATAAGTTTTTCGCCTATAACGTTTTAACCGTTCAAGATAGTGTTGCGTAAATGCAATTTTTGAAATCGACGTAAAATTCTACGTCGAATTTTATATCGGGTTCCTAACTTTGCTTGCTCCGGTGGAGCCCATAGTAATTAATCTCAATAGGGTGCTCTCGCCTCTATGCTATAAATGAGAGACGCAGAGTTCTGCTGGAGCCAACAACGGGGCTCGGCTCCACCGAACCGGCTGGCTCATTGAGCAAGCAAAGTTAGGAACCCGATATATCATCCGACGCAGAATCCTATTCAGATACAACTGGAAACACTAGTCGACGTAAAATTTCAAGAGTACCTCGAAAACAACCTTCACCAAAGGCCTATCTCTCACCGTAGAAAAGTCATGAGCGAAAAACCGATAACTTCAGGCACAAAAATGCACTTTATTAACCGAAATGTGAGAATGTCTTTTTGCGTGAGAATGTCTTTTTCCAACCTGAAAACGATGTTCGATGCAGAAATTCTTGAGGATTCTAAAAACAACCTTCATTAGGAGATTGTTTCTAAGGAGAAAAAAGTTATAAGGGTAAAACTGACACTCTTCGAACCGTACTTGGTTCGGAGTTCTATTCTCAAAAAAGTTTTCGTCGAAGAATTTTACGGAAATTTCTAAAACAAACTATTCCGCCTAATATTCTTCTCCGAAGGTCAAAATGTTAATGGCGGGAAGCCTGTATTTTTTTGATAGAGGTCAGGTTACCTCATAAAGTTTGAGGCACAAAAAAATGACGTAAAGGCCGAAAAATTGAAGTGGTAAAAATGATGCTCATTCTTCAAATCGGGGGAAGAAAACAACCTTAACCATTTTTTCCGTCAACCCATTCAACAACCTTCGACTCTTGGACCGCTGTCCCCACCCCAACAAAGCTATGAGTAAGAGAACAACGAAGTTGAAAACGTCACCTATAAAATTGGCCTCACTTTCACTGTAACGGCTGTATAGTAGCATTTGAAGACACAAGACGAGGAAAAGATTTCCAGCGATTATGCCCAACCAGCACTAGCAAGATGACTAAACAACCCTTTTAATGGGGGTATTACTATCAGAAGCTTAACATCCATCCCGAAATATCTTTTATCGTCACGAATGAGTGAGAATAAGCAGAATCTAGGTTGTAGTTTGATGTAAGAACACTGGTGTGAGGTGTATACATGACCTGATTCACGTATGAGTGGGGGTGTGTGACTACATATAGATATACATGCTGTGTTGCCCATCAGCGGTATCTGCCCCATGGAATGAGGTGAGCATAACTACTGGGCATATAGCCTACCTGAAACTTTTGTTTCAAGTTGTTAGAACGCCTTCACACTAATACCTTCTCACTATCGTCTCGAGCGGAGCGTAAGTACGGCTGGGTCGGTCCTACTTCGATAATAGCTTCGATGGGTCAAGTGAGAGCACCATTTGTAACAACCCTGCCCATCATGGCACCTCTTAACCCTCAGTAAGCGTAATAGCGAAAGAGTAAGTTAGCCTGCTCTCAAAACACCAGGAATCGCCGTAGTATTAAAGGCAGTGGCCACGCTAAAATCAGTATCCGAGTTTTCACCGCAAAACAGGAGGTTCGAGCCCTATTTTTTTCAATAATCCAGAGAAGTATTCAACCAGAGAAATTGAAAAAAACGGCTAAGAACGAGCACGAACAAGTCCTATACGGCCCTGATTTAAAGGCAGCATACACGCTCGTAAACGTAATTGAGATAACTACGGAATTAGAACGATATGGCACAAAACACAACGCTCACGCATTTTAAAGCGTCAAAAACAACTCACAATGACGCTACACGAGTAAGAAGTTAACCCCGCCCCCTGTATTGGTGTTCTCTTCTAAAACAGGGGTGCTGGGCCATTCCCACCTTCGGCGACGTTTGTGAGTGGTGGAATAGGTACAGTAGGTAAACCACACACATCGACGACTCTGGAAATGACCCAGCACCCCTGTTTTGGAAGAGGACGCAAATACAGGGGCGGGGCCAACTTATTACTCGTGTAGCGGCTTTGTGGTTCGTTTTTAACGCTTCAAAATGCGTGGGCGTTGTGTTCAGTGCCATCACATTCTAATTCCGTAGTTATCTCAATTACGTTTACGAGCGTGTATGCTGCCTTTAAAGGCAGTGTTCACGATAGAAATCGTTTTTCTGCTTTTCCGCCTATCTTGAAAACGGCCCCATGCTGATTCCAATGATATCTTTGAAATCGCACAAGACCTTGAGGGAGCGGAGTTATGGTCCCGCAAATATTGAGCTAAGGAAACATGGTGGACGAGTTGTCCGAGGCTTGTAACTTCCGTCTTTTGCAGCCGATGTATGCGAGCTGACCTGAGTAGAGAGAGAAGTTGAGAATGAAGGGAAGAACGGGGCTAATGATTGGAAATCATCGCTCATCTCACGTTCTCGAGCATTCATTTGTTCACGTCGGTGGGCGGGGAAGTGCATCTGGGGGTGACGAGCTGATGGATGTCCAACTTTGGGGCCGTAGGGGACCGTTACGAGCTCATTTTTCTCAGTTTTTTCAACGTTAGGGTTCCGCTAGGCCCTGCAGCTGCCGATCTCCACCAAAAAATCAGACATGGTTTTTATCGTGGACACTGCCTTTAAAGGCAGCATACACGCTCGCAAACATGGTCGAGATATCAGCATGAATAGGCCCGCACGGTCCATACCATGTCCTGAATGACGTTTGAAGCGCTAAAAACCATCCAGGATGACAATATTTGAACAATCATGTCTCGCACGCCCGTATTTTCACACCCCTTTGAGTAACAGAATGAAAACTTAAAGGCATCGTTCGCGCTGAAAACCAATATCCATTTTTCAGGCTGAATTTCATGATTGAGCCCGGCTGACCACGTTGGTGAAGTTTTGCGTGTCAAAAACATGAGGTTCTGAAGTTGGAGTGGTTCGAAATGACGATCCGCCACCAATTTTCACCAACCATCTAGCACAAGGAACAGAAGCGCCACCACATGCGCGGATGATTCAGCATTTGAATTTTTTAATTCGGGAAATTCAAACATCCAAACTTGCCCAATCGATACTTCATTTTTTAGAATAAGTTCCAGTGAACAAGAGGTAACAGGAATTCACCCACCTAATAAGTTTGAAGCAAAAAACACATCCGACGTTTGCGAAAAAAACTTCAGACGTATTGCACCAGACACACCGAAATCGACGGAGGGGTGGGATGTGAATAATTCGAGACATTTCAAAATGAGTTTTTTCGCAAAAGTTGATGGTTTTGTGGAGCATTTCCACTCTTATTCTCTATGTCGGAGAATTGCCTGCGCAAAAACATAAAAAAATGAGATACGGTTTTTTGCGCGTACGATGCCTTTAAACTGGTGAAACCATGTGATAATTGAGAGTGATAGCACTATCAAAAGGGAGAGCACGAGAGAACTTGAAGGCACAGTGCACCCGAAAAAATATTTTCTAGGCGCAATGCTTGTCTAGCAGACGCTGATAAGAATGATCTAAACTCGCTGAAGGACTTTCAAAAACGAAGAAGCTGTGGCTCGTTAAGAACTCCTGTATTTTGAGATTGAAAAATTGGTGCACGAGTTGTATCAGGCCAGTAATTGTTTTCATTCGCAGTCGTTCCTCGTCAGCGAACCAGGACGGCGACACAGACCGGCGAGCAAGTGAAAATTGCAAAGGTGATTGAGATTCGTTAAAGGCAGGGTTCGCGATAGAAACGATTTCCGAGCTCTCTCCATGAGAATTTAGACATGTTCATCGCAAAAGAAAAAAATAAGCAGAACATCCAGGGAATTTGCAGGGAAAACGTTCAAAAACAAGGTATAGCTCATAATTACAGTTGTCGGCCCGGCTCACTAATAAATCATATTTCCATTGTTGATTGTTTATCAGTCTTTTATTTTGCTGTCAAAGTAGCCAGTAGTCTCCAGAAGTGCTTAAAAATTACTTCAGAAGCAAAACAAAAGTTAACAAAAAAGGTATTTATAGAGATCCCGATATTAGGGGGCGGGCGGACACCAGGCAATAACCTGTTCCTGAGCGCTTTTGCTACAACTTTCCACTTAATTTCTCTTTTGTTGTGACCAGCTCTATATTTCCCTGAGGTCAGCACAACAACCATCTATCGCGAACCCTGCCTTCAATTCATCTAGCCACTAATGAGTGAGAAAATCAAGAAGAGGGGGGTAACTCGTGGTGGTTACTCACATCTCGCTCATTCAGAGAAGTCGAGACCTCACACTCGGCAATTGCTATACAGGAGGGGTTCACCACACAATTAAATGAAAATCAACAGATTCGTTCATGAGGGTGTACTGTGACTTCAAAGACACTGGAAGACACTGGACACTATACTTCGGATCGAAATGTGTTATTCGAAAAATATCCAAATGATTTTTAAAATTTCGTTTCATTCAAAATTGGAAAATTTTGGTTTCCGAATAACATTCGAAATTCGAATACTTCATGAAAAGCGGTTTCGATTAATATTTGAAAATCGAATACTTCAGTACGATCATGTTGGAATTTTTCGAAATTGCGAATAATCAGAATGCACAATCATCATTTCTTTAGAAGTTCTTGTTTTCTGATGAACCCTTGAAAGCGCACTCTATCAAAGCACCATCTTGACCTATTATTCACCCCACGCCCGATTTGAGGTGATTGCGTGAAGTATTGTGTCACCGTACAGAGTGCTCCATCGATGGGATAGGCCTGCCAAAACGGGTCGCCAATGGAAGCCCTTTTTTTCTCTTTTTCGCATTTATTATGTAGCTGTCAGCCAGATTCATACAGACAATGCCAGGGCTTTGGCTTCCAAATGTCTCTCTTTCCGGGGAAAGAGTTGCTTGAAATACGGAAAAGAAACAGAGGATGTCTGCTAGAAAACGTATCATAGCTGAAATCTTAAGACCTTATACTAAAACAGAGTGAGGGCAAGTTGTTCAATTCCATTTTACTCATCTAATATCGTACCTCATTGATTTTCTAGAAAATTGATAAATGATCGATTTTATTGGTTTTTGAGAAAAGTTGGTCAATAGAAAAGCTTCAGGGTCACTCACGCTCCAAGTTTTACGCTTGTAAGTCGCCAAGGAAACGAGAAAAGTGGATCGAATTCAGCTATCTCAAACAGTCACCTGGCCCAGAAATTGATTTCGGCTTATTGCTCACGCGTTATTTCAGTGGAGGGTTCAATATCACTCACTCACTCACTCACTCACTTACTCATCCCATTAGCTGGCGGCTGGCGGAGCGGGATGAACTCTCAACCAGTACACTGCTGTAGGTGCCTTAGGAGCTTCAGTGGCCTGAGCGATACGCTTCCATTCAGAACGATTAGGCGCAATTATTTTAGCGTTAATGACACTGCACCGTTGAAATTTCAGATCAGCTTCGACTTGCTTCAGGCACGTCTTCTTCGGGGCAGTTCTCTCGACCTTCCAGGGTTTTCGGCGTTTTCTCCATAGCAAGCTGTGCGGTAGTCGACTGGCTTCCATTCTGCATGAGCGTCCGTCCGTACCAGCGCAACCTCCTCGTTCGGATTTGTTCCTCGATTGTCGGTTGATGGTCGCAGCTGTCTTGTATCACGTCGTTGGGTATGCGATCGCTTAACGTTGTTCCAAAAATTCGCCGCAAGCATCGCTATTGGAAGACCTCTAGCTTGCTGAGATCCGACTTGAGCAAGGTTCACGACTCCGAGCCGTACAATAGAATCGGAATTATAAGCGATCGGAAGATCCGCACCTTGGTCTTGACTGACACATTGCCCTTTTCCCCAGACACCAGCCTAGTGAAGCAAAAGCAGCACACGCCTTCCCGATCCTGTACTGTATCTCTGTTGTGGCCACTACCTTGCGATGTTGCATCACCGATCCTAGGTACTTGAACTCCTCAACTTGCTGGAGCTCAGCTCCTTCGGAGAACACAGAAGTATGTACGTGAACCGTCTGACGTCATGACTTTGGTCTTGTCCTTGTTTATCCGTAGACCGCGATCTCTGCTGCTATATCCTTCATCGAATTCGTAGCTTCCATATCAGTATCGGTGAACACAGCGCTGTCGTCCGCAAACATCAAGTCTGTGAGGAACTCGGTATCGCCACATTGGACCCCTCTTCTATCTTTGAAAACCTTTCTCATAATGGCGTCGACCATGCCCTGCCGGACTCTTGCATTGACCGCAAATTCTTCGGACAGCTTGTCCCCGACGCGGATGCAGCTAGTTGAACCGCTGTATGTTCCCTGCAGGAGCTTCACATTTTTTTCCGGAACGTGTTCGCACTCCAATGTTTTCCACAAGCCACGGTTCGAGGGCTATGACACGTTTTAAAGCACACACCCTCTGCTTCAGAATGACCCTGCTGGAGCAGTTCTGCACGGTCACATGTGGGGGAACGAGAAATGACGATTTCCACTGTGAAAAATCGAAGACTCTTTAGGCTTTCGCTCACCATTTGTTTCAACAACATTTTTGCGCCCCCTGTAATGAAGTCGCCTATCTAAGAAGTCAAAAGTGCTCAACCATATATCAAACTGCTGAATCTACTGCACCGAGCAAACCCAGAACAGTCACAGAGGGTGGGAGTCGATTGCTCCGAAATTCGCTTTTCCAGTTTGGAAGAGGAAGAAAAAAGCGCTCTATGTGAGGGAAATAAACCCCGGAAACCGCATTCCAAAGGCACTGACCACCCCCCCCCCGATATTGGAATAGAAACCTTTCAAAACTTTCTTTCAGGGCATCCGAGTCCCGCCCAGTACCTGCTTTGGGTGTGTTTGGTGCACACTCATTCGTACACTTGAATATATATGAATGAGATTGATTTAGTTAAGATCTACAGAGTTGGGCCGAACTGTGTCAAGGCTCGTTCACGGCAGGTCGCTTCGGCTAGTCGCGGCACTGCCAACAGTTACAAAACCCATAGGTTGGAACAGTTAGCAGTTTCAGTCGCGATGGTCGAGCGGCTGGGATATTTCATAGCTGGTCGAAGCGACCTGCTTGATTTTGTTAGGTCCCTTCGACTAATCGCGTCGCTTCCATGATGAAAGCGATTCGTCTAGTCGAAGCGACTCTTCCGCAATCTTTCGTCACAACATTGCGTATGTGGCGCGAAATTGCAGACGTCACAGTTCACCAACATAAAAGATGGCATATGAAAGGGAAAAACGTGTATTTGTGACACATTTACGTTGATAGAGATGAGAAAATATAGTAAGGATAGCGAGAAATCACTTTGTATGCAGAGCTTCTAGCAATTAGTAACTTTAGTCGCAGTTTCAAGTTTTTGCTCAAGCAAATTCCACCCCCCATCGTTTTTTGGAACCATTATTTGTTTGAAAACTATGCAAAACTCTTTTATTTAGAAGGTAAGGGCAACAATGTCACGAAAAATAAGTAGAAATGCTAAGGAAGATGCTTTTTTTGATTTCTGCGGCGTGGTCCGCAATTGTCCGTCTATTTCACGGGTAATTGCGTCCGCCCGAGCGATTTTAAATCGATGGACGGAGCGGATTTCAGATCGCGGCAGTATTGTTGGTCGCTTCGACTTAAAGTCGAAGCGACCAGCTATGAATGGGGCTTCACACGAGACATACATTTGGATGAAAAAGAGGATATCAACAAGATAGGTTTTATTGATAAATTGAATTACCTCGCTGCTTCGCCAAAGTTCTGCTCATTACCTTGCTATTATCAAGCCATTTTCCCAGCAGACAAGTCTTATTGTTTTATCCATAAGTGCGTTTTCAGTTCTCAAATTACACCTAATGCCTGGTTCCACCAAGGTTAAATATTTCAACGAATGTGTCCATAACTAGGTTAACTCTTGAAAAGGTCTCGCCAACACAATAAATGGCATTTACCTACCATACCTCAGCAAAAAATGTAGGTTAGCATTAACAACATACTATTTCGGTTATGCGGTCAAGTATGTGACAGGATTATAAAATTCAAACCACAGATTGTATCAATAGTAACCCAATGGTCGTCTTAAGAGTACTGAAATCAACTCCATCCATTTATCGTCATGATGAGGCGTGGGTCAGTGGAATGATATGCTCCCTGCAAGGAATTCATTCCGGTGTTCATGGAATAAGGTTTCGTATAACCGCGCTGTTGAAACGCGCAGAAGACTACATTTTGACGGATAAGAAACCTCCATCTAAGTTTGCATCGAGATCGAGGTGGTTAGAATCCTTTTTTGGGTGCGTAAACCATCACAGGTTCAGAAAAGTTCGATTCCCTACTAGTAGTGTTCAAACAGAAGGGATGCGAGCGTGGGTGGGAGAGGGGTGTCACCGGCGGGGGGTTTGAAGGCACTGAACTGCGCTAGAGTGCCCGCAAAACCATTTTTCGACGGCTCGCCGCAGTGGTAAATGGAACCCCTTGCTCCGGAATGCTCTAAACTAAGGAGTTTCCGAGCGACATAGTGGTAGTTAGTAGACGATAGGCCAAGGATGAAAATTTTACCTTCAGGATCTTAGGATTGTTTTTGATAAAAAAATTTAGGGTTGAATAATTTCCGCCAAAGGCGCGGTTCTGGGCAAGGATTTTGGACAACGGTAAAACGTAGTTTAGGAGATTTTCTCCGTGATTTTAAGGTGGTGGGAGGAGTGTCAGGTATCAGTTTGTGGAGAGTTTCATTTGAAATCTGAATCTTCTTTTCAGAATTCCCTACCCCTGAAAAATCTGAATTTCGAAAATTTTCACGTCCCCCTGTTGTCCAGCTGGACAACGCCCGCCTGACCCTGTTAGTATCAACCGCAAGCAACAACCGAATCGGCCGCGCGCAACGAGCTGAACGCGCGCAAATAACGCGGTCAGCAGGACCACATGAACTTGAGAGCGTTTTGAACACAGCTGCCCGCTCCATGGTGCTCAACTCATACCACTCTTACAGCGCGCAACTTTGCAGTGTCCGCAGAAACCCAAGTTCTATAGGGTTAAGCAACCGCAGTCGCATCTAACTCCCCGCCTTTATCTCGTTCGATTTCTTTCCAGTGTTCAATGCTAGTTTGCTTCCCAACAGTTTTTCTTTAGTTTTTTCTGTCTCAAATGTGTGCACTTTTGTCTCCGCAAATCCTACGCATTGTACATCTATGTTTCTGGATATCCACATCGTTCTTACAAGAGTAACAAGAAGATCTACAATTCTCAATAGTAAAAACAACTACGGGTGTTGACTCAACCCATAAGCATACATACACAATTCTTAAGATTTGTGGAGGCAAAGTGCATACATTGGAGGCAAAGGAGAGAAGGTTCAGCACTATTTGCAATATGTAGTTGCAAGGAGGGGGACGTGAGAGGCTTACGTACACAAAAGGGGTTGTATACTCTGTTTATCTTGAATTGCACAAAACACGGTCCGTCAATAGTCCTCTAATTGGCCCGCTAGTACCGTAGTGTACGTCTACGACGCATTCTCGGCAGACCCGGGTGTGCACCCGGTGTGCAGAGCAATCGACTCGTCAATGCCGCCACTCGGCCACCCTCCCTGCCACCCAGGTCTGCCGAGAACGCGTCGTGGACGTACACTACGGTACTAGCGGGCCAATTAGAGGACTATTGGCGGACCGTGTTTCGGGCAATTCAAGATAAACAGAGTATACGTTGTGTTGATTCGGGGATCGTTTCATCTGTCAAGCTACTAGTTTCCAAGGAAATCTGTGTATGAAACAAGTTGGGGTGAGAACTTAAAATTTATTCATATTAAGATTTATCGGGTACAGGCTAGCCGGTTCGTTTTGTTCCTGTGGAAAGATGAAAAATGGTAAAGCTACCCTCTATTTCGGAAAAAAATCGCTGCCGTTTATCGCGTGCGCGAACGTCAGCTGCTCCTCCATCTCCACTAACTTTCTCGCTGTCTCTTTCCTCGCTTCACAACAAAACGCGAAGGAAACAAATTAATCCGGCAGATTATGCTCTACCTCTTCGAGAAAAGGTTGGAAACAGCACAGAAATCCAGCGTAGGGAGTGGTTTATCCGTTTCAAATCCGGTGATACCAGCTTGAAGGATAAGCCAGGAAGAGGTCGGCCATCTGATTTCGACGACCAAGCTATTCCAGCGGCCGTAAAAAGACGAGGGCCTGACAACACGAATGCAGGCTGAAGACTTCGATGTCAATCAATCCACGGTCGTGCGTTGCCTCAACAGGATTGGAAAAGTGTGGAAAATCGCTGGATGGGCCTCCTATGAGCTCTCCGGTAACAACAGAGCCGACCGTATTCAGAATAAATAAAATTTTTGAAAAAAAAAACGCAGGATAATTGTACAACAACCCAATAACCCCCCCTCAACAAAAGAATTTCGGGCCACTAAGGGCCCAACCTTGATTTTGAGGTAATTGGATTGTGACAAAATTAGCACAGAGCTTCTTCTCACAGCTTCTCAAACTCCCAAATTATAATACAGAAAAATATGTAAGGCTTCATAGGCGGTGCCAGGCATGGACACCATTACGGAGAGGTCGCGAGACCTGAACGCATTTCGTTACTGTTACCTTGAGCCGTCCTCGCTTTTTCTTCGCCCTAGTGGAGGCGAATAGGAATTTTTCGGATTCTTCTAATAAATTATTACAAAAAATGACGTCATCAATTAAAAAGAAAAATCAATGTGATGATTACAACATTCAATTCTTAATTCATTTTAACAGACGTGGGTAAAATACAAGGTATAGCAAAAATATATCTGCATAAAATAAGATTTCCGCTAGCACTTTTTGAAACTCACCCACCAGTAAGCTCCAAACCATTGCCCGGAATCCACGATAAGCGCACGCATTTGGAGTCGGGCTGTTTTGTTTCTTAAAATTGTTGCATATTCCAGGGGACTTTTTCAAAAAAAAACAGCCCGTAGTAATCCCCAATTTTTTGGACTGGTTTCGATCGGGTTATTGACATGCTGCTTCTTCAAAGAGGACATTTTCTGGATTTCCGCATAGTCCAGCCGGAAATTCGTTAAAGCCAGCCTGTCGTATAGCCGAAATTTTTACTGGATGATTTTTTGTCGAGGTACGGGCTGTTCTTTTATGAAGTTCCTTTTGATTTCTACATTCTTTCCAGCCCAATTTTTTTGTGGAAAAATAAACAGCCCGTCGTAATGCTCGACTTTCCTGGGGGGGGGGGTCGTTACAATACCGTATATTTTTGGGCGCGGACAAACCACCGAGGGGGGGGGGGGGAGGCGTAAGTATTTTGCGGCCCTCGCCAACGGGCTGACCGATCCATTTCAGAGGGTCCTCCTGACCCTCGTGGACAACGTACTGATCACTACTTTCAACATGGCGAAATACGAGGAAATGGTTCTAAAAGTGTTCAATGCCACCCTTAGAACTCGATTTGTAGAGAAAATCGAACCACGCGAAATCGCACAGAAAAAGCGTAGGCTCCCAGAAGTCAACTAATCGCAACAGAAAATCTCTGCTATTTCTAAATTTCGAGCTTTCATTTTCGGGCTGAAACAGTTTTTTCGATTGTATATCGGAAAATGAAGTAATGTTATCAGAGAATACAATGTTTACTTCCCGAACATGGTTTTCAAAGCAAGTCACTATTCGATCCATTTCTTTGAATTTCCATCAATTCGATAATTGTTCTAACCAGTTTGCGACTTTATTAACAATATTAAATTACAATAAGAGGGAAAAACGTTTGACGTCACATTTTTTGTAGTGCCTTCTACACTTTGCTGATTCGCTATTTATAATTCTTTCGAATTTATATTAGTTTTGATTCGTTTAAAACACGATTTTGGGAGCAATGTTAAAATGTTACTTGGATATGATTTGTCTCTGCTATATATTTAGACAATTCATATCACAATCTACCGCGTTTTCACCCAATTTTTCTTTACGATATACTATTTTGCAGATCCAAAGCCTACCTTATCGTCGAGATTTGGAGCTATCAGAATGCTGTTTCGTGTAGCGCAAAACACAGAAAATAGGTAATTTTTGTGGTATTATCGCAATGCCGCACTGAACCTGGCTGTTCACCATAGAGATGTCGATGACGTGGCTGAAAGTGTCCAAGTATTCATATCATGAGTGAACAATTTTGTGCAAAGCATATAAGGTTAATGAAGGCATGAGAGAAAATGCACCAGCGGGTTCTTAGAAAGAGTGCGCACAATGGGGTGAAAAGGCATAGGGCTCCAAAATGGGTTGTTGAAAATGTTGCGAATCGTCAGGGCTCAGTAGGCATGCGTGATACCGAGGAGAGTGGATGGGGCCTCAGATAGACTGCACAATGCCAAAAAAGGGACTAGGGTTCCGAAATGTGCTGTTGACAGCGCACCCACGCTTCCAAACAATTGGTGGAGCAAATAACGCTTGTAACATCTAAATGAGGGCCTAGTCAGCAGTTGCAGTCGCAGTCGATTTAATGAATTTGTTACTGAAAAAATCCTGCAATGTTGGAAGCCCCCCCCCCTTCAAAACATACCAACCTGGTATGAAATGCTTACTTCGAAGCAATCTTGAACATTGGCACGAATCCCATTCGGAGCTCTACCAAAGGAGGGCACGTGCGTGCAGCACGCAAGCACAGGTACTAATCCCTCCATAGTAGTGCGATGGGGACCAGACAAGACGGAAATAAGAAACAATCAACGACCGAACAGTTTGGTCAACAGTAATGAAGAAAAGTTCATGTTTAAGGTTGATGCAGAAGTTTCCGAACTTTTCACGACTTTGAATAAAAAACATTTATTTCCCAAAACAAACAAGGCTCACCCAGCAAAATATTTTCCATCGCATTCAAATGTCCTTTGTCACCGATTGGACAGATCTTGAACGCGTAGAACTCTGGCTGTTTCGAGTAGAAGTATTCTACTAAAGCCATTTTGATTTCGTCATCGTTAATTAACTGTTTTCCATCCAGGAGGTGCAGCATCGAGCGGAGCAGATGGTAGTCGGAAGGGGCAAGGTCTGGGTTATATGAATGGTGAGGAAGAACTTCCCAGCTCAGGTCCAGCAGTTTCTGTCGGATTATCCGAAATATGTGTGGCCGACCATTGTCGTGAAGAAGGCAAACAGAAACTGCTGGACCTGGGTTGAGAAGTATTTCCTAACCCTCCATATAGCCCACATGTTGCCCCTTCCGACTACCATCTGTTCCGCTCGATGCTGCACGATGACGAAGTCAAAATGGCCTTAGAAGAATACTTCGACTCGAAATAGCCAGCGTTGTAAGCGTCGGGAATTTATGATCTGCCCAATCGATGGCGAAAGATCCTTGAATTTGATGGAAATTATTTTGTTGGGTGAGCCTTGTTTTTGACAAAAACATTCTTTGACCACAATAGGGAACTAGCGGAGTACGTACATGCCAAATATCAGTTTTCTGTAGTTGCACATCATACAACACCTACGAACGCATTCGAGAGATACGTGAAAGATGAGTTTTCGACCTATAACTGAAAACGTGTAAATTCAGCGAACGATACTTTACGGCCACAATGTATGCAGACGATATCGAAATGATGTGGAAAGATGGAAGACTAAGATGATCACTGCAAGAACAGAATGACTAAGACTTGTGCTCTGAGTACGTACGAGGCTCATTTACAGGCCGAAAATTCTCAAGCGGAATAATTAGGAGGCGCGAATGCGCTTGACGCGGTAAAACCTACGAATGAGCTGTTATTCTGAGGATGTCATCACGCTCGGAAGCGCAGCTTTCAATCTTTGTTAAGTTCGTGAAGGCGAGCCCTTATTTGCAATAGAACAGAACAGGAGCATTCTTTGAGCGCAAATGTGGGCATTATAAGCATACCAATTGCAGGCTTTTTATCAAACAGCATGTAGCTAAACAGTAGGCTGAAGTTCACCCGCAGCCTTGGAGAGTAAGGGAGAATCCATCAAAGGACTTGTCAACTGGTATAAGGGATACACTAAAAGTTAACGAATATGAGTATCAACTGGCCTAGAGCGTTAAATGCGAAATAGATATGTGTATATGCATCCTTAGTCTCTAAAACCTCTACGACAAAACTGTGTGTTGACCCGCCTCAACTGCTGTTTTTTAGAGGTTATGAACGTTTTTGAAGCTTCGCAATGAACAAAAGCACCACATCAGTCTATTTCGAGTCGCTTCATAATTTCTAGTCGCCTTTAGCTCAAAACTTGTACCCAGAGGATACTGAGAGTGCCTAAATAGCCCCCGCACATTATTTTTGAGTTGAATCTGAGACTTTTACCAAACTACCGTACACCCACAGTAATCTATCGTAGGCTGTCGATAATCGAGAACGAACCTCCGATTCGCGTTGAGAACTTCGAATAAACTTGAGAGAAGCAATTTGAGCCACATCCATAGTAGAATTCCAAAAATCGTCAAAGTCTCGTTTCGTCCTCAAATTTTCCCCCAAAGGGAGGTTTGAAACGAATTAAGAGGACAACTTGATACCAACGTTCCTCAAGTTCTGATGTGTTCATTGCACCAGCTTGCAGGTTGTTGATGAATTTACCCTCACTCTCCAAGCCTGGGGTTGAAGGCAGTGGTCGCAATGAAAAAAGTTGATGAAAAAACCATAAAAATCAGCTTGATCCGCAAACGTACAGAACACCTTGAAGGCCACGCGGCAAGAAACAAGCCAAAAATAAAGTCTATAGTATCCTAAGTCGCCAATTCGTGCACACGTGCACAACTCCGCCCAAAAAGATCGGAGTCTCATGCTAAGCGGTCAACATTCATTGAAGTCCACAGCCAGAAACAAATGCAAATTAAACTATTGAAAACAGTTGATCGGTGAATGCAAGCCACTCATTTAATGTTTACCGTGAACAAGGCAGACGTATTCGAGCAGGTAAGTGCGAAGGCTATTGTTCTTTAATTGAATTCTGATTTCAAATTAGCAGATGTTCTTAGTATTAGAGATTACTGATGCCGATGATGTCAAGTAAACCAAAAGAAAAAAAAACCACAAACCAAAAGACAGGAAAGTTCAGGGATGAATTTTGGCCCATGTAACAGCATATTGCACCGGGTTTGTGCTAACCATCACGAGGAAACGCAAACCATCACTAGGATTCGTGCCGACTGTAATTGTTCTGCCCATAATGCACATACCTATTTTTGGCCAAAAGAATGCTGCGGTACTGTTCTATTGAAAATAATGGCTTGGCTTCACAAACCTAACAAAGATTAAAAGTTGCGCCTCCAAGCGTGATGACATCCTCAGAAACACAGCTTTGTTGTGTCTCAAACGCATTCGAGCCTTCTAATTATTCCGCTTGGAAATGTGCGTTCTCTAAATGAGCCTTGTAGGCAAGGATCCGCATATAGGTAGTTGTTTTTCTTCATTTATTTCACTTTATAATTACCGTATTTTCTCTATTAGAGGTACACCTCTACTAGTAGGACATTTCAGTTTGAAACAAGGAATACAAATTTGGGTTATGAAACAGTGCTGCGGCTCAGATAGGGACCGCAATATGAACGAATGAGCAAGCGATGACTCAACTGGACTTGAATAGCTGACTTTTCTTTGGTTATGATCGCAAAAATCATAGTATCGCTCCAGCCGCGAAGCGGCTGGAGAGGTTTGGTTTTGCTTGGCACTTGTGATCACTTAGATTTTGGTAAAGTAGTTAATAAAACCTGTAAAACAAATTTTCTAGAGATTTCCTTCTGGGTATAAGTGAGAGAGTCTAGAAGACACCCGCTGACAAAATTTGAGCCAAATCGATTGAAAATTAACAAAGTTAGATCGGCGGAAGCTTAGCAAAAATTCGCGTTTTTTCTTGTAACGCGTCCCTCGTGTCCTGTTCCTCGTTCCTCGTTTCTCGTTCCTCGTTCCTCGTTCCTCGTTCCTCGTTCCTGCCACTAGCCACTGCCAACAGGCCACTGCCACGTGATCAGTTGGGCAGGTAGGTAAGTTGGTATGTGGACAGATATGATTACTTACTCACTTACTTTAACATTAACTACTTCACCCTTTACTACTTATCATATCAAGTGATATTATCAGTTGGTTGATCAAATCGCTAAAACACGTCGTAGGCTGAACTTTTCGATGGGAAGGGACAGGGGAAGTGACTAACAAGTTTGTTAGTTACTGTTTCACATTAACTACTTTACTTCTTACTGCTTATCATATCAAGTGATATTATCAGTTGGTAGACCAAATCGCTTAAACACATCGTAGGCTGTACTTTTCGATGGGAAGGGACAGCGGAAGTGACTAACAAGTTTGTTATTAACTGTTTCCCATTAACTACCTTACTTCTTACTGCTTATCATATCAAGTGATATTATCAGTTGGTGGATCAAATCACTGAAACACGTTGTAAGCTGTACTTTTTCGTAGGGAAGGGACAGGGGAAGTGACTAAAAAGTTTGTTACTTACTGTTTCACATTAACTACCTTACTTCTTACTGCTTATCATATCATGTGATATTATCAGTTGGTTGATCAAATCGCTAAAACACGTTGTAAGCTGTACTTTTTCGTAGGGAAGGGACAGGGGAAGTGACTAAAAAGTTTGTTACTTACTGTTTCACATTAACTACCTTACTTCTTACTGCTTATCATATCATGTGATATTATCAGTTGGTTGATCAACTCGCTAAAACACGTCGTAGGCTGTACTTTTCGATGGGGAGGGACAGGGGAAGTGACTAACAAGTTTGTTAGTTACTGTTTCACATTAACTACCTTACTTCTTACTGCTTATCATATCATGTGATATTATCAGTTGGTTGATCAAATCGCTAAAACACGTCGTAGGCTGAACTTTTCGATGGGAAGGGACAGGGAAAGTTACTAACAAGTTTGTTATTTACTGTTTCACGTTAACTACTTTACTTCTTACTGCTTATCATATCAAGTGATATTATCAGTTGGTGGATCAAATCACTGAAACACGTTGTAAGCTGTACTTTTTCGTAGGGAAGGGACAGGGGAAGTGACTAAAAAGTTTGTTATTAACTGTTTCACATTAAATACCTTACTTCTTACTGCTTATCATATCAAGTGATATTATCAGTTGGTGGATCAAATCACTGAAACACGTTGTAAGCTGTACTTTTCCGTAGGGGAGGGACAGGGGAAATGACTAACAAGTTTGTTAGTTACTGTTTCACATTAACTACTTTACTTCTTACTGCTTATCATATCAAGTGATATTATCAGTTGGTGGATCAAATCACTGAAACACGTTGTAAGCTGTACTTTTCCGTAGGGAAGGGACAGGGGAAAAGACTAAAAAGTTTGTTACTTACTGTTTCACATTAACTACCTTACTTCTTACTGCTTATCATATCATGTGATATTATCAGTTGGTTGATCAACTCGCTAAAACAAGTCGTAGGCTGTACTTTTCGATGGGGAGGGACAGGGGAAGTGACTAACCAGTTTGTTAGTTACTGTTTCACATTAACTACTTTACTTCTTACTGCTTATCATATCAAGTGATATTATCAGTTGGTAGACCAAATCGCTTAAACACATCGTAGGCTGTACTTTTCGATGGGAAGGGACAGGGAAAGTTACTAACAAGTTTGTTATATACTGATTCACGTTAACTACTTTACTTCTTACTGCTTATCATATCAAGTGATATTATCAGTTGGTGGATCAAATCACTGAAACACGTTGTAAGCTGTACTTTTTCGTAGGGAAGGGACAGGGGAAAAGACTAAAAAGTTTGTTACTTACTGTTTCACATTAACTACCTTACTTCTTACTGCTTATCATATCATGTGATATTATCAGTTGGTTGATCAACTCGCTAAAACACGTCGTAGGCTGTACTTTTCGATGGGGAGGGACAGGGGAAGTGACTAACAAGTTTGTTAGTTACTGTTTCACATTAACTACCTTACTTCTTACTGCTTATCATATCATGTGATATTATCAGTTGGTTGATCAACTCGCTAAAACACGTCGTAGGCTGAACTTTTCGATGGGAAGGGACAGGGAAAGTTACTAACAAGTTTGTTATTTACTGTTTCACGTTAACTACTTTACTTCTTACTGCTTATCATATCAAGTGATATTATCAGTTGGTGGATCAAATCACTGAAACACGTTGTAAGCTGTACTTTTTCGTTGGGAAGGGACAGCGGAAATGACTAACAAGTTTGTTAGTTACTGTTTCACGTTAACTACCTTACTTCTTGCTGCTTATCATATCATGTGATATTATCAGTTGGTTGATCAACTCGCTAAAACACGTCGTAGGCTGTACTTTTTGCTGGGGAGGGACAGGGGAAGTGACTAACAAGTTTTTTAGTTAGTGTTTCACATTAACTACTTTACTTTTTACTGCTTATCATATCAAGTGATATTATCAGTTGGTGGATCAAATCACTGAAACACGTTGTAAGCTGTACTTTTCCGTAGGGAAGGGACAGGGGAAAAGACTAAAAAGTTTGTTACTTACTGTTTCACATTAACTACCTTACTTCTTACTGCTTATCATATCATGTGATATTATCAGTTGGTTGATCAACTCGCTAAAACAAGTCGTAGGCTGCACTTTTCGATACATAGGGCATCTGATGACGTCATCAGGGTTTTAGGGCATCTGATGACGCCATCGGGGTGTCATCTAAAGTACATAGTGCATCTGATGACGTCATCAGGGTGTCATCTAAAGTACATAGGGCATCTGATGACGTCATCAGGATGTCATGTAAAGTACATAGTGCATCTGATGACGTCATCAGGGTGTCATGTAAAGTACATAGGGCATCTTATGACGTCATCAGGGTATTTAGGCATCTGATGACGTCATCAGGGTGTCACCTAAAGTACATAGTGCATCTGATGACGTCATCAGGGTGTCATCTAAAGTACATAGGGCATCTGATGACGTCATCAGGATGTCATGTAAAGTACATAGTGCATCTGATGACGTCATCAGGGTGTCATGCAAAGTATATAGAGCATCTGATGACGTCATCAGGGTGTCATCTAAAGTACATAGGGCATCTGATGACGTCATCAGGGTGTCATGTAAAGTACATAGTGCATCTGATGACGTCATCAGGGTGTCATGCAAAGTATATAGAGCATCTAATGACGTCATCAGGGTGTCATCTAAAGTACATAGGGCATCTGATGACGTCATCAGGATGTCATGTAAAGTACATAGTGCATCTGATGACGTCATCAGGGTGTCATGAAAAGTATATAGAGCATCTGATGACGTCATCAGGGTGTCATCTAAAGTACATAGGGCATCTGATGACGTCATCAGGATGTCATGTAAAGTACATAGTGCATCTGATGACGTCATCAGGGTGTCATGCAAAGTATATAGAGCATCTGATGACGTCATCAGGGTGTCATCAAAAGTACATAGGGCATCTGATGACGTCATCAGGGTGTCCTCTAAAGTACATAGGGCATCTGATGACGTCATCAGGATGTCATGTAAAGTACATAGGGCATCTGATGACTTTATCAGGATGTCATGTAAAGTACATAGGGCATCTGATGACGTCATCAGGGTGTTATCTAAAGTACATAGGGCAACTGATGACGTTATCAGAGTGTCATCTAAGGCACATAGGGCATCTGATGACGTCATCAGGGTGTCATGTTAAGTACATAGGGCATCTAATGACGTCATCAGGATGTCATGTAAAGTACATAGTGCATCTGATGACGTCATCATGGTATCACGTAAAGTACATAGGGCATCTGATGACGTCATCAGGGTCTCATCTTAAGTACATAGGGCATCTGATGACGTAATCAGGGTGTCATGCAAAGTACATAGGGCATCTGATGACGTTATCAGGGTGTCATGCAAAATACATAGGGCATCTGATGACGTCATCAGGACGTCGTGGAAAGTGAGAAGCGCTTCATTTGTTGCGTGCGCAACAAGTTTGTCGCTTACTGATCATTATAGCAATCCATGCTATTTGAAAATATTGAAGATTTTTTCATAGATATTACTTCGTAATATCAATAAAAAGTGAACAATTCTATCAAAAAGGGGTCTTCCAAGCGAAGGAGGTTTGGTTGGCGTCAGAAACGTTCCAACAAAAAGGGAACAATAGGTAAGTTGATTGAGGAGAGTCTACAAAAAGTGAACAATATTCTCTGAGAGTAATTTTCTTGATGAACGCTTCTTAACAGCGAAAACAAACCGTTGCGGTGTTCTACACGGAAGCACCCTGTGGTTCCAAAAATGGTATTGATTACGCGAAAACCATTTAAACGTAGGTGCATGTAAACCTAACTATTATAATCAGAATAGAAGATGACGTCGCAAACACTTAGACAGACGGTTAGGTCTTGCTCTAAGGAGAAGCAAAACTATAAAATAGAAATGCAGCATTAAGCAAGAGTAATTCCGTAAAATCTCGTAAAACGATTAGAAGTCCTTTTTCCGAAAGACATCAAACTCATCATCGTAAAATGCCACAACGGTTTGTTTTCGCTGTCAAGAAGTGTTGATAAAGAAAATCACTGTCAGAGAATATTGTTCACTTTTTGTAGACTCTCCTCAATCTACTTACCTATTGTTCCCTTTTTGTTGGAACGTTTCTGACGCCAACCAAACCTCTTTCGCTTGGAAGACCCCTTTTTGATAGAATTATAATTGAATTCTCCACTATGAGGATTCCAAAAAACAAGGCTGGAAAATAGAAGCACACCTTCTATTTAAAGTACGCCTGTCATAGATCTATAGATAGTATACTTCGGACCGAACTATATTCGAAAAATATTCGAATGATTTTTCGAATTTCGAATCATTCAAAAGTCGAAATTTGAAAATTTTAGCTTTCGAATAATATTGGAAATTCGAATATTTCCAAAACGGGCTTTAGAATAATATTTGAAATTCGAATATTTCGTAGAAATCGGTTTCGAATAATGTTCGAAATTCGAATATTTCAGAAACAGACTTTCGAATAGTATTCGAAATTCGAATATTTTCAAGAGCATATTCGAATTTTTGAAGTTCGAATGGTCGAAATGCGCAATCATCATTTCAGTAGAAGTGTTTTTTTTTCTAATCATCCTTCGAGAGCACACTCTATCAAAGCATCATCTTGGCCTATTCACCCCACGCCCGATTCGCGGTTCTCACACGCTTGGATCGTGTGAAATATTGCGTCGCCGTACAAGGTGCTCCATTGGTGGGATAGGCTGGCTTGAAAGGCCAGCCAACGGAAACCGTTTTTCTCTCGTTTTCGCATTTAATATGTAACTGTCAGGCATACATGGACAGTTCCAGGATTTTAGCTTTCAAAACCCTACCGTTCCAGAGAAACAGTTAACGTCTGCATGGATCGCGAAGAGACTTCGCGTTCACTGTTGAAAGTTGGCGCAAACTTGGTGCCATGTGCTATAACATAGGTGCACCGAGGTGGCGCCAACCTCCAACAATGCACGCGAAGTCTCTTCCTGATCCCTGCCGATGTTACTTGAAATACGAACAGGAGCGATTGAGCTCACTAATCTACAATGACTACTCTGGAAACATTAGCTTGGAGTGGCCTTAGCGGCTGGAAAGGTTTTGTTTTGCTCAGGCCTTGTGATTTACAATTTGCGAATTACGAGGAATTTGAAAACTTACGATTTCCGAAATAAAAAAATTAAAGGCAGTGTTCACGATGAAAATCGTTTTTCTGTTTTTCCACCTACCTTGAGAAGCGCCCCATGCTGATTATAATGATGTCTCCGAAGTCGTTCGAGACCTTTTGGGAACGGAGCTATGGTCCCTCAAAGATTGAACCAAGGAAAATGGTGGACGAGTGGTCCGAGGCTTGTAACTTCCGTCTTTTGCAGCCGATGTATGCGAGCTGACCTGAGCAAAGAGAGAAGTTGAGATTGAAGGGAAGAACGGGGCTATTGGTTGGAAATCATCGCTCATCTGACGATTTCGAGCATTCATTTATTCACGTGGGTGGGCGTGTGATGCGCTTTCGGGGTTTGCCTTGGGGTCAGGGTCTCTTTACACACGGAGGGAGGAGCACGTACGAGATTTGTTGCTGACGCGACGCGCACGGCGGAAATTTTATCCCTATCACTAGAGCGCGTTTGCCAAAAGCTCGCGGGATTTCATGACATTTCATGTTTTGATTGATTCTCACATGACCTTTCCTTTATGCTACGTGGTTGTTGTTCTCACTATCTTATCCTGCACGCTCATTTCAATAAATCTTGTATGTTTTCGTGCCGTTGAAACCATCTTAATAGCCTACTAATCATGCTTTCAGACATATTTATGATAGCATCGCTGGTATTTTTTATCTAGCACGCGGGCCATGATTGTTGTAAGGACATATCACAGATAGCTTCACTATCAGTATGATTAAAGTCATGTAAGAATCAATCAAAACATGAAATCTCGCGAGCTTTTGGTAAACGCGCTCTAGTGATGGAGACAGAAGTTCCGCCGCGCGAGTCGCGTCAGCAATAAATCTCGTCCGCGCTCCTCTCTCCGTGTGTAGAGAGCCCCTGACCCTTTGCCTTGCGCTCGAAGTGGCAACTTCGGGCTCTTTTGGAGCTTTTCCTGGCTTGTTTTCATACGTTCTTTCGACGTCAGCGATACAGTATGCCCCTCTACTACCCATTCCTAGTGGAAACTGGAACACAATTTTTATCGTGAACACTTGCTTTTAGGTTACGCGCAACCCTTCGCGGCGCGGCACGATCGATATTCGGAGTCGTTTATACTTCCGCAGCCGAGATTCGCGGCAAAGTTTATTTCTGTAATATTGATCACGCGGCGCGGCACGATCTATATCGTAGGACTGCACTTCGCCGCGCCGCTCGGCGGCAGGAGTATAAACGTCGCCTAAGGTCAATTTGCGTGTCAAATCCGATGTATCGCGCCTCTTCACTCTGAACACCTAGCGACGACGCGACGCGATGTCGCTTGATTGATACGTAGGCTAAGCATAACGTCGCGTCGCGCCGCGAATGAGCTGTAGACGCTGCCTCACGCGTCACTAAGAATACCGCCTAGCATTGTGGTAGGCCGATGATTATTTCTACAAAGTGATATTCACAGTAAATGACAGCTCAAAACTAATTTTTTAAAATCCGACTGTAGTTTGTGAATTCGAAAAAATTTATACGAAAAATATAAAAACTCGAAAATTCGAAATTCGAAAAATCAGTTCTTCGAATATATCCTAAAATTCGAAATTCGAAAAATACCATTTTCGAGTTTTTTCGAAAATTTGAAATTCGAAAAATTTGATTTTCGAATATATTCGAAAATTTGCAATTCGAAAAGTGATTTTCGAATTTATTCGAAAATTTGAAATTCGATAAATTTGATTTTCGAATATATTCGAAAACTTGAAATTCGAAAAAAATGATATTCGAATATATTCGAAAATTCGAAATTTGAAAATTTTTACAGTCTTGCCCAAGTATAATAGATAGCCTTTGTTGAAAATATGTTGCTTCTAACGTAGTAATAGTTGTATGACGCTGTTAAATATTGGTATTTAGCCTATATTGCTGTTTTTGGCTTGTTTGCTGTTGTACTTTGCCGAAGCGTCGGAAATGAATCGCATGCCTTCGACCAGAGGCTATTAAATGAGGAGGCGGGGCTTCTCCTGCTGGCTAGTTGGCGGGGAAGCCCTCAAGCGCCACTAGGCGGGGCAAGCCCCGCGAGCCCCCGCCACAGCGTACCTAGGGCGCCATATCGGGCGAATTGGGCTCCGGGCGTGTGCCGGCATCTTGTGCTGATGTGTGGTTGATCTGGTGGTTTTCAGCTCTGGTGTCTGGCGATCTGGCGATATGGTGTCTGGCGGTCTGGTGTCTAGCGGTCTGGTGTCTGGCGAGCAGGTGTCTCGCGGTCTTGTGTCTAGCTGGCTGGTGTCTCGTGGCTGGTACAGTAAAAAAAACAAAATTTTCGAATATTCGAATAAACGAATAATTCGAAAATTGACCCTTTCGAATATTCGAATAGAAGAATTAATCGAAAAAGTGACTTTTCCGGATATTCGAATTAACGAATTATTCGAAAAGTTGGTTTTTCCGAATAATCGATTAAACGAGTTATTCGAAGATTTGATTTTTCCGAATAATCGAATAGTTCGAATATCAGGTCAAATTCAAGAGTACTCGAATAAGAAGTACGGACCGAGTACGTGTAATCGAACCCCCGTTCGCGGCACTACCAACTTTCTTGAGCTTTTTTGTATGGTATTATATAGTAGATCAAAGTCATGCCAATGTACTTCCACGAAAAAGGCATTCCACATTATATCAGAAGAGTACTCAAACCAACATTTATCACTGTCTATGAGTAGTTGTTAAACGATGCGATCAAAGTCTCTGGATTTTCTAAACACTATCCACCAACAATATCCAAATTCCCTATCAGTTTGGGGTGCTACCTTAGCGGAGGGGGTGCGCACTGTTGTATCGCAGCTGACCACGCCCATTTTTCCGTGCTTTTTCCGTGCCGCCCAATCCTGATTTTTGGCAGGGGAGGGAAACCCCGAGTGATGCTCAAATTTAGTGCGGCACGGTAAAATGGGCGGGGCCAAGTGCACTCAGCCATAGTGGCCCCCCACCTCTAAGATAGCACCCAGTTTGGTTGCACACAAAATGGACATGTTCCGGATACTGCCTCCTTTTTTTTCCAAACTTATTCGTCTATTCGGCCGAATATTCAAATATTGGGCCGTTCGAATATTTGAATAAACGAATTATTCGAAAAATCGACTTCTCCAAATATTCGAATAAACGAATTATTCGATAAATCGACTTTTCCGAATAATCGAATTATTCGAATTCACGATTATTCGTTCATTCGGCCGAATATTCGTTGACATACTCTAGTGGCTTGTGTATGGCAGTCTAGTGTCTAGTCAATCGTTGGTCTGATGCGTCGATCGTGGCAGAGGAACTAAGGATCTACCCGCAATTCCATATTATTATTTACGCTAGTGTTAGGGTTAAACTCCCCAGGTTCGAGCAGGATTTGGCAGACTGGTTCCGCCGTGAGAGACGGAAGGTCCACGCACACAACTATCAGACGGGATTCGTCGAGAAGGATGGAAAGCCGCGCCCTTAGGCATAGGGCTTGCAGATTGGTCAGAAGTAGCAGTGGGCGTGCTTCCTTACTATATCGTGTGCTTGTTGTAATTTCTTGTAATAGAGAGTATAACCCACGGTGTTCGCACAGTCAATAGCTGTTGTGTTCGTACTGGGAAAATGAATGGCGGGGTGACTTGGTAAAGGTTAAATTCATAGCCGTGGTAATCAATCAACTCCAAGTGGCATGAGTGCATTTCTAAACCTAGGCGGAAAGCCTACTCAAGCCCCTACACCACCTGACACACCTCTATTAGAAGCACATCTAAACAGAGGCCTCAAAAAGAGAAAAAGTACGGTATTAAGATTTTACTTGTATGGCTGTCAAATTATTTAAAACTTTGGTAGAGATGTCTCAGACGTTCGCTGTTGTCTACAGGACGTCGATCCGCCCAGAACGAGTCACTGCTGGCGAACAGGCAGCTCTACGCGCGGTCGTCCCAGTGTGCTGTTGAGCAGGGGGCGACGGGCTGTTAAACAGCCCATCGACCGGCAATCCCGCCGAGTGCCTTAAATCGACGCAGACCAAGTTGTTGTCCACAGGACGTCAATTCGGGATGTCTACGGCTGCGCAGGTCTATGTGCTGTTCTACAGAACATTCGCGGGAGGGGCGGTGGCAGCGTCCATCAATCGATGTATCATGAAGATCGTGCCGTCCAAGTTCTCATTTTCGGTTATGTGAGATTTGCAATTCGTTTTATTTTTTGATGATGCTCTAGACTTCAATGGTAATTCTTCTCTTTTTTTAATTATAAGAGATCTGTGATTCGTTTTTTCATAACGTCTTCCCGTGGAAGGGGTGTTGGTGGCATGCCGAGAGATGCACATCGCGGCGTTCCCCGTTATGGACCCGGAGGTTTCCGTGGTTTACGGAGATTTCAGCAACTGCCTTCGTAGGCAGATTTTGATTTTTTTCCATCCCTTTATGTGTGTCGTTTGCGTCATTTTTAGTTGTTTGTCAGGAATCTCTGATCATTCGGGTGTGTTCATTTACCCTGATTCCCATCCATGTTGTCAATACTCGAGGAAAGGTAATGTAGCGAGATGAAAAATTGTAGATTTAAAAAAATAAGCGTAGTTAGCCAATATCACCTTCTCTGGTTAACAAGGGAAGCCGTTTTAGCGTAGTCCGGGATCCGCGAAATGGAGTACCTTGCGAGCTCAAAAATGTGGGTGCCGAATGCGTGTCGAATATGTATCCAACTCGAGTGACCACTCTCATTGAAAAAGTGTATTGCAGGGACACGTGCTCCAAAAAGCACCGCATGCTGCAAAATTTTATCGTAGGAGCACGTGTTGCAGAATTTAATCGCAGGAGCACGTGCTGCAAGCTAGTCTAGCGTTATCGTAGCTGCACATCGGCACTCGACGCGCCCGGCACACCGACATGCAACTCGACCAGCTCGCCGAGCACTATCTAGGGCCGCGATTGGTTGGACGAGGTCTCCAGCGGCTGGGCAAGCAAAGCACCGCAAACTAGTGTAATTGAACCATCGAGGCTGCCGGCCTCTGTGTCCCGCCTCAAGAGTTTTTCGCATTCTTCCCATTCTTGGGAAACCTTTTTTTCATCGAGTTGAATGTGTATCATGCACGCATTGAAAGTTTTATTTGTCGGGGCACGTGCTGTAATCTGAAATACTATAAGAGCACGTGCTCCCTAGCAGCACGTTCTCTGACTGTGCTCCTAACCGCCTTGTCTTCGGGTTGAATGCATATTCGGCGCGCATTGAATACGGCGATAATCTGGGAAGATGTTCTTGCTACTAGTAGCGGAAAATGTGAGTGACTCCGGTATAATCGTAGCCTGCCTAGACTCACTCTAAAAGAAAATATGAGCCTTTCAATTGCTTCGCGGCAAGGTAAGGGTACCCACCATGGAATTTTTGAGGTGTTTTTTTTTAAATTTTTCTCCGGATAGTGCGATAAACATGTACTGCTGAACACGAATCTGGGGCTCGCTTGTCGGAATTTATAGGTTTACTGTAGGTTACGGTAGGTAACATGTTATTCAGGACGCAGAACTTAATAGTTCGAAAACAGACAAATGGACATCGAATTCGTATTCAGCACCCCAAAAAACCCCACATAGAAACTTTGAGACAAATCTGTGACATTGACCGAACTACCGTATACTATAGCTGTACAATTTCGAAAAAAATTTCGAGCGAACGCAATTTTAAAAAAATTCGTCCGACGAAATTTCGAACGAACTAACTTTGGAAACAAATCGTTCGACGAGATTTTGAACGAACGGAATTTGAAAAAATTACGTTCGAAGAATTTTCGAACGAACGAAAAAAATATCGAAATTTTTTTCAAAAATTTCTTTCGTGTACAGCTATACCGTATACCCAGCGTAATCTATCGTAAGCTGTCAAAAATCCTTAAACTGACATCAGATTCGTGTTGAGCACTTTAAATAAACCCCAAAAGAACGATTTGAGCCACATCTTTTGTCACGTTCCAGAAATCGTCGAAAGTCGATTTTGCCATCAAATTTTTCTGCCGGTGGGAAGCTTTGAACAAATTTAGTCGAACTTAGGAAAAACCGCAGGTAAACCTCAGATTCGTGATCAGCACCACAAATCACCCCCAGGTTGAATTTTAAGTCAAATCTGGAAAAAAAATTTCAACGCTTTCTGTACCCCGTAATTGATATAATTGAATGCTGAAGTCGAAAACGCTATCAGTCTGCACATAGCTCGGAGAATGCGCTTTCACCCAAACTTTGCCTTGGGGGGCTGTTTCGGGCCCCGAACACGATTATGAGATCCGTTTCCGGATTTTCATAAAATTACTGCTCTTTTTCGAGGGTACAATAGGTGCAAAATCAGAGAAAAAAAAACTGCTATAACGTATTCCAAGGTGACTCCAGGCAGCTGCAAAGGGCATATTTGGACTCTACGTCCGAAACTGGCTCTAGAAAAGTACATTTCATTTGGAATGGTTTGTATAACTTATAGTAGTTCGTCTGGAAGCAGTAGAGTGTTGTCCGCGTAAGGACATCATTATTAAAATAATGTAACGTCGGTATAGATCCTAATGAGACCTTGCGTTTACTCTCGAAGGTTGGCTCAAACTCGGTGTCATATGCTATTACGTAGGTGCACCGAGTTTGTGCCAACCTTCAAAGAGGAACGAAAAGTCTCATTAGGATCCACGCCAATGTTAGTTTTTTCTCTAGAAAATTTGATTGAGAGGATCCAATTTCTCTGTTCCGCTTAGATTAGAACTGAAATAAGGAAAATCGGGCCTCATCATCAAGTTTCGAAAGAAGGCATACCGCCGTTTAAAGGCAGCATACACGCTTACAAACGTGGTCGAGATAACAGCATAAATAGGACCGCACGGCCCCTACCATGTCGTTAAATACCTTTAAAGAGCCAAAAACCATCCAGGATGACAATATCCTCTGGTTCTGAGCCAGATTTACTCTGTTCTCTCGCGCGCTTGTGCGGAGCGAAGGTAGAGACAGCGAGAAATTGTGGGGAGAAAGAGACGCGGCGTACGCACGCAGACGCACGCGACGAACGGAAATAAACCACACTCGGAAATAGGATATACTTGGCAATTTTTGAGCAATCTTGCCTTCCACGCCAGTGTTTTCCCACACATTGGAGTACGAGAATTAGAAAAGAAACTTGAGAAAACATGTGATAAGTTAGGTGATAGCATTACCAAATGGGAATGCACGATAAATAACTTTATTCACCTGAAAATATCATGTATAGTTCAGTTCCGCAATCGCGTTCAGTTCTCCAGATTGTATGTTCACCTATGTAATCCTCCATTTCAAAAAGTCAGCCGAAGTAGAGCGGCATTCTCAAAAATGGACGAGAGTTAATCGGTATGCAGACATGTTACATTCAAGCAAATCAAGCTATTTCTCTCGTGCGCTCCCATGAGATCTCTATCACTCTATCTTATCACATGTTTTCTCAAGTTTCATTTCTAATTCTCGTACTCGAACGGATGGGAAATACAGACGTGGAAGGCAAGATTGCTCAAACATTGTCACATATTGTCATCCTGGATGGTTTTTGGCGCTTCAAACGTCGTAGACGGCATGGTAGGAGCCGTGCGGTCTTATTTATGCTGTTATCTACACCACGTTTGTGAGTGTGTATGCTACCCTTAAGGGGTGACGTCAAAAAGCGGTTGATGCTTCACTGGGATGGTAATATCAGGTCTACAGGATGTTGATAGGATGTGAACGCGAAATCGGGGATGGAGACCCTCCTCCGATGGGATGTCTACAGCAAAAGCGTTCCCGCGGATAGGTTGTCTACGGCACCAAGGAGGGGGGTGACGGGCAGTTCTCGAGGGGCGATCCATGCCCCTTTTGGATGTCTACAGGGAGCATTGCGTGAGGTGACATCTCATTCGTGTCCTGTGGACAACAGCGAACGTCTGAGGTAGAGGAAGCGCCATCTGTTTATCAACTATCACTCGAAAAGCGCTCCGACAAATAGGGCATTTCTGAGATGGAAACCTCAGAAACAGGTCTTCCAGTGGACATTGGAATACGTTGCAGTCGTATTCTTTTTAGAAAGCCTATTCGTAGACATGCTGAGCTTATTAATTATGCGCCTACGGAATCTTACCTCAACAGGTGTCAGAACAAAGTTCACTTATAGTTCGATGTCTGGCTACAAATGATCATAAGGTTTTTCCCTGATGACCAGGCTTCTGATCAGAATTGAGTGCGTTGACTTAAAAAAGGAGCCGATCCCCGTTGTTGACTCCAGCAGAACTCTGCGTCTCTCATTTAAACCACACAGTCGAGAGTACCCTATGGAGGTAACTATGGAACTCGGCTCCACCGACCTGGCTGGCTTATAGGGGAAGGAAAGTTAGGAACCCGAAAATCCATTCGACGCAGAATTTTACGAAGATTTCAAAAACAACCTTTACCGAAACCCTATCTTCAACGGTCAAAGAGTTAAAGGCGGAAAACCAGTGTTTTGTAAAATGAATTAGGCTGAAGGATACCGAGAATATTTTTCCAAACTGGAAACACCAGTCGACGCAGAATTCCATCGAATTTCCGAAAACAATCTTCACCAAAAGTCTATCTTCAAGCACAAACAAGTTATGGATGAAAAACAGATAGTTTAAAGAGAAAAAAAAGCACTTTGGAAACTGAAATCGGCTGGAAGAGCGGGAACGTAATTTCAGAAACTGAAAACTCTATTCGACGCAGAATTTTATGGAGATTCCGAAAACAACCTAGACCAAAGGTCTATCTTATAGCATAAAAAAGTTATGGACGAAAAACGCTTTACTCGACGCAAAATTTCATGGAGATTTTGGAAACAGCTCCATTCAAAGATCCATCTTAAAGGGCAAAAATGTTCTGAGCGAAAAACAGGTAGTTTTTCAAAGATCGCTTGGAATTTTTTTCCGAAAATTTTTGACTCCAATACAGCTCAAAGGAATTTTTTTATGACCTAGGCAGATCATTTCATTAAAGGTAATGTTCACGAAGAAAAATTTGCAGGTTTTTTGGCTAAAACGTAAGCTTTAGTTCCCTCTAAGAAGATTAAGAACGGAAGTGCGACGAAAAACGGCCGGTAAGTGGGTGAAAATCTTGTAGGCCAGCCAACCCATTGGGCCACTTCGCCCGCGTCCCATAACAGTTTCCCTGAATTCGTGGTCAGATGAGCGATGGTTTCCGATCAAAAGTCCCGTTCTTCCCTTCATTCTCAACGTCTCTCTTTACTCAGGTGAGCTCGCACACATCGGCTTCAAAAAGCGGGAGTTACAAGCCTCCGACCACTCGTCCACGATGCTTTCCTAGCTAAATTTCGAGGGGCCATAACTCCGTTTCCAGTGGGTCTTATACCATTCCAGGGACATCAATGGAATCAGCATGGAACCGTTTTCCAGACAGGCGGTTAAACAGAAAAAACGACTTTTATCGTGAACACTGCCTCCAAGAATAGTGAACTTCTAAAGAAGGTTATCTAATGAAAAATTTTTTCAATCTTTCAAAATAATGACTAAAAATTAAAAAAAATATTGAATGCAAGAAAAATAGAATCAAGAAAACTTCAGGTTTTGAAGTTGCAAGTCTATAGGGAAACTTCACCATTCCCCACTCAGGTATCCTAAACAACCTTCACCTATCGGACCGCTGTCTAGACCCCAACAAACCTATGCACAAGACCCAAGCAGCAATTGAGGCCGGGGTCCGTTCAACGGCCCCAATTCCGCTCACGCGAAGCTTTTTGACACGAACTGACTCAGTTTTCTTGACGCTTCAGTTGCAGTGAGCCACCGGCCTTTCGATTTTTTTTTCCAAAAATAGGAAGACGACTTTCATCGTGTACACTGCCTCTAATCTACACCAGTTCAACACATAACGACCATATCGACATTTTTTGTCGAACACCACTCTACTCCTCCCGTAAGTTAGTGATACGCTCGCTAAGGATGTGATTGCTTGTGTGCGAAAAGCGTCTGTCCAACACCGCCTAGTGTTTCGTCCTCCCCCCTTACTCCATCAGCTCTCAACTTCATCTAGGCCTTATGAAGATCGATGTGATACCTACCATACCTGTTAACCGAAGATGATTTTTGGGATAATGGATCGATTCGGATAATGCGCTTTTTCAAATTTTAAGATAATGGATCAATTCAGATAATGTCATTTTTCCAATGATTCGGATACGGATATCTGGTCGGATAATTTCGGATAACTTCGGATATTTTCGGAACAAAGTTGAGGCAAAATGGTGAAAAACGAACCAGGTACTCAAGGCAAACCTCTGAAAACATCCATAATTGAGCAAGCAGTAGCACTTCATTGCATTTGCAGCATGTTCAGATACAAACTTCAATCTTCCTATATGCATAATAATTAAAGGCAGTGGTCGCGATCAAATATGCTTGTCGTCTTTTTCTCTCCAAATCCTTTCCTGGGTCTCGAGTAGTAGGACCTATAAGAAAAAATCGCGAAAAAAACCACTGTTTTGGGCCGAATTTCAAACCTGAACTTTCTTGTCTTTTGATGGTGGACGAGCCCTCTCCACATCATCGGCATCGATGACCTCTTATATCAAAAACATCAGCTAGCTTGGAATTGAATGTCAATCAATGAACCTTCGAATTTATGTACACATCTAGTCAAAAACATTGACTGAAGTGATGCTTTCATTATTCAACTGTTTTTATTCGTTAAATTTGCATTTATTTTGTCCTCTGAATGGCGATGATTTTTGACTGCTCGGCATGAGACTGCGATCTGTTTCGTCATCGCTGTGCACGTGTGCACGAACTAGCTTCTTTGGGCCCTAGAAACTCTATTTGTAGACCGTTTTTCACCGCGCTACCTTCATAGTTTTTAAGCTGTTTTTGATCTAAGCTGATTTTTGTAGTTTTTTCGATAACGTTTTTCATCATGACCACTGCCTTTAAAATATGAAAACAAATTTTAATTACTCTATCGTTTGGGAGGCACAGTAATAATACACAGGTTTTCAGGACAACTAGCAAATAAAAATTATGCAAAGCGACTATACAAAGAACTTCTACACTGAATGACTAGCCACTTGGTCATCTCACTTGACCACGCCCATTTTCGGCGCTGCAACGACTCTTCCGATTTCGGAAGGAGGAGGAAAATCCTGGGTTGATGTACTAAATAGAAGGCGGTACGGAAAATGGGCGTGGCCTGGTGCAATTTTATCCGGTTCATCCAGAAGATTATCCGATTTTATCCGAAAATTATCCGACTTTATCCGGAATTGTACCCGAATATTCTCCAATTTTATCCGAAATTTAACCGAGTTTTATCCGATTTTATACGAATTTTGGATCCTTAGGATAATGGTTCGATTCAGATAATGCCGATTTTAAATTTCCCGGATATTGGTTCTGTTGTAGACGGCCGAGCTGCTGCAGGCGAGTGAATTAATCGTTTTTTAGTCACTGAAGAACTGCCACAAACAATGGTGATTGAGGCGCCCTCCTGACTACATCGTAGCCGGCGCGGGTTTGACGGGCCCGGTTAACATAGCAATTACGAGAGGCAATGCGAAACAACACTGACAGTGAAAGATCACAATGGTCATAGAGCATGTGAACACAAACGTAACACAACTAGGATTAATATTGTTCCTACAACACCTCCCCCCTTAAGTATCACACGTAGGTCTTCTTGGACGGGTTGACGACCATTCGCGATGGAGGTTGGCGGTTCCGTGTAGAACGTCGTGGTTGTTGACGTGTGGGATGCGATGTTGATGGTGTGGGTGGTGGTGCGTCAGATTGAGCACTGTGATTGAACAAAGGTAAATCGTATCGTTAATGCAGCGTCATCTCTTGGTCGTAACTGATTGATGTGGCGCTTCAATTGTTCCTATCCGCAGCGCACTATGTAGGTGGAGCTCCCGGTACGACTGAGAACGATGCCAGGTGCCCAAGTACGCTTCTGTGTGCGGTAGTCTTTGGCGTACACAGCGTCGTCGACATCGAAGTGACGACTTCGAGCGCCATGTCGACGGTTGTATTGCTGCTCCATTTTGACGTCTCGTAGTCCATGAGTGACGTCACTGGGAGACAACAGGTCGAGCTCGGTTCGCGATTGACGTCCCAGGATGTTTTCGGCTGGGGAAAGTTGGTTTGGTCCAGTTGGACACGGCGTCGATCGGTATGCCCTGAGGAACGTTTGGAGAGCATCCGGCGTAGGTTCCTCCCCCTTCAACTTTGCGAGTCCTCGCTTGAAGGGTATCCACAAAGCGTTTGGCTAGTCCGTTGCTTTGCGGGTGAAAGGGTGGCGAACGGAGAAGAGTAATGCCTCGAGAACGGCAAAACGTAGCAAACTGTGTGGACGTGAACTGCGTGCCGTTATCGGTGACAAGTGTCTCCGGATTACCGAACTGTGCGGAGACCTTCTTCATCGCTAGTGTAGTGGCAGATGGCGTGATTGAAGTCATATGAACGATTTCTGGCCACTTGGAATACGCGTCTACTATGATCACGTAGAACTGTCCTTCTAGCGGTCCGGCAAAGTCTGCATGTACTCGTGTCCACGGAGACACCGGTTTCAGCCAGGACTACAGTTCAGCTTTTACAGAATCTTTAGAAGCTGTTGCACACTTGCTGCAAGTCCTAACAAGGGCTTCAATGTCTTTGTCCAGTGTCGGCCAATAGACGTGACTACGTACCAGCATCTTCATCCTTGTCTGTCCAGGATGGGCCTTGTGAAGCGTCGAGAGCACACGGCGTTGTAGTGATTTTGGGATCACTATTCGAGAAGCAGTGATGAGACAGTCGTTCACGGTCGTTAACGTCTCTCTGCGGTTGTAGTAGTGCCACAAGGGAGAATCGCGGTTGAGCTTGGGCCAGCAACCGGATTTTGTGTAGTCGATCACTTGCTTTATCAGACCGCTAACGTAGCGGAGCGCACAGGTTCGGCAGAAACTGGAAGATGACGACAGTTGTCTGCGAACTCGGCTGTAATATCCTCATCAACAGAGGTTATCACGCAGTCTTTCGATTCGAGAGAATGTGATGCTATGAGACGTGAAAGAGCATCGACTTGTCCAAAATCTCTCGTGTTGACGTACTCAACGGTGAAGTCATAGTTGAGTAGTGTAGTGGCTCAACGCTGAAGACGGTTCGCACTGTATACCGGTATTCCTTTCTTGCTTCCAAAGATTGAAAGGAGTGGTTTGTGGTCAGCACGGACGTGAAATGACGTCCGTGCACGAAACGGTGGAAATCCTGCACGGCAAAGATGAGAGCCAGCGCTTCCTTTTCTATCTGGCTGTAGTTCTTCTGCGCAGAGGTCAAGCAACGACTTGCGTGGTAGATAGCTTTCTGGGATCCACCTGCGAGGCGATGAGACAGTGTTGCTCCGATCCCGTACTTTGAAGCGTCTGCAGCGACAATGATTGGTCGACTCGGATTGAAATGTGTCAGCAGTAGATCTGAGTTCAATGTCGCTCTGATTTTGAAGAAGAGTGATTCGCACTGCGATGTACACGTATACACGACGTCCTTCTTTGTAAGGGCGTCTAACGGTGCGCGTAGATTGTGCAAATCTTTGACGAATGCTCCATAGAAGTTGAGGAGTCCGAGGAAAGCGCGGAGCTGACTTATGTTCCTCGGTGATGGCATCTCTTGGATCGCTCTGATCTTTGCAGGATCAGGACGGCGTCCCTGAGCGTTGATGACGAAGCCCAGATAAGTGATTTCGGTCTGCAAGAAGAAGCACTTCTCTAGCCGAACACGTAATCCATAGTCTTGGATCCTCTGGAACACGGCTTTGAGGCGACTGTCATGTTCCTCGATGGTGCTACCCGTGACCAGTATGTCGTCGAGATAAGCAGCAGTTCCTTCCAAACCAGCAGTCAGGGCATCGATATGCTGTTGGAAGATGCCTGGAGCAGGCTTGACTCCAGAAGGTAGTCGATTGAAGCGGTATAATCCTCTGTGAGCGTTGATGGTCAGCAGAGGTTTTGAGTCGTCGTCCTTTTCCAACTGAAGGTACGCTTCAGCTAGGTCAAGCTGCGAGATGTATCGACCTCCATTCAGCTTTGTGAAGATGTCATCCGGTGTTGGAAGTGGGTGCTGGTGCTGCTCAAGTGCATCATTTAGTCCTTTTGAAAAATCTGCACAGAGTCGAATGAATCCGTTCTTCTTCTGAACGGTGACGATGGGTGCGGCCCATAGTGAGTGATCTACGGGCGATAGCACGTTGGCAGCCACCAGACGGTAGATTTCTTGAGTGATACGCGGTAGAGCTGCGTACGGAACAGGCCTAGCCTTGCGAAATACAGGCTTGGCATCGGGCTTCAGCACGAGTTTTGCTTTCGACTTTGTGCATCGCCCTAAAGCTGGTGCAAACACTGTGGCGAACTGCTTCTTCAAGTGAGCAGTTAGTGTTTGATGCAGTGTAGAGAGTGTCGACTATGATACGTTGCAAATGAAGCCTTCAGCCAGAAGACGATACAACGACTCGTGTTGGGCTATCCAGTCAATACGCAACAAAGATGCAGTGTCAGCAACGTAACATGTACCCCGTCCAGGGTGTCCGTCAATGTCGAAGTTGCATTCGCATCTTCCGCGAACCCTACTCGGCTTGTGGTTTGCGGACTTCAGAGTGACCAAAGATGGCAGCAACTTCGGTTGACCAATTGCTTTCCAATCGGCTGCGCTGAGTAATGTGACATCGGCTCCAGTGTCGAGACGCATCCGTATCCTGGTACCATTGATCTGCACTTTCCGATAGATACGATTGGCTGGAGCGATATCTGACGACGTAGAGGCGATAACGACGTTGTTCGTTCGTCGTTGCTTCGTTTTCGGATTCTGTGTTTTCTTTGTCTTGAAGTTCTTGCAGAATCCTCTTTTGTGGCCGTGACTTTGTGACTTTGCAGTCGTGACACGCTTTGTTGATGAACGTGCATTCTTTAGCCCAATGATTTCCTCCACATCGGAAACATGGGGGAGGCGTTTCACGATCCCGACCTGTCTTCGAGTTGACAGCATTGATGCTGGATCGTGGTGATGAGGTTCACTGTTCGAGAAGAGCAGCGTCTTGTCGAATATCAATGAACTGCTGAATCTCAGAAGTGAGATCTTTCAGCGTAGTTTGTGGATTGTTCTCCATTTTGCGTAGCGCACGGGCACGGATATCAGCATCCGTGGGAGAGGCAAGCCCACAAATCCAGACGAGACGCTTCATTTGCTCGGGAGTGACGTCGTTGAATTCTGCCATCTCATGCCGTCGATTGACTAGTCCTGTGTAGTCACGCAGCGTCTCGCCATCACGTTGTGTCTTGAGATAGGCGTAACGACGGGCATAGATCTACATGTTATGTCAGAAAAGCTCCTTAAGAGTCTTCACAGTATCCGACAAGGATACATCAGAAGCTTTCAGAGGCAGAATGTGACTCGTGAAGCGTGCGTATGTCACAACATCTAGCTTGGAGACGATTAATCTGGCTCTCGCAGTCGTCCAGAGTGACGCCATTCTTGGAAATGACGTCTTCGCATCGGTTGTACCACACGTCGAAGGTGCAGCCGTTGTCCGGGTCATAACTGAACTCGGGCAGGCGCGTCGACAATGAGTTTGTGACGAACTCTGTGGTAGTGACTGGTGCGGTCGAAGCAGTTGGTCGTATGTTTGAGACCATGCCCTCTATGCGAGTCATCATCTCGTTGAACATCTCCAGCTGAGATTTAGCTTGAGCTTCCAGAATCATACGAAGCGTTTCAGCATCCATGTCTAGATTCTGACACGTGACTGTTGCACCTTCACGATGCTCGTCTTCAGATCGAGATCAGAACTGGCACTCTACCTGCAGTTGAACCGTTGCGAAAGTCAACGTCGAGCTGGTTGAGCGATTTGATCGACTGACACAGGTGCAAACCCTGTCTATGTCAGGAGTCGATCAGCTGACACAGGTTTGAGACCTGTCTTGGTCAGCGGTGCCGGCAGGAACTCGACCGGGCACAAAAAATGAGCCGGGGTTGCTCGATCAGCTGTTCGACCGGGAACTGAGCGAGATCAGGAGCTGATTTGGTGACGTTGATCGTTAAAGTGCTTGATCCTGAGCTGCTGCAAGCGAGTGAACTAATAGTTCATTAGTCACTGAAGAACTGTCACAAACAGTGGTGATTGAGGCGCCCTCCTGACTACATCGTAGCCGGTGCGGGTTTGACGGGCTCGGTTAACATAGCAATTACGAGAGGCATTGCGAAACAACATTGACAGTGAAAGTTCACAATGGTCATTTAGCATGTGAACACAAACGTAACACAACTAGGATTAATATTGTTCCTACAACAGGTTCGATTCAGATAATGCGTTTTTTCGAATTTTCGGATATCGGATTATCCGAATTTCGGATATCCGGTCGGATATCCGAAAAGGAGTGGTTCGGATACAAAGTATAGTACCTACGCATTATACATTCCATCCGACGGAGTCGGTTTCGGATATCCGGGCCGGATAATCCGATCGGATAATTATCCGAAAATCGATCCGACGTCAAAGTGGCGATTTCGGATTGATCCGAAATCCACGATCAGACGACGAAACACGATATCCGATTATGCGATATCCGGAAAAGTGAAAATCGAAGGATCCGATCAGAAAACCGGATAATCGGATAAAAAACGGATAATCGATCGGATAAAAATCGGATAATTATCGGATAAATATCGGATAATTTCGCATGAAAAACGGATAGAATTGCGCCCGCCGTAACAGCCAGCTCCGAACGCGGTCGCGTAGAGGTCGCGCGAATTCGCAGTAGAGCGCGCTATTGACGGTTGCGGAATCGCTGATTAAGCATGTGTGAGGAATGGATTTTGACACTTTTTGAATGGACTACATGCATATTGAACAAATACAAATATTTTATGATGAAGGGGACATAAAATCACAAAATAACTGCATAACATGTGATAGGGGGTATTTCGTGAAGTGAAGAGGCCTTATTTCGTTTTGCAAGTCCTTAGGCCGCCGTCAGAGATGGTCTACTGAGTCCCACCCGGTCGATACGCACCGAAATAGTGACAGTCGGGTGCAGAAAAATCAACCCACTGAGTCCGAATGCGACCGACTCATTGCAACCGCAATCCACCCAGTCGATACGGGTGTTTCACGTTCGCACACGGGCAGATCCATTGCACCAACTCACACACTCGCTGGGCTCGGTGGCCAGTTGAGGGGAGTTGAACAGGTAGCGTGCTGCCGCTCGAAACGAAAAAAGGGGCGGGCTTAGCCCGAAAGCTCCCCCATTCATGCCGAAAACTCTGCGTGCAGGTCGAGAGGCAGCACTTGCGATTCAACCTGCCACCTACATCCCGCCAGAGCGTCGATATTCCGAACAATGTCAACCATGACAAGCATAAACACCTCACATCCAAGCCATTTCCGCGCTCTACACGAGAGAGTATCAGGGAAGAACAGTGCAGACACTGCAACACATTGACCCGAAAACTTCGCCACTTATGAGACATTACCACGAAAACTTCGGCAGTTATGAGTCATGCCGAAACCTCCGCCGATCAGCCAGATCCGATCAATTTCATTGCAAAAGGGGTGTTTCAACCTGCCACCGACCCCCGCGATTGCTTGAGAAGGTCGGTTTTTCTGCCCCGGACTTAGCCGGACTTGGTCGGTTTTTCGACCAAGTCTGACGGGGGCCTTAGATGCGGGAAAAACTTGCAATTTGCGGTATTAATTCAATTTGTTCAATCTCATGATACATTATTGCCATCAAAAGCCATCCACACTAAGTGTAAAAGGGAAGTGTAAGCGTTTCCAGATTTTATATGATTCTGCGAAATAAGTGTGCTCCTGATGATGGCACACAAATGATTTTGAGCTCTCAGGAAGACAAAAAAGTGTTGTATTTGCAAATTTCACGGACAGGTTTCGGAGGAATGTCTTTTGTTCGGACGCTTTATTACAACGCGAATCTGTGTTCATAACTCGGGTGACGTTCTGCGGTTGGACTCCAGTCACGCTGATGGTTGTTCGGCGGGGTAAAAGGCTTGTCGGTGCGACGGCGGGAGCAAAACGAGGAGGAGTAGAATTGTTGGTTGTACCGCAGATAAAGAGAGATTCAATACACGGAGACGGTTATTTGGCGGTGGAAAACGGGTTGACGGTGCAACGGCGGGGACGCGCTCTACCGTGAAATATGTGGCACGTTCCGCAACCCGTAGTTTTGTGTTAAAATTGATTGGTGTTGTGTCCTTCAGTTATGTTGAAGACAACAGAGGAAGTGTGCAAAAAACAACTAGCCTTGCTTCGGTTTCGCACTTGTCCCTACCCATTTTTCCGTGTCGTAATCAAACGACTTGAATTCAGGAGGGTAGGGAAACCCTCGGTTGGTGTACTCATGATGCGGCGGCACGGGAAAATGCGCGTGGCTATGTACGATTGCACGGTGGCCCCCCTTGCTGCGACAGCGTCAATTCTGCAGGGATCATATGATTTTCAAGCTCAGTGTTTACCCAGAAGGGGAAGTTCGTAACGAAATCGGATTTTTTCTAAGGTTTCGTTTAACGAGGTAAGGGGTCGTAGCCCTACCGAGATTGGTCGCAACGCCCCGCTAAACCATGATTCTGTGGCAGGTCTTTTTGGTCAGTTATGTGCTCTCACCGGTTGCAGGGGAGGGCGAAGTTTCTCACCCGTGCGTGCCGCGTCATTGTTGGCGAGCGTCGCGCGCGATGAGTTGCGCGGCGACGCGACATCCCTGCTTCAGGGTGAAACCAAGTAAACTGAGGGGGGCATAATTTGCTTTCCTGCGTTCATTTCTCGTCACAGATGATAGCCATTTACTCCTTTAAAGCGCTGAAGACTACTCTAAACGGTGGGGGGTTTTTCAGTGTTCGCCGCGAGCGCGACACACACCGGACCGCGACGCGTATGCTCGTAGCTACAGAATGTATTTGCTTAAATACACGGGGTTGAATCCACGGTACTACTAAAAAAAATTTCTTATCCGTTTTTTCATCCGAATTAGCCGGTGAATCCGATTTTATCCGATCGGATATCCGATATCCGATCCGATCAAAAATTCTGGTTTCGGATAGGATCCGTTATCCGAAATTCTCGTTTGGGACAGTATCCGATTTATCCGATGAGTCGGTTTTGCGAAATCGGCAATATCCGAAAATCCGATCCGACGCCATTTTGGCCTTCGGATGGAATGTATACTACGCATGCACCTATTGCACAGAAAGTGAGAAATTTTTCCACTCACGCGATGTGGCAAAGGAAATGGAATGTGAGACCTGCGGAGAGTTAGACATAGGAGACACTGTGCTAGGGACAGAGAGTTCGACTAGATGAACATATGAGAGCATTATGCTCACCCAGCTCATTTCCTAGCAAAGCTTTCTACAGACGTCAACTCATTGCCTCTTGGAAGATGCAGTTTTACGACTGATCGTCATCGTTCTGCAGAAAAACATCTCGGATACAATGGAGAAAGAATAGGAGACGAGATCTAGAGATGGGCACCGCCCATGAATACCCGAGAATGAATGAGGGAGGCGTTGAGACTACGTACAACGGATCGGGATTAGGTACCAACAACAATCTTCTGACCATTCTAACAATAACGGTCTCTCAGTCAGTTATAAGCCGTTTGCTTCGGTCTGGAATCGGTCGCTCAACACCAGTACCGTTAAAGAAAACAATATTCAACCCGGTCTGGCTGTCATTCTGTCGCTTGAACCTCACCTTCAGTTTACGACAACTCAATAGTTTTGCTCAAACTACGTAGTTCACTGTAATATTTTACAGCCTCACGTAGGGTCTACGACCCACAACGTCATGATAAAGGAGGTTTCCAACACTAATTTCTTCGGTGGGGCCTCAATTATTTTTTTCAAAAAGAAGCCATCATGAAGATCAAAATTTCATCAATTCGAAATTATGTAATTATGTTTATATGTATATATTTATATTTAATTTGTACTGTAGGTGCGCCATCGACACAGATAAAAAGGAACAGTGAAGCGCCTAAGGCACTTCAAGAACGAGCAAGGAAAGAACGGAAAAAAATATAAAAGAGAACAACAGTATTTTTAAAACGAGAAATGATGATACAAAAGTTCTGCTCTTTCGAGACCGCCAAAAAATAGAGTAGCGTTTTTTTTTTCAGATGTGTACCAACCTTCAACAGGGAGTTGGTATCACATTTAGTTAGTTTGACAACTTCCGATCTCTCCAAAGAAAGGACAAACATCTGTATCGTGGTATACGAGTGGATATGATGCTGGGCTATGTGAAGAAGGCTACGGCCAGCCTGGGCAACGCAACTAACCGAAGCCATTCTGGCGCGAGCTCTTTGATCCGGTATCAACCTCAGTCGTAAGACCCAAGCCCAAGGAGCGAATGTAAACCATGCACCTTGTTGACGTGTGTCCTTAGTTTAGCTATTCAAGGTTGTAGGTGAATTACGCAAGAGTATATTCGACTGTGACCAGTAGTACCCAGACAGAGATGTAAATATCCGGAAAAACTTGAATGAAGGAGTTAGTCACCTTAGTTCATGGTGTGCAGGAAAGCAAGAAGATTCATGGCAGTGATTTTAAGAGCAGATCAGACTTTCGTCCTGCAAAAGGTGAACATAGCCAAACTCAAAAACATCAGGCATGTGTGAGGTGACTTCAACGGCAGCATCCAGTATGTGGGAGAGTTCTGAGGTCGGCGTCTGATGCGGCTGTTCAACAACTGTACGCGCACATGCATTGCCCGTTGTGGGTGTAGGGCTCTCCAGTGACCCCCTACTCTGATGTATTCGGGGGATCGTCCCCAACCCGACGGCCGTGGCCACGTCATTAGGGACTAAACACAACCTTGGTTGGCCGCCGACATGCATCCTTCCTAGCTCCGCGGTCCCCTTTGGGGGAGGCTGACTTGGTAGGTATCCGTCCCTCCTTTGCTGGATGTGTTTAATCGATCGCGGGGAGCGTCCCCAAACCTACGGGCTCACTCAAAATGCCCAGTGAACACAGGGGAGCATCCCCAAACTGATTAACGTGGAGCTTAATCATGCGTGGATCGCCGAAACATCGATTGCAATTCTTCATTTCTTCTTTGATGATGGTTGCTCATTTTTGTTTTGTTCTGAATCTGAGAACTTTTGAAACTTCTTGTTTGTCCATTTATGTACTTTTGAAGTTTTATTAGGAATTCACGCATAAGAACTTGCCGTCTGATAGGAAATTTAGCTTTATTCTTTCAATCAGCATTTCTTTAAGGAGAAACTCATTGATGGCCAAAAAACAAACAGTGGCAACCAATTTCTGCAGTATTAATCTGAGCTTACAAAAAGGACTGAGACAATTTATCAGGTAATATTTTTAAATTTTTCATCCATGTTCTTTCAGCACTGGGGCACTCTCGTCGCAACGATGGCTGTCTTTATCACCGTATTTTCGTGAGTAAATCCGCTGCAAAATCGCCTTTCACACTTCTTCTCAAAAGTTTTTTTTTCGCTTTCCGGTAGTTTTTCGGCAGCCACTGATGGTAGTTCTATGGTGATTTCGCGTTATATTCACAAAAGTTCCCGACCTGAAGCGATAGTTTCTGCGTCAATTTCTAGGTAAAATTCTGAGTACGCGATAGATTCTCGATAAGCCTTCTACAATTTCTTCTGAGAGGAAGGGCTCCATGAGGAGCCTGCAAAGAAATAATGTAGGAGGAAGTAGTGCTTCCTAAAGGAGTGTGCTAGAGGTCTTAGGAGGTTTTGAGGACTTTGAATGAGCGTAAAAGAGGTCTCAAAAGATACCTCAGGTCTTCAAAAGCCAGCCGAATGTAAAAAAGCTGTTCGATCGATTTCGTGGACATATTGATTCGGAACCCATTGCTCATCTCACAATCTCGAGTCTTCATTTGGTCAGGGCGGGCATTGCGCTTTTGGGGTTTGCCTTGCGCCTCAAGTGGCTACTTCTTGTTCCCTTCTTTTGGGGGCTCTTTACCTGGCTCGTTTCAAGCCGTACTTTCGACGTCAACGTTACAGTGCGCCCTCCACGACCCATTCCTAGTGGAAACGGAAACATATTTTTATCGTGAACACTGCCTTTGAAGTACGGAGGCACGCAGTCAGACTACAAGTGCATGGCAGTGGAAAAGAGCGCTGTTGTGTGTTTGCGTATCTTGCACTTCCAACACATACTGCACGCTGAGACCATAATCGTAGAAGTTTTTCTCTAAATTCTGAAGAAAAGCATCTGGAACGTGTGAAAAACTGTGAGCCCCCACCCACACATTATCCAGATACACTGTTGACGTCTTTTTGTCATACTCCGCCAATTCGAGACTTCGTGCTTCGGAAGAAAGCGGCCTGTTACGCCCTCTTTTTATCATAAGCCAGGAAATTTATCATTAGGCGCCAAATCATCGAAGCTTATTCGCGCCGAAGGGTGAATTCTGACTTCAGCAGTCAGAGTGACCTATCATCAGGGCTGTGCGGAACTGTTCCGTTTCGGATCTCCGTCTCCGTATGTTCCGGTCTCTTTCCAAACACCTTTTCCACTTCCATTTCCAGAGCTTATTGGGTCCGCAAACGGAAGAAAATAGTGCTGCATGGGTAATGGTACTTTGAATTTCGCAGCACGTGCCTCTGCGACAGAGCCTTTTGATGGGTGCGGTCAATTGAGTTGAATGCATATTCGACACGCATTGAATGCGGCGATTTTCTCTGAGATATTCGACGATTGGAATACATGTAAGTAAAAATTCGGATGGATGAATCCCGTCAAGTCGGACGGACGAGTCAAAAATCGGATTGCGGAGCATTAAATAATTTTAATATAATTTTAACGACATTATTCGATCTCAACTCTAGTGGGAGCTCTTTCCAAACACCTCCTTTGTAGCAGGGGAGTTTTAGCGCACTGTCTCCACAGCTGGTGGAAAATACTCTTACTAGGACTTGCCCTACATTTCCGGTGGGCTTTATTAAACCATGTGGTAAGAGTTGTAGGTATGGGACACAGCAATTGATAGTCCGTTTTCCAAATCCCCTAAATGCCTCTAGAGCTTCGCTTGGGGAGACGTTTCCAAAAGTGGGTATTTTCTTATGTTTCCATCTAGTGAAAAAGGTACAGAGAATGGCAAATTTTCAGGATGTTCAAAGAAAGTGGCTCGGATTGGGGAGGCTTTAAAACGTTTTTATAGGATTTGTTTGGGTGCTAATTACGAATATGAGGTCCATTGTGTGTTCAGAAAATTCCACTCAATTTGGTCCAAAGCTTTAGAATAGGGGAGATTTTATGGAAAAACACAACTTTTGACGATTTCGAGAATGCTCAAGTATAGTCGCCTAAAAACTTGTATATCATACATAGTGGTTATTCAGACTCCTTCAACACTAAATGTGGACCGCGTATCCACATTGAACCTTACCCACGCCAAGAACTCGATGTTTTTCGTTTTTACTTCCAGAAAAACAGGTTCCTTCTAATTGTTGCTTTTTATATCCTTATGCTTTAAGCCGTTATATTCGATATTATTGTGTATTGTGTGTAGTGTGTCCCGCGGATCTTTGGAATGGCTCATCAAGACTAGTAATAAGATAGAATGGTACCAGAAAATGGTTAGGTCCAGGTAGGACATATCACGAGTGCGGAAAATCAGCCTGGCTTCCGATTCTTAGCCTCGAGAGTCAAAGTTTAATCCATCAGACTGCACTTTTAGCCGCAGACCATGGAAACTTCCTGACGATATCTAAAAGCGCTCGAAGAGTTACGCTCTAGTAAGAGCGAAAGGTCTTCAATAGTTCAAGGGAGCGCCATGCAGAATTTCTAGGTTTTGCAGAGTGTGCTGGACGTCCTAACGGTGTACCTGGCCGCCAAGGCGGCCAACCTGTCTCACCATCAGCTGCGCACACACCTTGCGCTGCGTGACCGCACGCGCGTCGGAAACCTTGAACGGCACGGCCACCTTGCGGCAGTTTTCAGTCGCACGCGCGGCGCCAGCCGTCGCGCGGCAGCCAAAACTCGTCTTCTTCCGACGCGTGCGGTGCTGTGCTCAATGATGCCGATCGACGGCTGAGACATTGGCCGTTTTATGGCCGCAGCCACAGGACGGTGGTGGTCCTCATAGAAAAGTGCGCAGGACCGCGGTAAGGAGTGTGCAGGACCCCAGTGGGAGTGTGCGAGGCGTCGGTGGGGTGTTCGGGGCGTCATAGAAAGTGCGCAGGGTGGAGGCCAGTGGGAGTGCTGCAGGGCGTCATCGAAAGTGTAGAATGTAGAAAAGAAAACGAAATTTATACAACTTGTTTCATCCCAGAATTGTAACCTTTTTGTGGCAGTGAAAACAGGAAAGCGTGTTTCGTGAGCGGCGTTGCGTGCGTTTCAAAGAAGAGCGCAGAACTACAGGGCTTTTCCTTGTCAATCTAGAGAATTGTACGGCACCTTCACTGCTCGTCACTCATTACCGGCTGCTCAGTCATTTCGATTTACTAGCTTCCGCAAATCATTCAGTTTTATATACTCTGAAAATCTGAGTTTATCAGAAATCTGCTTCTCAAAAGATAAGTATCCACATTACATGTGCATTTATTGAGAATTTTCAGGACATGGTGTTGCTGTAAGGCAGGGTCCGGGCAGAATTTCGATTTTAAGATTTCCCGCTAAATCTGGTGCACGCCTTCACTACAGGTAGTCCCAAAGAACATGCGAAGACTGCACATAAAAATAGTCTTCTTCAAGTTCATTCCAACTACTTTCATTTAGCCGATGATCCAGAAAAAATTCAGAAGAGTACAGCCATGGTCCATATTTTAGCAGTTGTCCACGCAGCAACTGGTACTGTCTCATAAATTATCGGTCATTCCAGCCATGATTATCATGCTGTGAATACCGTAATCCCACAACTTTGAGGCAATTATTTTCCAGAACTGGGACTCAGAGTTCATTCAAACAGTTTCAAGACTGATATTCAGCCCCTAGGCCAGCCCAATCTATTTAACCCAAATTTTGGTAGTGTCAAAATTTGACCAGACCTGCCTTTAACTAGGAAACATCACCTGCGTTTTCCTTATTATGGCAGAGAATGATAAAGGAGAATACACTGCCTTTTGAACTTTAAAAATGGGAGAAAAAGGATGTTTTGCTTGAACGCCCCAGCTAGTCGAGCTTGCACGAATTGAATGCGCCAGCCGTCAGGCTATCACATTTTTTCTTACCCCACGCCTACTGTGAATCTCCAGAAGCCTGCTCAACTTAGGAGAGTCTATAGGGGCAGCAACCGGGTGAACGGATGTCCAGTCAGCACCGTTTTGACCACAAAACTATTCTACCTCAAGAAGTTGGCGCTGCATAAAGTTTTCTCGAGCGAAAACTGTCGCTAGGATCTCGCTAATCCATGCTTAAAGGCAGCATACACGCTCGTAGACGTGGTTGGGATAACAATGTGAATCGGAACACTGACGCGGCTTACCACATAGCCTACGCCTTTTAAAGCGTCAAAAACGACCCACAATGCCGTTACGGGAGTAGCACGTTTGGCCCAGCATTTGCCCGTATCTTTCATGCCCCCTGTATTTGCCTTTTTCTCTCTAACGCAGGGTTGTTGGGCCATCTTCTTACCGCCAGTGACGTGTGTGGTTCACTTGTGTGGAGCCGATCTGCTTGGTACCGACAGTGAATATGGCCCAGCAACCTTGCATTGGAGGAAAAGGGCAGAGTACAGAGGGCGTGAAAATACAGGCAGGGCCAAACTTACCCTCCTGTAACGGCTTCGACAATAGTCATTTTTGACGTTTCAACTTTAAATCACCATCAGACCATTATGTTATCTATTAGAAAGGTTCTCTCCACCTAGTCATCTCCAAGAAACGTTCACGAGCGTGTATGCTACTGCTTTAATCCCCAACTTCCATGGCTGGTAAGCGGGTAATGAGCGCCATATGTCTCATTTTGTGTAGCCGTTTACAACGAAAATTCAGTTTAAAACTAACCGAATTGATTGGCCGTGGAGCATGTTGGTCTCAAAACCATTTTATCTACCGCAACCTATCATGAAGCACAAGTCTTGAGTGAGAATGAGACTCAGATTAGGTTCCAGCGCCCTGAATAACACCAGGATGCAAGTTTTCAGTTCCAGATCCAGGAGCTTTTTCTGTTCACCACCAAAAGTTCTCTGATTCGTTTTACTCATCTCTTTGTAATGCAATAAAATATCTGTTTTTTGGATCCCCGCATAATGTTAGGAATTTCGAGCACGGATC
>JAPDOI010000519.1:5000-12500 GCA_029168955.1 Aplectana chamaeleonis
CACTGATTTCTCAACTTAAACAGAAAGGTGAACCTGTCGACAGTCAGCAAATGAAACGAACCATCCTGGGAAAGTTCTCGGATAAAATTCAACGAGCAATGCTGAAAAGGAAAAATCAGGCCTCAGGAGGATGGACAACAGATATACTGCTGAAAGATCTACAGGATTACTTCGCGTTAGAAGATGAAATTCAGTACGGTAAAGGATTTTCCGATGATTCTACTCGAAGGAATTCATCGCAAAAAGAAATTCTGAGGTTTTCAAGGACCACGCCAGCACGGGTCCAAGAAAAAACGCCTTTAGTACGACCAAAATTCCCCTGCTTCTACTGCAATAGGACCGATCACACACCAGCCATGTGTGAGAAATTCCCGACGTACGCTCTACGACTCAACGAAATGCAGCGCAGAAATCTCTGTAAAAACTGCGGCTCACAGCACCACGCGATCGCAATCTGTCCACGAGGAGCATGCAGACGGTGCAACAAAAAAGGGCATCACACGTCGATCTGCAGAGAAGCAGCACAATCGGAAAGTGGATCATCCCAAAGAAAAACTGATCTACGACCATTAGATAAAGAAGTCGCGAAAACGACACGACGTACAGCAACTGCTCATAACGTTAACGCTACTTCAAACCCAGCGGCACCTGCGAACACTGATTCGAGAACACATCAAAATCAGAGTGTCAGCACAGTAGTGGCACACCAGCAATCCGCGTCATGCACACTCGGACAGGATATCGTTCTACGAAGTCCCAGCGCTCGACCACCTATCCGCAGCGATGTGAACGTGTTGATTGGACAGGCTCGAGTATGGAACGAGAAGATTGCTGATTTCGAAAACGTTCACATACTGCTTGACACAGGTGCAGACCAGTCGTTCATAACGGCTGGATACGTGGATCAACTCGGACTAAGTCACACAGGAAAACTACAGCTAACGATCAACACATTTGGCTGCAACTCCCCAATGGAAAAATCCTGTGCGACAACAACGATCCATATAGAGGACCGCAAAGGAGAGCGACATGAGTTCAAGGTCGCCATCATTGACTTCATCGCAGGAGAAACCTACAGAAGTACTCTCGACAACAGTGACCGCGACTATTTGGCTCAGAACAAAATCAGCCTGTCAATATCTGCAAAAGAAGACATGGTGGAACCACGAATTCTTCTCGGATGCGGCGATCTTTTCAACCTCTTCGAAAATGGATTCGGTGGCTGTCATGATCTACCATCAGGAATCAAACTCTTGCATTCCAAAATTGGATACCTAGTTACCGGTCGCAGTTGCCAGAGGAAAGCGACACAGCCAACGTCTGTGAATCTGCACACAATAAGGACAACGGCGTCTGCAGTGTTCGAGGATGAACGCTCACAATGGGACACATTCTGGAGTCTCGACTCATCCGGAATCGACGAGTATATGGGACCGAAAGCCAAAGAAATAGAAGCACTAAATCAGAAAATCTGGAATGGATTTCGATCTTCAGTGGAAAAACGGGCTGACGGTTACCATGTACGACTTCCATGGAAAGAATCAACAACGGATCTTCCGGATAACTACGTCATCGCCTACAATCGTCTTCGTGGCGTGCTGGCGAAACTCAGAAACGAACCTCAACTCCTGAAGCAGTATGATGATACCTTCACAGATCAGCTCTCGAAAGGAATCATCGAGGAAGTCGATGGAAACGCTACGCCTGATGGAGAAGTAGTGCACTATCTGGCCCATCAGGCAGTGACAACACCCGACAAGGACACGACAAAATTACGAGTTGTCTTTGATGGTTCCGCGCATTTCAAAAATGCACCATGCATAAACGACAAGCTGCACCAAGGACCTGTCATTCTACCGTCGCTCATCGACATGCTTAACAGATTCCGCATCGGCAACATCGCAATCATCTGTGATGTCGAAAAGGCCTTCCTACAGGTCCATCTACAAAAAATCGACCGCGACGCAACACGCTGCCTCTGGATCAGAGATATCACCAAACCTCTGAGCAAGCAAAACATGGCAGTGTACCGTTTTACGAGGGTAACTTTCGGACTCAACTGTTCACCCTTCCTGCTCGGAGCTACGATCACGGAACATCTAGAGCAAACCTCGGACCGTGAGATAGCTCATCGCATCAAAGACAATGTCTACGTCGACAATGTCCTCCTTGCAGCAGCAACTCCACAAGAGGCAGTGGACACATGTCTCCGTTCAAGACAACTATTTGCCGAAATCCATATGAACCTCCGAGAATTTCGGACGAGTTCAGCTGAAGCAAATCGACAGCTTCCCGACAATTGTCTTGGAACTTCTACGAAGCCTAAGGTACTCGGAATTGTATGGGATTCGGAACACGACACAATGAACATTGTATGCAACTACCCGGAGAAATCGCGCATTACCAAGCGCGCGGTGTCCGAGCAAGTGGCAGCAGTGTTCGATCCACTTGGATGGCTTACGCCTCTGACGCTGAGACCGAAACTGTTTCTACAACAACTCTGGAAACACACCTACACATGGGATCAGCAGCTATCTGACGACCACAAAGACAGTGGCACGATATACTCGACTCAGTCCAAGGATTCGTAAAATTCTACCTCGAATAGCTGCGAAAGAGGATACTTCCGTATTTACATCCCTCGTAGCATTCACGGACGCGAGTAAAAATGCAATGGCAGCATGTGTCTATCTCGTTCAGAACAACACGTCGTCATTGCTAATTGCCAAATCCAAACTACCGTCAATCAAGGACAAGCCTACTATCCCAAAGCTTGAGCTCAACGCGCTAACCATGGGAATGCGATTGGTCAACTCAACATACCATGCCATCAAGGAAAGGGTACAGATCGCAGAAATCACAGTCTTTACTGATTCGGAAATCGCCCTCAGTTGGGTACAAAACCGGAACCTTGATACGAAAGCTGGAGTGTTGGTTCGGAATCGCACCAAGGAGATACATAAGATTTCCGACCACCTCGCGCAGAGCAACGTCCCAATGATGGTTGGATTCGTGAAATCCGAGAACAATCCTGCAGATCATGGAACTCGAGGTCTCAGCAAAGATGATCTCCACGACACCCACATATGGTGGAACGGCCCGGGGTATCTTCATGAAGCCAGGGGCTGCTGGCCACCAACGAAGCAACTGCCCAAACCGGACGAAGCTCCAACTAGCAGTCACCTCACAGTACTCGCTACGACTTCAATTTCCACACAAGTCACGGAGCCGATAGATTGGGCACGACACTCCTCTCTACAACGAGGGATCTTTTTCGTTCGCGTATGCTCTTAGATGGTTGGAAAGAATCACGAAACGAGTCAATCCAGAGCTCAAGCCCACATTCTACAGCGCATTCCAGAGCTTTGCCATCACTACGAAGACGACATCATTGCGGTATCCGAGATCAACGAGGCTCGTACACTGCTCATTAGAGTTCACCAAGGCGTCCACATCAAGGGCCATTCCAAGGTGAAACAAGATCGTCTCAACCTCGTTACGGATCCTCAAGGAATTATGCGATGTCGAGGACGACTTCGAAATTCTGAAATTCCGGAGGAAAGCAAGTATCCAATACTACTCAGTCCACAGACAGCGCTTGCTTCCTTGGTCATCAGAGAGGCACACGAATCATTCCACCTCAGCACAGCCCACACGATAGCTCGTGTTCGTGAGAAGTATTGGATCCCACAGCTAAGAAGGCAAGTGAAAAAAGTTCTTCGACGCTGTGTGCAATGTCAAAAAATGAACAACTTGCCATACCGTTATCCCGAGATGCCAGATCTGCCTACTAGACGTGTTATGCGTAGCCGACCGTTCCAGCATGTAGGCATCGACTACTTTCGGCCCTCTCGCAATCAAAGCGCTTGCAGGTGAAACTGGAAAGGCATACGGAGTAATACTCACATGCACCGTCACCAGACTTTTACACCTCGAGTGCGTACCAGACATGTCAACCGCACATCTACTGAACGCTCTTCGCCGTTTTTCGCACGACGAGGAGTTCCTGAGACAATCACGTCAGACAACGGACCATACTTTCTACTCGGAGACCAGATCCTATCTGACGCTGTTTTAACAGTCATCAACGATACCACCATAGGGATGTTCATGGCGACGAAAGGAATCGTGTGGACCACGATAACTCCCTATGCGCCATGGCAAGGCGCATTCTACGAACGACTGATCAAATCAGTAAAACATTCTCTTTACAAAATCCTGGGACGTGCAGTCGTAACCATTGAAGATCTCACCACTATCCTGATCGAAATTGAAGGAACACTCAACACACGCCCACTCACGTATCAGGAGGAACGATGGGAGGATCAGCCAATCATTCGACCAATCGATTTCATTCAAAAGGACTTGATTATCACATATCCTTTGGAAGGGGTAGGAATAACTTCTGATGATCCAGAATACCATCCAGCTGCCGAGCTGCTACAGCTTCAAACCCGTCGACAAACAGAAGCCGCTCTACGCACTTCTCACCAGTTGACAGAGAAGTTTTGGAAACTCTGGACGGAACAGTACCTCACTGCACTTCGAGAGCAGCACACACGCTACCTGCAAGGCAACCGAGGATCCCCCCAAACACCACAAGTTGGTCATATTGTCCTGATAAACGACCCGAATCTCCTAGAAACACATGGAAGATGGGACGGATAATAAACGTAGCCGCTAACAAAGACGGTATCATACGAGAAGTCGAACTCATCATGCCTAATCGCCGCGTCACCAGACGAGCAATCAACCAGCTCATTCCGTTAGAACTGCAAGACTCCCCAACGGGATTAGTTCAGCAAGACAATGAGCAAACAGTCGACTCAGATCGCGACGTTCAAAATGTCGACACTGACTTGTTGGATCACAGCCAACAGGAGACAGAGCACAGTGAAACACGCTACAATCTACGAAGACGACCACGTGTCGACTACAATCAACTCCATCAAGGAGGACTTTTTTCCATCTTCACCATTTTCACTGTTCTCACTCTCTGCGGAATAACAACTGCAACTTCATTGAAGACCGCCGTAAGAATGGGCATCGACAGAACTTCAGGAAGTTTGCAATGCACAGAGGAAGGACTTCTCATCACCACCACGCTGATGACAAGATACGAACTGTGCGCGGAGGATACTGCATCACACGTGACAATCCACCACCTCAAGAACTAGTTAAACTTCCCTGAGATCACACTACACCGACACACGATCCTGTGGAAAATCTCTAACGGAGGAAAGCTGGAAAACAATGGAAACCCAATGTCCACCAATCCCGTTTTGCTCACAGATCGACTGCTGGTTCTGTACGGCAAACGTTTTCAATCCTGAATGTCAACCGAGAACAGCAGTCATCACGATCGCAGCGATTATATACGTAACTACGGCTCTTCTCTACATGATCTGCTATGTTCCAGTAGTCATTGGACACCCATGCAGAATCTTGCTAGTCGTTGGTCGATACGTCTCCCAGCATTGTGCAAGATGTGTCACTACACTACACAGACGGTACCGACAACAGAGGAACCGTCCTCAGCGACGTTCACCGTCACAACTCGGATTTACTCCACTGGTACTCGTCATATGCACTCTACAGATCGCTCACGGATGCCAAAATGTGGACATCTTCGAGCACAAAACGACAGTCTGTTCCTTGTCCAAAACCCACAAACAAACTTGCAAAATCGACATGACGGAGATTGTCAAGTTGAACACTTTCAACAAAGAGGCCTGCTTCCGACTGCAACATAAAGGACAGGTTGTAAAGGAAATTCACATACAGTGGGTGAAACTGAAACTCACATGTGAAAAGCAGACCACACTCTTCACCCGACACACTCTTCAAAAGGTGGTAGACGCAAAACGATGCTCCCACGCAGGCAGCTGTGTCGACGACAAATGCGCAGGAATCAACACCACCGCACTACTTCCAGAGCTACATCAAGCCAATCAATATCCCGGATTGACCTTTTGCACGGAGAGTTGCGGAGGACCAGGTTGTGGTTGCTTCTACATGAGTAGTGGATGCCTCTTCTATCGAATCTACGCTCAGCCAGTCAACCAGGATGTTTTCGAAATCTTCAAATGTTCAAGATGGAATGAAGAGGTCGTGGTCGAGGTGTCCGTCTCCACGGCAGGACAGAAAACAACGAGGTCAACCACAAGACTTTTTCCCACCATTCCGACGGACATTGAAAAGATGAAGATGACACTAAGTTCACTGACGGTTCCACCGACCCCAGCTCTACAATCATCATTCATCACTAACGGAAAGCACATCGCGTTATGGACGACGCCATATTTGCCCACACTCCAGTGTGCGTCAATCGAAGATGCCAGAAACCTCAACTGCGACGTCCACACCAACTGCAGATGTCAACCTGCAGAGACGACGGTCACCTGCATCTGCGCAAACAACAATTTGACTGCAGACTTCTACAGCGGACTGAGAAATCGTTTACCTGTTAGACGACCATGGATCACCTTTGAGGAAGAAAAAATCGACAGGGATAACATCTCAGTAACAGCGCTCGTGCCAAATCTCTCAACAGCAGAAGTCCTGGTCACTATCAACGATGAGTTCGATTCGATGATCAAAGAAGTCACGGACTCTGTCTGCAAAGTCAACAACGCTGACCTCATTGGCTGCTACCATTGCGCTATCGGAGCTGTAGCACAAATCACCTGTTTCAGCCAAGACGACGAAACAATGGCCACAATAAACTGTGAAGACTACACATTCTCTGTGAAATGTTCACCGCAAGGCGCAACAGCGTCACTACGATTTAACTTTCAACAGGCACAAATCCGCCTTTCTTGCACTTCAGCATGTGGATCGATCAAGACTCATTTCGAAGTCATCGGCGTTTTACATTGGACCCGAACAATCTTCGGTGCAGCAGAACAACTTCTCGCCGGAGAAAGTAATCTCTACAGCGAAATAGTCTGGCCGGATGTGGGACACATCACGAGTGTGTTCGTAGCCTGGTACAAATTTTCGATGGCATTAGCTGGATTTCTCTTGCTGGCAGTCATCACAGGATACCTGTGTTTCTGGAGCTGCGGGATTCGATTTCTCGCATTTCTCTTCAAGCTCATCAGTGCTGTCTTTGAGCATGGATTCAGAATCACGTTCAGGACTATTCTCAAGGTTACTCATAGACTGTGGACTTGCACGCTTCGCACACGGCGACACGCCTACAAAGATCTATAGGCAAAGCACCGCCAGCAGCACGTGTATATATGTACATATATATATCTAACCGCACTTGCATGACCACGTCTACATCTACGTCCACGTTTCTGATTCCACATACATTCATCTATTTTTCAGCATCTCGAAAAACATCGACATGAGCGACATCCAAAAATCGAAAAGAGCTTCAACCACAAGAGCGGCAGCTGAGAAAAAGAAGAGACCAGCCCCACCACCATTGCCAAAAACAAGAGAGACCTTCACGTATACTCCGCTTCCTGTAATGGCTCCAATCATTGACCT